>JAZHEH010001457.1:0-77383 GCA_036589455.1 Ateles fusciceps
GCCAGTTTACAGAGGCTGTGCCCTTGTGTGCCTTTATGTCCTTAAAAGACCTTTTGAAGTATAGGGCCTAATTGTGATACATTTAAATATTAAGTCTCCACCCCATAGTGAACATGGGTCACATGTTACATGTATGTGTGTTTGGTGTGCGTGCATCAGGACCACCCTTGTGAATATTCACAGCACCTCCTGTAACCTGTTGAAGGTTTCTTTTTTTTATTAATTTTTTTAATTTTTTAAAGTTTTTTCTTTTTCTTTTTAATTGTATTTGGGCTCTGGGGTGCATGTGCGTGTCCTGCATCCTGCAGGATTGTTACATAGGTACATACATGCCATGGTGCTTTGCTGTCTCCAACCCTCTCCCCCGCCCGTCGCCTACATCAGGCATTTCTCCTGCTGTTATCCCTCCCCACCCCACCCCGCTGTCCCCCCACCCCTCTCCCCTCCACCACCCCCACCCAGCCCTGTGAGTGTTGTTTCCTTCCCTGTGCCCAATGTTCTCATTGTTCATCACCTGCCTATGAGTGAAAACATGCGGTGTTTGGTTTTCTGTTCTTGTGTCAGTTTGCTGAAAATGATGGTTTCTAGGTTCATCCATGTCACTACAAAGGACACAAACTCACCGTTTTTTATGGCTGCATAGTATTCCATGGTGTATATGTGCCACATTTTTTTTGTCCAGTCTATCATCGATGGGCATTTGGGTTGGTTCCAGGTCTTTGCTATCATAAACAGTGCTGCAATGAACATACGCGTGCATGTGTCTTTATGATACAATGATTTATAATCCTTTGGTTATATACCCAGTAATGGGATCGCTGGGTCAAATGGAATTTCTATTTCTAGATCCTTGAGGAATTGCCACACTGTCTTCCACAATGGTTGAACTAATTTACACTCCCACCAACAGTGTAAAAAGTGTTCCTTTTTTTTTTTTTTTTTTTTTTTAAGAGACGGAGTCTCCCTATGTTGCCCAGGCTGGAGTGCAGCAGCTATTCACAGGCGTGATCCCACTACTGATCAGCACGGGAGTTTTGACCTGACTCGTTTCCGACCTGGGCTGGTTCACCCCCTCCTTAGGCAACCTAGTGGTCCCCTGCTCCTGGGAGGTCACCATATTGATGCCAAACTTAGTGTGGACACCTGATCGGCATAGTGCACTACAGCCCAGAAGTCCTGGGCTCAAGCGGTCCTCCCACCTCAGCCTCCCGAGTAGCTGGGAGTACAGGCACCCACCACCGTGCCTGGAAAAAGTGTTCCTTTTTCTCCACATCCTCTCCAGCATCTGTTGTCTTCAGATTTTTTTAATGATTGCCATTCTAACTGGTGTGAGATGGTATCTCAACGTGGTTTTGATTTGCATTTCTCTAATAACCAGTGATGATCAAGCATTTTTTCATGTTTGTTGGCCACATATTTGTCTTCTTTTGAAATGTGTCTGTTCATATCCTTCGCCCACTTTTGAATAGGTTTGTTTGTTTTTTCTTGTAAATCTGCTTTAGTTCTTTGTAGATTCTGGATATTAGCCCTTTGTCTAATGGGTAGATTGCAAAAATTTTTTCCCATTCTGTTGGTTGCTGGTTCACTCTAGTGATTGTTTCTTTTGCTGTGCAGAAGCTCTGGAGTTTAATTAGGTCCCATTTGTCTGTGTTGGCTTTTCTTGCCATTGCTTTTGGTGTTTTAGTCATGAAGTCCTTGCCTATCCCTATGTCCTGATGGTTTTTCCTAGGTTTTTCTTCTAGGATTTTTATGGTGTTAGTTCTTATGTTTAAATCTTTAATCCATCTGGAGTTAATTTTTGTATAAGGTGTAAGGAAGGGGTCCAGTTTCAGCTTCCTGCCTATGGCTATCCAGTTTTCCCAACACCATTTATTAAACAGGGACTCCTTTCCCCATTGCTTGTTTTTGTCAGGTTTGTCAAAGATCAGATGGTTGTAGATGTGTGGCATTGCTTCCAAGGCCTCTGTTCTGTTCCATTGGTCTATACCTCTGTTTTGGTAACAGTACCACACTGTTTTGATTACTGTAGACTTGTAATACAGTTTGAAGTCAGGTAGCGTGATGCCTCCAGCTTTGTTTTTTTTTTTTTTTTTTTTTTTGCTTAGGATTGTCTTGGCTATGCGGGCTCTCTTTTGGTTACATATGAAGTTTAAAGTGGTTTTTTCCAGTTCTGTGAAGAAGGTCAATGGTAGCTTGATGGGGACAGCATTGAGTCTATAAATTACTTTGGACAGTATGGCCATTTTCACAATATTGATTCTTCCTAACCATGAGCATGGAATATTTTTCCATCTGTTTGTGTCCTCTCTTATTTCCTTGATCAGTAGTTTGTAGTTCTCCTTGAAGAGATCTTTTACCTCCTTTGTTAGTTGTATTCCTAGATATTTTATTCTCTTTGTAGCAATTGTAAATGGGAGTTTTCTCATGATTTGGCTCTCTGTTTGTCTGTTATTGGTGTATAGGAATGCTTGTGATTTCTGCACATTGATTTTGTATCCTGAGACTTTGCCGAAGTTGCTTATCAGCTTAAGGAGGTTTTGGGCTGAGACGATGGGGTCTTCTAGATATACAATCTTGTCGTCTGCAAATAGAGACAATCTGACTTCTTCTTTTCCTAATTGAATGCCCTTTATTTCTTTTTCTTGCCTAATTTCTCTGGCTAGAACTTCCAATACTATATTGAATAGGAGTGGTGAGAGAGGGCATCCTTGTCTAGTGCCAGTTTTTAAAGGGAATGCTTCTAATTTTTGCCCATTGATAGTATGATATTGGCTGTGGGTTTGTCATAAATAGCTTTTATTGTTTTGAGATGTGTGCCATCCATACCTAGTTTACTGAGAGTTTTTAGCATAAAGGACTGTTGAATTTTGTCAAGGGTCTTCTCTGCATCTATTGAGATGATCATGTGTTTTTTGTCTTTGGTTCTGTTTATGTGGTGAGTTATGTTTACAAACTTGCTTATGTTGAACCAGCCTTGCATCCCCCAGGATGAAGCCCACTTGATCATGGTGGATAAGCTTTTTGATGTGCTGTTGGATTCGGTTTGCCAGTATTTTATTGAAGATTTTTGCATCAATGTTCATCATGGATATTGGCCTGTAGTTTTCTTTTTTAGTTGCATCTCTGCCATATTTTGGTATCAGGATGATGTTGGTCTCATAGGAAGAGTTAGGGAGGATTCCCTCTTTTTGTATTGTTTGGAATTGTTTCGACAGGAATGGTACCAGCTCCTCTTTGTATGTCTGGTAGAATTCAGCTGTGAACCTGTCTGGACCTGGACTTTTTTTGGTCAGTAGGCTATTAATTGCTGCCTCTACTTCGGACCTTGTTATTGATCTATTCAGGGTTTCAACTTCTTGGCTTAGTCTTTCAAGTGTGCAAGTGTCCAGGAATTTATCCATTTCTTCCAGATTTACTGGTTTATGCACATAAGAGTTGTTTGTAGTAATCTCTGATGGTAGTTTGTATTTCTGTGGAATCAGTGGTGATCTCCCCTTTATCATTTTTTATAGCATCTATTTGATTCTTCTCTCTTTTGTTTTTTATTAGTCTAGCTAGTGGTCTATTTTGTTGATCTTTAAAAAAAAACAGCTCCTGGATTTGACTTTTTGAAGGGTTTTTTGTGTCTCTGTCTCCTTCAGTTCTGCTCTGATCTTAGTTATTTCTTGTCTTCTGCTTGATTTTGAGTTTTTTTGATCTTGCTCCTCTAGCTCTTTCCATTTTGATGATCAGGTGTCGATTTTAGATCTTTCCTTGTTTCTTATGTGGGCATTTATTGCTATAAATTTCCCTCTAGACACTGCTTTAAATGTGTCGCATAGGATCTGGTATATTGTGTCTTCATTCTCGTTGGTTTCCAAGAACATTTTTATTTCTGCCTTCATTTCATTGTTTATCCATTCGTCATTCAGGAGCAAATTGTTCGGTTTCCATGTGATTGTGTGGTTTTGAGTGCTTTTCTTAATCCTGAGTTCTAATTTGATTGTGCTGTGGTCTGAGAGACTGTTATGATTTCCATTCTTTTGCATTTGCTGAGGAGTTATTTACTTCCAATTATGTGGTCAATTTTGGAGTAAGTGCAATGTGGTGCTGAGAAAAATGTGTATTCTGTGGATTTGGGGTGGAGTGTCCTGTAAATGTCTATTAGGTCTGCTTCCAAATCTGCGTTCAAGTCCTGGATATCCTTGCTGACTTTCTGTTTCATTGATCTGTCCAATATTGTCAGTGGAGGTGTTAAAGTCTCCCATTAATATTGTGCAGGAGTCTAAGTCTCTTTGTAGGTCTTTAAGAACTTGCTTTATGTATCTGGGTGCTCCTGCATTGGGTGCATAAATATTTAGGATAGTTAGATCTTCCTGTTGCATTGATCCTTTTACCATTATATAATGCCCTTCTTTGTCTCTTTTGATCTTTGTTCGTTTAAAGTCTGCTCTCAGAGACTAGATTGCTACCCCGGTTTTTTTTTTTTTTTTTTTTTTTTTTTTTTTTTTTTGCTCTCTGCTTGCTTGGTAAATCTTCTTCCATCCCTTTATTTTGAGTCTATGTGAGCCTTTGCATGTGAGATGCATCTCCTGAATACAGCACACTGACGGGTCTTGACTTTTTATCCAGTTTGCCAGTCTGTGTCTTTTGATTGGGGTGTTTAGGCCATTTACATTCAACGTTAATATTGTTATGTTTGAATTTGATCCTGCCATTTTGTTACTGGCTAGTTGTTTTGCCCATTAATTGATATGGCTCCTTCACTGCATCATCATTCTTTACCATTTGGTACATTTTTGCAGTGGCTGGTACTGGTTGTTCCTTTCTCTGTTTAGTACTTCCTTCAGTAACTCCTGTAAGGCAGGTCTTCTAGCAGTGAAATCTCTAGCAATTGCTTCTCCGTAAAGGATTTTATTTCTCCTTCACTTATGAAGCTTAGTTTGGCTGGATATGGAATTCTGGGTTGCAAGTTCTTTTCTTTAAGGATGTTGAATATTGGCCCCCACTCCCTTCTAGCTTGCAGGGTTTCTGCCGAGAGATCGGCTGTGAGTCTGATGGTCTCTCCTGTGTGTGTGACTTGACCTTTCTCTCTGGCTGCCCTTAGGATTTTTTCCTTCATTTCAACCCTCGTGAATCCGACAACTATGTGCCTTGGGGTTGCTCTTCTTGAGGAATATCTTTGTGGTGTTCTCTGTATTTCCTGGATTTGAATGTTGGCCTGCCTTGTTAGGTTGGGAAAGTTCTCTTGGATAATATCTTGAAGAGTGTTTTCCAACTTGGATTCATTCTCCCCGTCACATTCTGGTATGCCGATCAAGTGTAGATTAGGTTTTTTCACATAATCCCATAGTTCTTGGAGGCTTTGTTCATTTTTTTCACTCTTTTTTCTCTAATGTTGCCTTCTCATTTTATTTCATTGATTTTGTCTTCTATCTCTGATATCCTTTCTTCTGCTTGATCGATTCGGCTGTTGAAACTTGTGTATGCCTCACGAAGGTCTCGTGCTGTGTTTTTCAGCTCCATCAGGTTGTTTACGTTCTTCTCTAAGCTGGTTACTCTAGTTAGCATTTCGTCTAACATTTTTTCAAGGTTCTTAGTTTCTTTGCATTGGGTTAGAACATGGTCTTTTGAGAAGTTTGTTATTACCCACCTTCTGAAGCCTGCTTCTGTAAATTCATCAAATTCATTCTCTTTTTTGTTCCCTTGATGGTGAGGAGTTGTCATCCCTGGGAGGAGAAGAGGTGTTCTGTTCTTTGATGGCTTCATCCTTTTTGCCTGCTTTTTTCCCCATCTTTGTGGATTTATCTCCCTTTAATCTTTGAAGTTGGTGATTTCAGGAGGAGTCTCTGAGTGCACGTTTTTTTTTTTCTATTGAGGTTGGAGCTGTATCTTTCTTGGCCTGTAGAGGGCGTTGCGAGGCTCTCTGGTGTTCAGTCAGGTTGCTGGGTGGGTGGTTCTTCCCTGGGGTTTGTTTGCAGGTGAGATTGGCCCCACCTTCCCAATGGCACCTCTTGCAGAGCTCGATATTCCTGGTTGGGGTCAAGCTGGTGTATTTGCTGCCAAGCTTTCTAGCGAGGGCTTCAGATTGAGTTCTGTGGAGATGAGGCCTGTCAGATCTTATTGTGTGTTTCCCTGCTTTCAACTCTGCCTCCCTCTGTGGGACCGTCCGTCCCGCTGGCATTAGTCCAAACTCCCACCCAGGTCCCTGTGACAACCTGCCGTGCCGGGCGGTAGCAGCTGCTCAGATTTGCATCAGCTACCAACCCTGACCCATAGTCTGGCAGGGCTCTTGTGGACCGTGGGATGCAGAATGGATGAGGTAAGCATAGGATCTGAAATAGAGCACCAAGGGGGTTAAGTCCCCCAATGCTCCGAGCCTGCTGCACGTTTCTGGTGGGGGATGTGCCCCCCCCCATACCCCTCCCCATCTTGATTTGCTCCCCTGGGCGTCTCTTGCCCTGCGGCTCCTTCCCTGGGCCTAATTTCAGTGCCCTATCAGTCCCACAGAAATGAACCCTACACCTTGTTTGGAATTGTGAAGTCCTCTAGCCCTCTGCATCTCATTCACTGGGAGCTGCATTCCAGTGCTGTCTTCTCTCGGCCCTCTTGGTGCCCCCCCTCCACCTGTTGAAGGTTTCTATTCTGCAGACCTGTCCAGGGTAAAGCTCCTGTCCCAACTCTTCCTCCATCCATGTGCCAGCTGGCCTTGGCCTTGGCAGGAGGTGAACTTCCCAGCTTGCAGGATGGCCACCTTGTGGGCTATAAACTTTCTTTCTTTTTTTTTTTTTTTGAGATGGAGTCTCACTGTCACCCAGGCTGGAGTGCAGTGGCACAATCTCGGCTCACTGCAACCTCCGCCTCCTGGGTTCGAGCAATTCTCTTGACTCAGCCTCCTGAGTAGCTGGGACTACAGGTGTGTACCACCACACCCAGCTAATTTTTGTATTTTTAGTAAGAGAGTGTTTCACCGTGTTGGCCAGGATGGTCTGGATCTCTTGACCTCATGACCTGCCCACCTCAGCCTCCCAAAGTCCTAGGGTTACAGGCATGAGCCACTGCGCCCGGTCTATAAACTTTCATAGGAAATCAAGTCTCTGGTTGTGCCAGAAGCCCTTTAGTTTAATGAGGTCTTAAGCCAGGCCTCAGTGACATGATATACCCATGTAACAAATGGTGCATGAAGCCGCCGAACCTAAAATGAAGTGGAGGAAAGAGAGTCTCTACCTGTTTTCCTGAATGTATCAATTATATATATAAAAATATATTTTTTTTTTTTTTAATAGAGTGAATGAAATGTTTCCTTTGTAGAGCAGAATTTCAGGTCTGCATTAGCTTTCTTTACCTTGTTACTCCCTAACCCCCTGGTTAATTTCCCTGAGTGTTTTGTTTACTTGTCAGTCAACTCACAGTGGCTGAGGCAGAAGGAAAACGCACACCTGTCTCACGCTTGGCCTGTGTCATAGAGCAGCAGGTCTTTTATCTCATGTTTGAGAGGTGTCTCTGTGATGGAGATTTTCAAACAGGAATTTGCATCTGGCTTTTTAAACGAGTTTGCAATTTCTTTGCTCTTCTCCTATTGAGAGGTGGGGGTCTGTGCCTCCTCTTATGGGGTCGGACACTAGTGCTCACTTGTCACGAACAGGTGATGTGGAGGGGATGCTGTTTGACAAGGCCACGAGCCTCTGCCTGGTTCACTCTGGTCACTCACCTATGGAGACCTTGGCTACCAAGTCAAGGCTCTGAATGTCCTGAGACTGCCTGGCTACTTGGAAGCCCAGGACACCAGAGAGTCTCCTGTAGGTCCTCCAGCTGAGCCCAGTGATCTAGGCAGACCTGTGAGTGATGTCATCTCCAGATGATGCCAAACCCTTGCTGTGGATTCAGCCCCAGCCAGTGAACCTTTTCTGCAGTCCCCAGACATCAAGAAGTAACAAGAAGTGATTATTTTTTGTGTGTCTTGCCTGGATTCCTATCCCTGTGAAGCATGAAGAAAACAAAATAGTTGTTTTATACCCATATTTTGGGGTATTCATTTAAAAAAAATAAATAAATTCACAATAAATGAACCAGAAATAACACACTTGTAGCACATTTACGAGGTACAGAAGAAGGCACACTGAAATCTGTGTTTTTGCCTTTCCCTCTTCTGCAGCCTGCCAGCTCCTGTCTCTGGAAGTAACAGCTGTTAAGAGTTTGTACATTTTTCCAAATTTATTTATTTATTTATTTATATATTATTTGAGACAGAGTCTCACTCTGTCGCTATGCTGGAGTGCAGTGGCAAGATCTTGGCTCACTGCAACCTCTGCCTCCTGGGTTCATGCAATTCTCCTCCCTTAGCCTTCAGAGTAGCTGGGACTACAGGTGCACACCACCACGCCAGGCTAATTGTTTGTATTTTAGTAGAGATGGGGTTTCACCATGTTGGTCAGGATGGTCTTGATCTCCTGACCTCGAGATCTGCCCACCTTGGCCTCCCAAAGTGCTGGGATTACAGGAGTGAGCCACCATGCCTGGCCCAGATTTATTAATTGAACAATCATATAGCCCTGACACCGTGACAAAGTTTTCTAAGGGCTTTGCTTACCAATGTGAAAGACTCATTTTGTTTTCATTCCCTATAAACACTCAGGTCGCAGAAGGAAGGAAAGCCTTTTGCTCTTTTCAACTGTTCCCTGTAAATGAAAGTCTAAACTGCTCTTATAAAAGTTGCTTTTGAATGCTCTTCCTCCAGTAAGATGGTTTTATTTTATTTTTGAGACGGAGTCTCACTCTGTTGCCTAGGCTGGAGTGCAGGGGTGCCATCTTAGCTCACTGCAACCTCTCCCTCCTGAGATCAAGCAATTCTCTTGTCTCAGCCTCCCGAGTAGCTGGGACTACAGGTGCATGCCACCATGCCCAGCTAATTTTTGTATTTTTAGTAGAGACAGGGTTTCACCACATTGACCAGGCTGGTCTTGAACTCATGACCTTGTGATCCACCCGCCTAGGCCTCCCAAAGTGCTGGGATTGCAGGCATGAGCCACTGGGCCCAGCTGGTTTTATTGTTTTTAATGTATTCTCTATTTTTTAAAAAAATATCTTCCCCAAGTTGCATTGGAGATGTGAATTTTTTTAGTTTTTTCTTAGGTCTCACTACTGTCTTTCTCTGTCTCATGCATACAAATATATGCATTATATATATATATATATGCATATGTGTTTACATGTGTATTTGCACATATGTGTATATTATGTGCCAACACACACATTTTTCTGTTGTGTAGTTAACAATTATAATTCTCCATTTAGACAGGTAATATTACCTGTTTCTTCCCAAATCCTGTCAGTCACCTTCTCAATTAGGTAATCCCTGGAAAAATGGCAACGTCTGTATTAATAGTGCAGTTTTTATACCTCAACAATGCCCCATTTGATTTAATAGTTCTTAAAGCTTGTGATGAATCTGCAGTGATGAAAGTTTGCACTGAACCATTTCATATCTTAACGGGTATCTACTTTGTTTTAAACATGATAACTCATTTTTATTCTCTAATTTTCAGTTTTTCCAGATTTTGGAGGGCTTGTCAATTGCCTTCCAAGTGCTAATTCTCATGATGAGATAATAAGAATGGGTGTGACTGGGTTAAGATTGGTGGGCCAGAACACATTTAATCTTGGAGTTTGAGGTTATCAGAACACCCCACTTAGAAAATCATTCTTTATATATTTTCAAACAACACATTGGTGAACATATAATGCTTCTTTTATCTTCCTCTCCGAGTGAATAGCCAGTCTTTCATGTATAATTCACAGAGAGATCTCTCAAGAACTTAAAGATTCAGAAATTAGTAAGCATGCAAATTAGTTGCATACAGAGAAAAACAGTAGATAATATAGATAGCTGATAAGAGAAGATTTTATACAATTGCTATGAGTTATACTCTTAGAGATCAACTTTGAAAAATTGAATTTATTCTAAGGCACTTTAACCTTTATACTAAGGCATCTTAAAATTAAAAAAAAAAAGAAAAACTAACTCAAAATTACAGCAAATTTAAAATCGCTAAATATAGAAATTGCCGATGATGCAGGAATAGTAAGAATGGGTGCGGATAGTATTTCAAATCAAGGTAGGAAGCTCATTTTATTCTGAATGTATTAGTTTTGACCCTCTTCACCCTGAAATTTTCACTATCAAATATATTTGGAAGGCAGGTCTTTTTTCCTCATTTAACATTTATTTCATACACAGGGAATAATAGTGTGGATCTTGGATTCCATTTTTGAAATGAAACATGGATTTTGAGTGACCCCTGTCCTTGTGAAAGTGCACTGGTCTAGATAGCGGCAGTTGGACCCCACAGTGTGCCATGTTCTGTGTCCATTTAAACATTCTTGGATTAACTGTCACTGAGGTCACGTGATGATGTATATCCTGCCTTCATCCCAACTGCCACTGTGTTGCAACTGTCAGCTAGACTACAGGTGAAGATGGGAGGCAGCCTTTGCTCCTGCCTTTAAGGTATGTTCATTTCCATCTTCTCACTGCAGTTTCTTGAGATTTTTAGGCCACTTGTACTAAAAATGTCTTCCTGAATTATTTTTTTCCCCCAACTCCCATTTGTCTACAGATTTACAAATTTGTTTTAGAGTTTTATGACTCAATTTGTATTTTTGATTCTGCTGTCAAGCTTTTTGCCTTAAATATTTTTCTCTGGTTTAGAAAAATGTACTGTTTCCCAGGCCAATTTTGTTCACACATTCATAGAATAGGTCCAGAAGAAACACAACAACCTTGCCTTAATCATATCAGGAGATCTTGATACCAAATACAGTATGAGATATTCCTTGAAAGGCAGATTACAGGCCAAAGTCTTCTAAATTGAGTTGTGAAAATCCTGAAATCAAATATTGGAACCGCTTGAATCCAGAGATTTTTAGAAAATAAACTGAGATTTTCTGATGGGAAACATAGTAGCCTAGTTAAGAGATTTTGAGGGATTGTTTTAAAGCTTTTTTTTTTTTTGGAAGTTTTTGCCTATTTTTTTTTTTTGCTCTTCTGTTTTGCGGGGGAATCCAGGGGGAGGATATTTTTACGGAATTGGGGGGGGGGGTGGGGTGGGGGGGGGGGGGGGGGGGGGGGAGAATTTTTCCCCCCTTCTTTTTTTTCTTTTTTTTTTTTTTTTTGGTGGCGGGTCGAGCTTCCATGAGGGGGGGAGACATTTTTAAAAGATAAATATGATCAAGTGGATATAAAAAGTTATAAAATAGAAAAAATTATTAGAGATTATAAAAGGTTGATGAAAATCTTACTTTGCAGCCAAAACTGACTGGGGGTAGATTTATTTATAAGGTCTTATTAAAATTAGCTACAATATTAAAAATATACTAATATCAAACTAAAATTTTGGTTTAAAAAATAAGCTGTTGTTAAGATAGATAATTTGTTCTCAGTGAAATTATAAGAGGTAATAATTTTTCATTCTGAAATCTGTTTTTTTTTAAACTTCTCAGTTTTATACCTCAGAGGTTCGACTTTTATTGTGTCTATTTACAGGTAATTTACAGGTCCCACATCATTGCCTTCTGTTTCTTTTCTCCTGGAAAAGGTGCATCTTTATACTTAGCTTGGATGATAACTCTCTCCTTTAAATTTTCATCAGCTCCTTTAACTCCCCCCACCGCCGCCCACCCCCAGGTTCTAATTCTGCAGCTATCATACTAAACTGCTTATTTTTAAAGGTCCTAAAAATTTATCTCAGATGTAACATGATTTTGTACTCTTGGCCTTTTGATATGTCTTAATGTTTCAGGTGAGCAGGAAACCTCCCATGCTATTAGAGCCAGGTATCCCCCTGCTCAAGTTACTAGCTCTTCTGTTTACATTCTGTTTACATTCCTCTGCCACCCAGCATTCACTCATGACTGAACACATGCTGTGCCTCATTAAATATGAGTGCCCTTCTCATCAGATGTGACTTCTAAGGTATTCAATAGACTTCATTTAAACACTGCTCACTCTCAGGCAGGCCTCAGTTCAGCCTGCTCAGAGGGTTGCTCAGATGGGTAGTCAGTGAGACAGTGGGGGTGACAGATTTAATTCATTAAATCACTTAAGCGCCAGCCCTGATGGCCACATTTTCAGTTAACTGCTCATGCAGGTTTGGTCAGTTGAAGGGAAATTGATTCTTGGCACAGCCATTAGGTGGCAGTTGGCTTAGAATGTTCTGAGTTTTAGCCATCTTGGGGGCCAAGCAGACCCCTGGTCCCTCAGAGTGGTCACTGGTCATGGGGGTGCTCGCCACCAGGCAGCTGGCAGTATGAAGCTGCTGGAGAGGATGGCCAGACATTTGAATTTATTCATCAGAGAGGCTTTGTTTGCAGGAAAGTGCCATATTTTAGGTCAAGAATTAAAATCTAGAGATAGAAGTTTTGTTTGAATGATTTGAGCTCTTCTCTGGACTTAGCCAGCTCCTGGCATCCACCTTCCTGAAGAGACCCTGGGGAGGAGGATTGAGAAGGGAGTGAAAAGAGCTCCTGGTTCAGGGTCCAGGCCGGGATTTAGAGGTCTCAGGCGTTCAGGGACCTCTGTCCCTAGAAAACCATCTATACTCTTGTCCCAGATCCTTCACCCCTGAGTGCTGTGACTCTGGGCAAGATTGCTTCAAATCTCTCATTTCACTTCCCTGAGCTGTTAACTGTGGGTGGCGGCCCCTGCCCTGCCCATCCGTCCGGGCTGATGTGGGCATCTCAGGAAATAACCGAAACTGTCCATGAGTGCTAAAGCATCAGGCCCATGTGAAGGAGAAAGAAAATTTTATCCTCTACTGCCCTGGAGCCCTGCCCCCTCCAGCACCTTCTCCATATTAACCACTACCAAGGGCCTGGCTTACTCTTTCAGACATGTAATGGTTGAACATGAATGGCACTCAGGAAGCACTCCGTTTCTTCAGACCTCACCTCTATTTAATTGCTTTTGGCCTTAGAACATAACATAGCTCATTATGAACATTGTCACACTCAGAAGAGGAAACTGAGGCACAGAAGGGTCTATAGAACTCCTCAGATTCATGTAGTTTTCAAATAAGGACCTGAGCCCAGACCTTTGTGCACCAGGCCCCATGCTCTTGGTCACCCCATCTGCCACCTTTCTGCCTTATCTCATCTCATTACAGGGATTTGCCTACACAGTCGGTCTGCACAGTTTTAAATGCAGCCCACAGTGCAAGTTCTTCCTAACGCCCAACTCAGATTCAGGAGGTTTATCCGTGCAGATGGTGGACAGTGGAACATGGATCAGACATGGAGCCCAGTGGTCCCCAGCCTTTCTGACAACAGGAGGGATCAGTTTCATGGAAGATAATTTTTCAGTGGGGTGGGGTGGGGTGGGGTGGAAGGGTGCTTTCAGGAAGATTCTAGCACATTTGTTGGGCACTTTATGTCTATTACTATTACATTTTAGTTAATAAAATAATTATACAACTCGCCATAATGTAGAATCAGAGGGAGCCCTGAGCTTGTTTTCCTGCAACTAGACAGTCCCATCTGGGGGTGATGGGAGACAGTGACACATCATCAGCCATTAGATTCTCACAAAGCGTGTGCAGCCTGGATCTCTGGCCTGTGCAGCTCACAGTAGGGTTTGCGCTCCTCTGAGACTCTAATGTTATGGCTACTCTGACAGGAGGTGGAGCTCAGGCGGTGACGGGAGTGATGGGGGAGCGGCTGTAAACACAGATGCAGCTTTGCTCCAGCCAGCTGCTCACCTCCTGCTGTGCAGCCCGGTTCCTAACAGGCCACAACTATCCATGGCCCAGAGGTTGGGGACCCCTGATTTAACCTATTTCCCATTTAGAAAATAAAAGTGTAGCTTGCTGGCAGCACGGTGTTCTTGGGGACACAGGAAATGGGTTAAACTGTGAATAAATGATTACTCATTTCTCTATGGTCTTCTGCAGCAAGATGTCAACAGCTGTCTTTATTTTAATACATTTCCCAGAATGTTGCCCTGAAGAGGCAGAACAGGTTCCTCCAAGATTTCAGCAGCCAAAACGGCCACAGCGAATGTACCACCCCATCCCATATATTCGTCCTCACGCCGTCAGTCTGTCACCTGAAGGTACTGTGGAAACTCAGTTACTCACTCTTGCAAGCATAAGGATTCCACATTCTTCAGTGTCCCACACTGCAGACAACTCTAAAATTGCTGCACTTTCTTCTTATTTCATGTGTTCAAATTGAAATGTACCAAGTCAATCACTAGGGCTACAAACGCAGAAGTAAAGATGTATTTCCACTTCCAGTTTGGTTCACTTTTAATAGTAAAGAACATCTCAATGCAAGGTTTAGCTATTTAACTGATTGGTAGACAGTAGCTAAAATGGAACTCCTCCTGAGATAGTGTGGCTGCATTTTCAAACAAATGGACATCATGTGAAACTTGTAAATGAACATAAAAATTGAAGTAGTACAGAAAGTTCCCAGATGCCCTCCCCCCTCAGTATCCTTTTTGTGATCACAGCTACAGGAATGTGGTGCATTTGTTAAAGTGGCTGAACCAATAGTGATATCTTCTTATTAACGAAGTCTGGAGTTCGCATTAAGGCTCACCCTGTGTAGTTCAGCCTGTGGACTTTGACAAATTCATGTCATTCATCACCCAGACAGAAGAGTTTTGCACCCAAAACATGACCTGTGCTGCACCTGTTAATCCCTTTCTTCTTTTCTTAGAACCCCTGAGTCCTATAGATCATTTATTTTACTGCCTCTATACATTTTCTTTCCCAAAATTCTATAGAATTAGAATCATAAAGTATCAGCCACTTAGTATGAAGTGATTTCACTTAGCAATACACATGCAAGATTTTTCATATCTTTTAGTAGCTTAATGGCTTACTCATTTTTATCAGTGGGTCATATTCCGTTGGGTCCATGTAACGCTGTGGGTTGGTGCACGCACCTCCTGAAGAGCATCTCAGCTGCTTCCAGTTCAGGCAATTATGAATACACGTGCCCTCATTCTTGTGTGGATTTAATGTAATGGGCATAATTTAACTGGGCAAATGTTTAGAATTTTAACCAGTTGCTCATTTAATAAGACTATGTTTTCCTTTGTTAAGAATTAGGTAGGATTCAGTAAAAGCACATGGGTATTTCTAAAAAAGTTCTTATTGATTCAATTTCTATAATAGATATAAGCCTACTCAGATTATCTGAATCTCCTTTTGGTAGTTATGATATAGTTTCTGCCTTTGGAGGAATTTGTCATTTTCATCTAAGCCATCAAATTTGTCAGGATAGATTTATTCTGAGTATTCTATTATCTACTTGATATTAATGGGATCAACAGGAATAATTCCTCTTTTTATTTATATTATTTGTAAATTGTGTCTTCTAGCTTTTGTGATTAGCCTGGCTGGAGGATTATCAATTCTATTTATTTTTCCTATGAAGCAGCTCTTGGCTTTGTTTATTTATTTCTATTATAATGATTTCGGCAATTTTTTTTGTTCTATTTTTATAGCTCGTTTACATTACACTATACTTTCCTCTAGTTTCCTAAGGTGGAAGGTAAGAAAACTGAATTAAGGTTGTTTTTAGTTTGTTTTCTTTCTTTCTTTCTTTTTTTTTTTTTTGGCTGAGTCTTGCTGTGTCTCCAGGACGAGTGCAGTGGCATGGTCTCGGCTCACTGTAGTCTCTGCCTCCCGGGTTCAAGCAAGTCTCCTCTGTCAGCCTCCTGAGAATCTGGGATTACAGGCGACCGCCACCACACCTGGCTAATTTTTGTGTTTTTAATAGAGATGGAGTTTCACCATGTTGGTCAGGTTGGCTTCAATCTCCTGACCTCAGGTGATTTACCCACCTCGGCCTCCCAAAGTGCTGGGATTACATGCGTGAGCCACTGCGCCCAGCCGGTTTTTAGTTTTCTACACAGCATTGTGAATGGAACTGAAGTGTTCCATTTAATAATTAAAATAATACATATTGTGTATTTTTCACCACAATAATGATTTAAAATCCAATAATATAGATGATAAGTGCTGGAGGAACACATGTAGATTCAGGAACATTAAACATTGTAACTTTTTTTCAAAAGAGGATATTTACCAGGCCTCTTTCTGTGAGGAGACCCTGCCCTGGAGTCATGCCGTGCACTTGTGTGCTGCCTATGTGAACACTGCCTACTTCACAGTGATGAGGGTACCTTAGCCAGAGACCTGAGGCTTTGTCCCCCAGGGCTCTCCTGATGGTGTCCTTTGCCTTCCTTCACCACCAAGGAGGGTGGCCCAGCAGCAGCTCAGCCCCTGCTCCTACCCCACCTCCTCCGTACACACCAGCCCTGTGTCCTCAGCACCCATGGCTGCCAGAGGGCCTTTAGCAGCTCCCATGGCTGACAGTGACTCTATGTTTCCTAGATTTCAACAGTGACCTGGCAGGAACGGTGACCAGTGAGATGCCTCCAGAAGCCGCCTTATCTCTTTGTGGGATAATGTCTTCTTTCTTTGTCTGAGATGGGAATTTTCTTTCTCTTGGCCTCTTCCCGTTTCATTTGAATTATGATATGCAAATCTCACCATGGAAATTGTAGATGAACTGCAGAATTTCTTGGTGGGCAAATGTAAGTACGAGTCCATTACCAACTGATTCAAAGAACTGATTCAAAATGGCACCTATAGTGACTGCTTTAGTGACAGACTGCATGGCAGAGAGCATTTTCCTCATGGGAAATGCATTCTTCTTGAAAATGATGGTTTCTTTGCAACCAAAATCATGTTGAAAATCTTACACAAAAACTCTTGTGCCTTTCCACAAGTGCCTTTTAGGCTTTATTTTGGGGCTATCGCCTCAAGCACTATTTCCTCTCCGGGTTTCTAATGTCATCATGTAAACAAAACACCTGTGCACACAGGACACAGCATGGTCTGACGCTCACAGTGTTTTCCTTTCTCTTTGCAGAGGGACTCAGCGCTTCGGGCAAGTGGTGCATTCTCTGAGGTCACCCCTTTGCTAAGGAAATATATTAGTGTTGAGAAAAGTGACACTTTCCTCCCTGCTTTTGCTGGAGAGCCACCCTGGTGTGAGCTTCCTGCTGGAAATGAGGTTTGGGCAGTTTGGTGTAAGAAAAATGAAGAGTTTAGTCAACACCTGTGGCCATCCGCTCTAGTTCCCAGAAGCAGTGATGTCATTTAAATAGGAATAGGGGTGTATGAGGGTGCGGAGGTATGGAGGAGAAAGTCTGTGTGGAGTGATGGTGAATGTCTTTGGGAGTGTGTGTACATTTCTCTAGCAAGCGTGTTCCCCTGTGCAAAGCACGACCCAAGGACTTGCCTAGGAATTGCTGAGTTTTTGGCCTGCACTGCCTCTCAAGTTCACTTAGGGCCCTAAAGCGCTCCAGCCCAGCATGGTGAGGCTTTCCAGAACTCAAGTTCTGACCGCTGGCATGGGCAATTCCCCTTTGGCTAGCCTGCCCTGGGTGGTGTGCCCTGTTCGAGATGGGCTACTTTTTTATTTATTAATTTTATTTTTCTTTTTTTGTTTTCTCATTTTAGAGATGGGCTATTTCACATTGATAAAGTGACCTGGGGCTAGAAAACCTCTCTTCCCTGCTCCTCCCCTGCACCTGCTGACGGTCACTCTGTGTCCTCCTACTTCCCACAGAATATACCCCAGTGGAACCCTTCTCCTACCAATCCTCAGATGAGGAGGAGCCACCACAGCGGAAGGTCAGTCCACCTGGTTTGGTTGGAGAAAAGGTTTCTTAACTTTCTCTTTATGAATTTCAGTAAGGTAGGAGATTCTGACCATATGTATCATAGGTGATTTATACAGTGTCCTTGGTGGGGAGAATTCTGAGTGAGAGTCTGTTCCCCACTGAGGCTTGGTTTAAGACAGGAGAAGAAAATGGCAGCACCAGCCACGCACTGAGTGGCAGAGAGCTTTTTCCTCAGTTGCTTGATTCTGTCCTTGGGGCAAAATCACTTCCTTGCCAAGCCACATGACCTTGAGAGGAAATATCCTGCAAGAGCGACTTTAGCATGAGTCAGTTGTCCTGTTCTTCCTCTGTGCTCCTTTGACTTGAACACTCTTTCCCATCTCGTCTTCTAATGTCAAGAAGTGAAGAAAAGACCTGTACGCTCAAGCCTCAAAATGGTCTGGAGCTCATGGTGTTTTTCTTTCTCTCAATGCAGGCAGAGGAATCCACCAAAGAAATAGGTGTGTATTCTGGAAGCACTCCTTCGCTAAGGGAAGATCTTCAGTGTGGCAAAAGGTGGCACTTAACTCTCCTGCTTTGGCTGGAGGGCTGCTGTGGTTTGAGCTTTCTGACGGAAAGGAGGTTTTGACAGTTTGGCGTAAGAAATACTGAGTCCATCCAGTAAAGAACTGTCACCATCCCCTCGAGTCCCTGGAGGCAGAATTGCTGTTTAGATGGAGTAGGGTGGTGTGCATCAGGGTGGGGAGGTAGGGAGGAGAGAGTCGTGTGGAGTGACTGGGAATGTCTTTGGGAGTGTATGTGCATTTACCCAGAAAACATGTTCCCCAGTGCAGAGCACAACCAAAGGAGCAATTTTCCTAAAAAAATTGTATCACCACTGCACACTTCACATAAATTAACCCATTCATCCTCCACCGCAGCTGTGCCTGAAGGTAAATTTTATATTTTCACTTCTCAGATAGAGACGGTGCAGTGGTAAATTTCCCAGCCTCTTGATCTCCTAAATGGAAGAGGCAAATATGAACTCAAGAATGGGTGCAGAGTTGATGCAATGGGTTACTATTGTGCATTCACCAGGCGGCCCTGGTGTAACTCCTCATCTGCCAGGCAGTTCTGGCATCTGTGTGTGCCTGTGGAAGTATGATAGCCTAGAGAGGTCCCAAACACTATCTGTCATTGTAGGAAGGTCTCCAGGGCTGCCTAACTCAGGGTAGGAGTAGGTACATTTTACACTGGACTTCAGTGTGTTGATTAATGTGAAACACACATAGTGAGCTCACAGGTTGTTGGCAGTAGGGGTGGGGTCATTTCTCAGCTCGTGGTCTAAAGCAGAGAACACTCAGGGACGTACTCTATTATATGTAATAAGATGATTATTATAAGCCTTAGAAATGCTCCATTTGGCTGAGCACAGTGGCTTATGTCTATAACCCTAGCACTTTGAGATGCTGAGGTGAGTGAACTGCTTGAGTCCATGAGCTGGAAATCAGCCTAGGCAAGCCGCTGTTGAGCCACCCATCGTGTTTCTCTAATTCTTACAACCTCACCTTCTGAGATAGAGATGTGTACAGCTGGGGAAACAGGCTCAGAGAGAATTGACTAAGGGAAGTTAAAAGGGAAGCAGAGCCCCCTGCAGGCCCTTTTCACCTGAGGAAACCAAGAGAAGCCAGGGCCAGGGTCTGCCTTGCACCTACTCCACCTCCACCTCCCCTTATGGGACCTCTGGTGTGTTCCCCATTTCCCCTCTGCTGGACGAGGATCTCCTATTTGCTGCCTGATGTTTCGGATCCTGAGCCCATACCCAGGCAGGGCTGTCTCCTCTCCCAGTAGTCCCCAAGGCCAGCAGGCCCAGACTTCACCTCTGTCCTCTACTGGGCGACCCTCTAGTCAGGTCCCTGGGTGTGCACGTGAGGAAGGTATGCACCCGTGTGCGTGTGTATCTACACATGTGAACACAGGTATATGCATGTGTGCATGTATGCAAGTATACAGGGGTACAACCATGTGAGGCTCCCAGACATTAAGTGCCTGCCCCAAAGGGCACTGATCTTTAGCTTTTAATACTTAACTGCCCAGTCAGTACTGAAAGAGTTACGATGGAGGCCTGTGTTAGTGAAACCTGGCCTGCCACACAGTCTCTGATAAGTAGTGGGAATTCACTGAGTATTTTAAGGAAGAATGAGTGAAAGCAAAAACACTCATAGGAGGCTCTTAAAATAACTGAGGTAAATGGCAAAAAAAGGCATGAACTAGGGTGTTAGCGCTGAGAATTTTAGAGTTAGCATCAACTTTGAAAAACAGCTATAAGCTGCTACATGCAGGCAGGCACAGCTCATTAGAGTATTCAGAGAATTGGTGAATGGCACATATTTGAGAAACGTTCTCCGTTTGTAAGTTGATAGGGTTTATTTCTTTAAAGCCTTACCTCTTTGGGGATTTTAAAATTAAATATTTCTTTGTAAAGTTAAAAATATCCGCTTACATTAAAACCTCATAGTATTTCAGTTGTACATTGGTTTAAGAAATAGAATGTCGCCAGGCACAGTAGTGCATGCCTGTAGTCCCAGCCACTCGGGAGGCTGAGGTGGGAGGATCGCTTGAGCCCAGGACTTCTGGGCTGTAGTGCGCTATGCCGATCGGGTGTCCGCACTTAAGTTCAGCATCAATATGGTGACCTCCTGGGAGTGGGGGACCACCAGGTTGTCTAAGGAGGGGGTGAACCGGCCCAGGTTGGAAACGGAGCAGGTCAAAACTCCCGTGCTGATCAGTAGTGGGATCACACCTGTGAATAGCTGCTGCACTCCAGCCTGGGCAACATAGCAAGACCCCGTCTCTTAAAAAAAAAAAAAAATAGAATGTCATATCTATTGTATCATCTCCAGTGAAATGAACTGTTATGGTTTCCAATTGAATTACAGTTCCAATACTCTTAGTTGCGTGTGGCTGAGAACGAATTCATTTGTTTCCTGATGTGGACAGAATCTTACCAGCTAAGTTCTGCTACCGTGCCCAGGCTCCAGACATCTAGCTGAAAGCAACAGCAGAGAGCTCTGATTTCTTTCTCAAACCCACTACTGGTAAACTGCAATGCTTGAGGCATTCACAGCTGTTATTTCTGGACTCAGTCAGTTTAAAATGTGTGCCTGTTTTTCATTTTTAGGAGGACACATTCTGAACATAGGGTGTGTAGATAACTTCTCCTGCAATAGACATAATAATCTTTTCATACCTTTTTGTAAATTTTACAGCATTCTGGTCCAAAATTTATGTCGCAAAGACATGAGGCACATCATGAAATGCTTGTTTTTTTTTTTTTGAGACAGAGTGTCTCTCTGTCACCCAGGCTGGAGTGCAGTGGCGCCATCTCGGCTCACTGCAACCTCTCTCTCCTGGGTTCAAGCGATTCTTCTGCCTCAGCCTTCTGAGTAGCTGGGATTACAGGTATGTGTCACCATGCATGGCTGATTTTTGCATTTTTAAGTAGAGATGGGGTTTCACCAAGTTGGTTAGGCTGGTCTCGAACTCCTGACCTCGTGATCCTCCTGCCTCAGCCTTTCAAAGTGCTGGGATTACAAGTGTGAGTCACTGCACCTGGCCTCCTTTTCTTTTCTTGTACAATTTGGTGTGAGTTCCTGTGGCATCTGTAACACATGCTACTGTGCTGTATTCTACAATGTTTTTCAGGGTGTGTACATAAAACATGGAGCTCCATTTCTTCACTGCATAATTGATACCAATTGGCTAGTGTTGTTTTTTCTATTACCTGTTAATATTGAGGAGATGTTTCATGTGTGATAATGTTGGGTGCAGTACAGTCATATTAAACACTTCGGATCGTCTCTCAAAAAAACGCTCCAACTTGTTTTTTTAAAAGGATAATGCACACACAAACACACACACACCAGTGTGCTGGTGATAGAGTTAATTGGGAGAAACATAAATCCTGGTCATTTGTGAGAATACATATGCCAAGCGTGCTCGTATTGACCTAAGGAGCCTGTGGTTTTCTGGTTCCTTGGCTTGGAAATCTTAGGCACTGCTAAGTGGCTGAAGCAGGCAAACCAAGGTTCCTCTGATTCTCTGTGATTTTGTTTTTCATTTGAGAAATAAATTTTACCACTGTACTGTCAATTGTCTAGATGTCTACATAAAAAAACAGTTATCCATTGTTTTGAGGGGGGTTCAAGTTAAAACTATCACCCTTTGAGAAACTGGAAATCCTTCCTATTAATTGAGTCTGTTAAACCTAGTTTTACTGGTCATGTAAAATCAATTGAAAATGCAAAGCAATAGCATGTTATATTTTTAATACCTAATTTAATTCTAAAAGTTTGGATGCCAGGGATTATAGGAGGGCTTATGCCAGAAAATAGAATAAAGACCAGATACATATTTCACAATATCACCGTTTCTATTAATAGAGGTTTTTTTGTTTGTTTGTTTGTTTGTTTGTTTTTTGAGACAAAGTCTTGCTCTGTCGCCAGACGCCAGGCTGGAGTGCAGTGGCGCGATCTCGGCTCACCGCAACCTCCGCCTCCTGGGTTCAAGCAATTCTCCTGCCTCAGCCTCCTGCGTAGCTGGGACCACAGACACGCACCACTACACCCCACTAATTTTTGTATTTTTTTTTAGTAGAGACAAGGTTTCACCATGGTCTGGATCTCTTGACCTCGCAATCCGCCAGCCTCAGCCTCCCGGAGTGCTGGGATTACAGGCGTGAGCCACCACGCCTGGCCGAGGTTCTTTAAATTGTGAACATGCACTTCTCCATTGCCTGTGTTCTCCCCTCCCCTCCCCTCTCCGTCCCCATCCACCTCCCCTCCCCTCCCCCTCTCCCTCCCCCACCCACCTCCCCTCCCCTCCTCTCCCCCTCCCCTCCCCAGTTAAAGGTAAAGTTAACAGAGGGACTCCTAAGATAGTGAGTTTCAGATTATGAAAAATTTCCTTAGTGTTACTGAACTGAGCAAATTGCTTAGGACCCGCCAGCTCTTACTCTTAAGTGCCATCTCCTGGATTACAGCCTGAATTACACCAGCAAACAAAATTACATCATTACAAGCAAAGTCTGAGAAAAATCACTGCATGAACCTATTTCAGCCAAGAAACTTATACAAGGCCTTGGCACCCTGAAAGCATGCAGAAACAAAGCTGAACAATAGGAAATTAAAAACTAAAAAGAAGCATAGGCTATCTCATATAAGAAGGAACCAACACAGAAATTGTAGCAATACAAGAAGCCAGGGTATTTCAACACCTCCAAAGAATTACACTAGGTCTTGAGAATGGATTTTAACCAGAATGAATGTCTGAAGCAATAGATAGAGAATTTATAATATAGATAGCAAAGAATTTCAACAAGATTCAAAAGAAAGTTGAAATCCAACACCAGGAAGCCGGAAGAATGATCAAGGATTTGAAAGATGACATGACTATATTCAGAAAAAAACAAAACTGCTGGCATTGAAATTTTCACTTCAAGAAATTGCAGATACAGTTGAAAGCCTTAACAACAAACTAGACCAAGCAGTAAAAACAATTTCAGAGGCCAGGCATGGTGGCTCATGCATATAAATCCATGCAGTTTGGGAGGCCAGAGTGGAAGGATTGCTTGAGCCCAGGAGTTGGAGACCAGCCTGGGACATCATAGTAGGAACCTATTTCTGTAAAAAATATTTTAAAATTAGCCCAGTGTGGTGGCTCATGCCTGTAGTACTCAAGAGGCTGAGGCGGAAGGATTGCTCAGTTTGGAAGATCAAAACTGTAGTGAGCTGTGATTCTGCAACTTTATTCCAGCCTGGGCAATGAGTGAGACACTGTCTCAAAAACAACAACAACAAAACAAAACAAAAACAAAAATCAGAGCTCATAGACCAGTCTTAGACGCTTAAGATAATTCTAAACATAGAAACAAACAAACAAGCTACCGTAAGACCACCTGCAAGCATGGTCTTTGTCCACAGACCTGTAAAGCAAATAAACAATAAAGACTAGGAAGCAACTAGCTAACGAGACTGTGACAGGAACATATCATCACATAGAAAGATTAACCTTGAATGCAAACAGCCTGAGTACTCCTTTGAAAAGACATGGAGTGGCAAATTGTATTAAAAACCAGGACCCAGTATTCTGCTGTCTTCCAAAGTCCCATCCCACACATAGTGACACCCACAGATGGATAGGGATAGGGAAAGATCTATCACACAAGTGGAAAACCAAAAAGAGCAGGGGTCATATTTCAGATAAAATATGCTTTAAACCAACAACAGTACAAAAGATCAAAGGAAGGGCATTATATAATGATAAAGGGTTCAATTTAACAAGAAGACTTAACTACCCTAAATATATACACATGCAACTTTGCAGCACCAATTTGTAAAACAATGGCTTCTAGAGCCAAGAAAATACTATGACAGCCACACAAGAATAGTGGAGGACTTCAGCAGCCTACTAATAGCGTTAGGCAGGTCATCAAGGCAGAAAACTAACCAAGAAATTCTGGACTTAAATTTGACACTTGACAGATTGGACCTAATAGACATCTACAGAATACTCCACCGAGCAACCACAGAATATGCTATTCTCAGCTCCACATGGCTCGCTGTTACTCTGTGCACCTTTAGAAGGCATCCCATCTTTTCCTGTGCCACGAGGTGGAAAGAGTTTGAGTTGGTGAATCAGGGAAGGCCAGGCTTTGAATCCCAGTCCTAAACTCTGAGCAAGTGGCCTGTGTCTTACTTTTCTCATCTGAAAAATGGGAAAAAAAATGAGCTCCTCATGGAGAAAAAAATTGATTTAATACATGGAGATCATTTGAGGCAGCTCCTGGCACACAAAAACCTCAAAGGAAATGTAGGTAGTGTGGAACAACCATGTAGAAGGGCAAAGACTGAGCTTGGAGCCAGACTGCCCAAGTTCAAGTGTATTGGCTTTGTCAGAGCTATGTGACCTTGGGCAGGCCACCGCAGCTCTGTGCCTCAGTCTCCTTATTTCCTAAAATGAGAATACTGAAAGCAATCCTTTGTGGGGATTTGTGAGGAATGGATGAGTTCATTTCCACGTGACGGCACAGAGATAAGTGATTTCCTGTTTTGGTGTGCACGATAGAATGCACTCTCCAGAAGAGAGGCCAGATTGGGGATGTCAAGATGATGCTGCCATGTTGGAGGGGTTAACAGATCTGGGGCCATGGCCACTATGGTGCATGTTCCCTTCCAGTGCCTGAAGAGAATTCAGTGCAGCCAGGAGCCACAGAGAAAGTAAAGCCCTGTGTTTTGAATAGACAAAGTTTTGAGTTGTGGTTTGTGAGGGTTCCAGCTAGATTTATTGAGGCCTTGTAAGGTGGCCCCCTTCACATCTAATAGGTGTATTTTTGGCATAGGGATGTCCATACTCAGTATAGTTATTGACAGTGCCATTTGGAATTTTACATGCTGGGGTGGGAAGAATTTTTTGGCATTTAGAATTTTGCAAGGTTAGAGACACACTATGTTCCGATCAGTATTTTAGATAACCCGCCTTACAGGGGCTGTGGGTCCTGACGTCCCCCATCTACCCGCAGATTTGTAGGTTACTACCATTATTAAATATTAGACAAGGGTTTGGGATTCTGTGTGTGGGCATGTTTGGGAAGAGCTATGTGTTATTTATTATCCGATGATAATGTTGGCAATATTATTGATATTAATATGTGGCATTTGATATTAATATGTGGCATTTAATATTAATATGGCAGCATTTTTGTGCAGGAGTAGTCATTTCTACTGGGAATTCCAAACGGAAGGTTTGGTTAGATTGTTAAAATTTATTCATAGTTGTTCCAAATGTTTGGTGTTACCTGTGTTCTTTTTCAGTTTCTAGACCTCTGAGCTCTTAGCAGTTACAAGCCTAGTGCTGCAATATTTGGGGCTCCCCAGCTATGGTTCTTTTCCTCTCTTCCTAAAGCTGAGGGAGGTGTTTGCTATTATTTTGTTAACTCTACCTAGTTTAAGGGTGTGCTTTTTACCCTGGGGGGAGGTGTTGTTTTGGAGTAAAAGTGCTTTCATACCATCTTCCATTTACACCTATTATGTCCTTAAATGGTTAAAGGTAAAGCTAACAGAGGGAATCCTAAGATAGTAAGTTTCAGATTATGAAAAAGTTCCTTAGTGTTATGAACTGAGCGAATTGCTTAGGGCAAACCTAGCAATAAGTTTTGTTGTATAAATGGGCAATGGCTTGTATTGTGGTGGCCAAAGAATGTGAAGCATGGCTGCATTTAACACCAAATGTTAGTAAACGTGACAGTAATACAATTTTTATGTTTTTTTAAATCTGACAATGATTTCTGCTATAAGGATAATAACTAAGCAAAAGATTATGGAAATTGAGACTGTTGTCCAATATTCCACTTAGAAGGTGCCACAGTACATAACTCAACTGCAAAAAGTAATGTAAGCAAAATAATTTCTCTAAGTGTGGTGTAGTAGACAATTTCCATTTGAGGTTTTAGTGAAATATTGGATTTCCCTTTGGGAATTTATGAAGTTACAAATTTGGTACCAGTGAGGAAGGAGACCCTTAATCCTCTTAAGCTTTTAAGAGCCCTTCCCCCTAGACTTCTACATTGCATTTCAATAGGAGAAGTAAAGACTGGCAAAGCAGGCGCCACGCTTAATCGCACTTCTGTAGATCGCAGGCATGGTATGGAGGAATCTTTCCAGAAGGCATTGTTTTTGCTTAAACACGATCAAACCCCCACCTTGTCATGTACCCCACGCTTACTTCATGGATCAAGACCCTTTCACATGTAATTTCTAGAACTGCAAGCCTTTAAAAGGGCAAGGATTTTCTTTGGTGAGGAGCTCAGTTGTTAATGTGTTTTCACCTGCCGCAGCTCCCGGCCGAATAAATCACCACTTCCTTCCCTGTTTGGTGTTGGAGAGGTTTGTTTGCGGCCGCTCCTGCTTCCCCATGGATAATTCAAGTTTCCCTGTAAGCACGCATTAACAAGAAGCTGTAATATTTGACAGTGGATTTTGAAAGGAAAAGTGGAAATAACTGAATTTGGTAGGGGAAAGATGGAATTGACCTGGACGGCAGTCATCTCTCCTTTACTCGTTTTTTGTAATGTTCGGTTTGAAGTTTCCAACTTCTTTACACGGATACCCGGGATGCTCTTCTGGGCTGCCAGGGGCTGCTCTCTGCCTTTCAGGCTTGGACTTGAGCGCGATGAAGCCAAGAGTTGATTTCTGCAACATTTACCACTGAAGGGGTGGAGAGGAAGACTGTGTAAGATTTTCCCAACAGGGGTCTAGAGATGGGAAGAGAGGGAGAGTCTTCACCAGTATAGTTTCCTGGGTTAAAGAGAGGTGGCCCGAGTTTTCCAGATTGGACTTTTGACAGTTGTTTTAATACCTGTTGGAAGTGGGTTAGGGAGGTTATGTGTTTAACCATCTTAGAAGTTAAGATGGTTATTCTCCCTGCCGCCCCCCTCCCCCTTGCCCTATCCTTTTCCTCTCTCCCCCGCTCCCCTTCACCACCCGTTCCCTTCTCCCCATCTCCCCCTCCCCCTCCCTCTTTCTCCCTCTGCCTCTCGCCCCTCCCTTTCCCCCTTCTCTCCCTCTCCCTCCCCCATACCCCTCCTCTCTTTCCCCTTTCCCCTTCTTTCCTCACTTCTCCCCTGTCTCCCCGCCTCCCCTGATTTAGTAAGAAATTATTGGTAAAGAAAGGCCATTCATACATCATTTTAAAAGGGCTTAAACTCAACTTTAAAGGGATGTTCCTCACTCACACCAAGGCCATGGTAAGGAGAGTAATCCAGGGAAGGTGGGTTTTGAGATGACTTCCTGAATTGTCTCTCAATAACATTATTTGTTTTCTCCACTGTTCCTGAAGACTGTAGTCTCCAGGCACAATGATGGTATTGTATGCCCAGAGCCCTTGAGAAGCCCTGGGTAACGGTTGCTTCAAATGAGAGGCCATTGTCGCTCCTTCAGCCACCAAGTTGAGCTCCTTGCTCAGGTAGCCGACTGGCTGCTGGGCTGGACGTGGGGCCTGAGTTAAAACTCCCAAGGCTTTCCCTTTCCATTCTGAGACATAAAGATTAAATGCCTTCCCTATGGGAAGACTGAGGGTGGATGCTTTAAGTAAGGCTTGTTTTAGCTGGTTAAAGGCCTTTTGAGCCCCCGGTTTCTAGGTTAAGGAGTGAGTTTTAGCTGCTTGAGTTTCTTTTATAAAGCGATATAAAGGGTAAGCTGTTTCACTGTACCCAGCTATCCACAATCTGCAAAAACCTGTAATGCTCAAAAATCCTCTTAGCTGTTTGTGGTTTCTGGCAAGAGGCAAGGAGGAAATGGGCGTAATCCTCTCCTGGCCTAATGTTCTGGTCCCTTCTGATAGGTCCAGGCTTGAGTACTTCACTGACGTCTGACAAAGCTGAGCCTTCGATTTTGAGACTTTATATCCTCTGCCTGTGAGGAAATTGAGATCCTCAGTGTCTTCCCGAGGAGCCCCCATAGCTGAGGCATAGAGGATAATGTTATCTACATACTGTAAAACTCGAATCTGAGGATGAGAGAACGTAGAGAGGGTTTTTGATAATGCCTGCCCAAACAGATGGGGCTGTTTTGGAAACTCTGAGGGACTACTGTCCAAATTAACTGGGTAGCCTGGTTGGAAGGTCTTTGAAGGCAAACAAGTATTGGGAGCCCGGGTACCATGGTATACAGAAGAAGACATCCTTCAGGTTCAAAACCATGCATCATTTAGTTTCCTTAGGTATTTGAGTTAGCAAAGTATAAGGGTTAGGAATCACCCGATGGATTGGAACTAGAGTCTCATTAATGAGACAGAGGTCCTGAACTATTCTGCATTCCCCACTGGGTTTCTGTACCCCTAATATTGGGGTGTTGCAAGGGCTGTCACAGGGTTTGGGGAGGCCCTGCACCTTTAGTTTATTAATGATGGCTTTTAAACCCTTTCTAGCTTCTGGCCTTAGGGGAGTACTGCTTTTGGTTTGGGAAGGCGGTGGGATTCTTAAGGGGAATTTAGACTGGAATAGCCGGTGTAGCCCGGCCATTCTTTTATTGACTTGCTCACACCTCTGGGTTAACATTGGTTTTCACTAAGGGGAGACAAAGAGTTCGTCCTGGAGCTATAAGGATGGTGGAGCCCATATAGGCTAGAATATTTCTACCTAGCAAAGGAGTGGGACTTTGAGGGATGATTAAAAAGGCACAGGTAAATAGCAAGTCCCACCAACTACAACTGAGGGGCTGAGAAAAATATCAGATTAAGGACTTTTCTGAGGCACCCACCACGGTTGTGCTATGGGAGGAGAGAAGGCCTGGATTGGAGAGGAGAACAGAGAGACTGGCTCTAGTGTCCAGGACAAAGTTTACTTTCCTCCCTTCCACCTCTGAATCACTTGCTGGACATCTGTGAGACTGGTCCTGGACCCAGTGACCTATGCGTTTGGGGACAGTCTGCCTTACCGTGGTGACCAACATAGGCTGGACAGGGTTGAGGTAGTTTCTTTTTGTCGTCTGGGCAGTTCCTCCTAAAGTGTCCTGGCTTGCTGCAACAATGGCAGTTAGCAGGTGCATCTTGGGGATCCTGGGTATTTGTTGTTGTTGGTTTGAGACCGAGCCTCACACTGTCGCCTGGGCAGGAATGCAGTGGGGTGGTCTCAGCTCTCTGCAACCTCCCCCCTCCTGGGTTCAAGCCATTCTCCTGTCTCAGCCTCCCAAGTCGCTGGGATTACAGGCATGCATCACCATGCCCAGTTAATTTTTTGTGTTTTTAGTAGAGATGGAGTTTCACTATGTTGTCCAGGCTGGTTTCAAATTCCTGACCTTGTGATCCGCCTGCCTCAGCCTCCCAAAATGCTGGGATTACAGGCATGAGCCACCTCGCCTGGCCGGGGATCCTAGGTTTCATAGGCCTATAAAGCAGCCACTAGAGCCCCTATTCTTTTTTCTTGGCTTCGTTTTATTTTCCTGGACCTCCTCTTCGTCACCATTATAAAAGACCAAAGTAGCCACTCTTACTAGGTGCTCTAGAAGTGCTATCTGGACCTAGAGCCTGTTTTTGTAGCTGTCTTTTGATATTAGGGGCTTCCTGAGTAACAAACTTTTTTTTTTTTTTTTTTTTTTTTTGACACAGAGTGTCACTCTGTCACCCAAGCTGGAGTGCAGTGGCGTGATCTCAGCTCACTGCAACCTCTGCCTCCTGGGTTCAAGCAATTCTCCTTCTTCGGCCTCTGGAGTAGCTGGGACTACTCCTTTGGGGCTAGGAGGGGTGAGAATGTCCCAGGCCTCCCAGAGCCCACCTGGCTTCCCCATCAGAAAGGCAGCCAGGCTTGAGGGAGGTGACACTGTGCCCCTGAGGCAGGCTTCACTTCCCCTAGTGAACCTTGGAGGACGGGCCCTCTCCTGACCCAGGCTCGAGGACACTTGGCAGTCCCTGGGGTCCTGCCTTTTCTCCCCAACCTTGGTCTCCCTCCTGGAGCTCAGGCCCAGGTCTTTGGATGGCTCTGAACAGATGATGGCTGGGACTCCATGGAGCTCTGACCTCACAGCTTTGTGATCGCTGGGGCCTCAGGGACCCTGCTTCCCTCTGAGCTGTCCCCTCTGAGACCCTGGGGAAGGCAGGGTTTGGACAAGAGCAGGCAGCAAGGTGTTCTTATTCCTGCAGCTCCATTCTGCTTGGCTCCTGCACCCGAGAGAACCCGGAGCAGGAAGACTGTGCAGGCAGGACCTTGACAGTTTGTTGTACAGATTATTTCATCACCCAGGTATTATGCCTAGTACCCATTAGTTATTTTTCCTCTCACCCTCCATCCTCCATAGTCCTCAGTATGTGTTGTTCACCTCTATGTGTCCATGTGTTCTTATCATTTAGTTCCCACTTATAAATGAGAACATGAAGTGTTTGGTTTTCTGTTCCTGCGTTAGTTTCCTAAGGATAATGGCCTCCACATCCATCCATGTTCCTGCAAAGAACATGATTTTGGCTTTTTTATGACTGCATAGTATTCCATGGTCTACATGTACCACATTTTCTTTATCCAGTATACAACTGATGGACATTTATGTTGATTCTATGTCTTTGCTATTGTGAATAATGCTGCAATGAACATATGCATGTGTGTGTCTTTATGATAGAACAATTTATATGCCCTTAGGAATATGCCCAGTGATGGGATTCCTGAGTTGAATGATGGTTCTTTCTTTAGGTCTTTGAGGAACTGTCACATTGTCTTCCACAATGGTTGAACTACTTTACACTCCCACCAACAGAGTATAAGCGTTCATTTTTCTCCACAACCTCATTAGCATCTTTTTTTTTTTTCACTTTTTAATTATAGCTATTCTGACTGTGTGAGATAGTATATTATTGTGGTTTTGATTTGCAATTCTCTAATAATAAGTGATGTTGAGCTTTTTTCATATGATTGTTGGATGCATGTATGTCTTTTGAAAAAATATCTGTTCATGTTTTTTGCCCATTTTTATATGGGGTTGTTTGTTTTTTTCTTATAAATTTGTTTAATTTTTTTATAGATGCTGAATATTAGACCTTTCTTGGATGCATAGTTTGCAAAAAATGTTTTCCCATTTTGTAGGTTGTCTGTTTACTCTGTTGATAGTTTCCTTTGCTATTTAATTAGATCCCATTTGTCAATTTTTGCTTTTATTGCAATTACTTTTGGTGTCTTCATTATGAAATCTTTGCTCATGCCTATGTGTTGAATGGTATTGCCTAATTTGTCTTGGAGTATTTTCACAGTTTTGGGTTTTACATTTAAGCCTTTAATCCATCTTGAGTCAGTTTTTGTATAAGGTGTAAGAAAGGGGCCAGGTTTAATCTTCCACATGTAGCTAACCAGTTATCCCAGCACCATTTGTTGAATAGGGGATCCTTTCCCCATTGCTTGTTTTTGTCAAGTTTGTCAAAGATCAGGTAGTTGCAGGAGTGCTATCTTATTTCTGGGTTCTCTGTTGTGTTCCATTGGTCTATGTATCTGTTTTTGTACCAGTACCATGCTGTTTTGGTTACCATAGCCCTGTAGTATAGTTTGAAGTTGGGTAGCATGATGCCTCCAGCTTTGTTCTTTTTGCTTAGAATTGCCTTGGCTATCTAGGCTCCTTTTTATTCCATATGAATTTTAAAATAGTTTTTTTCTAGTTCTGTGAAGAATGTCATTGGTGGTTTGATAGGAATAGCATTGAATCTGTAAACTGCTTTGAGCAGTATGGCCATTTTTACAATATTAATTTTTCCTATCCATGAACATGAAATGTTTTGCCATTTGTTTGTGTCATCTGATTTGAGCAGTTGTTTGTAGTTCTCCTTGCAGAGATCTTTCACCATCCTAGTTAGCTGTATTTATAGGTATTTTATTCTTTTTGTGTCAGTTGTGAAAGTTTGTTTGTGATTTGGCTCTTGGTTTGATTTCTGTGGATGTCCTCTGTAAGAATGCTAGTGACTTTTGCATTGATTTTGTATCCTGATACTTTGCTGAAGTTGTTTACCAGCCTAAGAAGCTTTTGGGCTGAGACTACGGGCTTTTCTAGATAAAAGATTGTGTCATATGCAAACAGGGATAGTTTAACTTTCTCTCTTCCTATTTGGATGCCCTTTGTTTGTTTTTCTTGTCTGATTTGCCTGGCCAGGACTTCCAATATTATTCAGCTCTTTAAGAAGAAAATTTTACTTTCAGTTGGTTAAATTAAATGTTAAATTCCAAACACAGAAGTGCAAATTATTAAATATACCTGATACTACATTATCTTTAGTAAAATTATAATTTCCTCATTTCTAGGTCTTTTACTGAAATCATTTCTGTAGTGACGAGGCAAAGCATGATTTTAATATTAGCTCAGTAGTAATGAAACTATAATAGAATATGAAGAAATATGTTGCTAAGCAGTAAGACTAAAAAAGTGTTCATTCATTCATTCATTCATTTAGTCTATTAAAACAAGACTTTCCAACATAGATGCCTATATCCATTATCCTCAGCAAATTAACACAGGAACAGAAAACCAAACACCACATGTTCTCACTTCTAACTGGGAGCCGAACAATAAGAACACATGGACATAGGGAGGGAAACAACACACATTGCAGCCTGTCAGGGTTAAGGGGAGGGAGAGCATCTGGATAAATAGCTAATGCATGCCAGCTTAATACCTAGGTGATGGGTTGATAGGTGCAGCAAACCACCATGGCACACCTTTACCTATGTAACAAACCTACACATCCTGCACATGTATCCTGGAACTAAAAATAAATAAACAATACATTAATTAAATTTAAATTTAAAAAATGCTTTTAAAAATAAAATAAATCATTTGAACAGCAAAAACAAAAAACAAAATGAATGTGAATAGGTGCAGTGGTCTGGGGATATTCTCTCAACATAGACACAACGTGTGCAAGTAAAGTCTATTTCCACATGTCCACTAAGCTAAGAACACGATCTCACTCCCATTTCCTTGAGACACGAGTCTCATCTTTTTAGGCCAAATCAACGTATAACGTCCAGTACTGATTTACAATTTTGCTTGTACTTCTGCTTTCCTGGAATTTACGTCGGCCTTTAAAAACCCTTCCTTGTGAGCCATTGGGAAGGTCAGGTGTTAAGCGTAATCTGCATGACTCTCCTTGCTTGGTGCCCTGCAAATAAATGGCTTCCCTTCTCTTCCTGCAAAGCCTCAGTGTAGATGTTTGGCCTTACTGCGCCAGATGAGCAAACCTCAGCTCAGCTCAGAAACAATATTATCTCCACTCTGCAGTTCTCTGTAGGAATCTTCAAAAGCCTCCTGTCCATTGGTAAATGATGGTTTGGTTGAAACAAGACGTCACTATCCATATATTCACTAACCAAGCCAAGTAACCTGCAAAAAAACCCACTTGCTTCTGATCTGGAGGTTATGCATTGATGTGGCCTAAAACGGTGAGCTATCTTGAAGCGAGGGCTTACCGGGTATAGGTAGATTCCAAGATTTTCTGATCTGCGATAGTTAAGAAGAGAAGCTTTGTTTAAAAATTTTGGATTAGCAGAAAAAAATGTTAGGTCTGGCCCATGGGTATGATTTCCTCCAGGCCTTCTAGGAAGTAATTTAGAACAAAGGTGGTCAGAGCTCGGTCCTCAGTTCCCCTCTATCCAAGCTCTAATACCGTGGATCCATTTGGTGGGGGTCCTCAGTGTGGAGCTGGGTTTCTGAAATGCAACTCAGGGACATATGTTCAGAGGTTAATTTTTAGTTTCTCTAGGAACCAACATCTCCTAGCTCTCACATCCTCAGTTATTGTTTTAAGCTACTAATACCTTCTTGCTTGTCAAGTTGTTCATTTAGTTTTCATGGCTAGCTGGGTGTCTTGAGTCTTCCTGGAAGGAACTCAGGAATTTTCTTTATCTCCATGCTTGGGGTGGTGGGGGCCAGCAGGCCCCTAAGAGGGGGGTGCTTGCCCCATCTCTATTGATGATATGAGCACAATGGACCAATAAGAAAATGGGGTGACAGAACTCCATCTCCCAGCTTGAGCTCCTTTTCAGCCACATTATGAGGTTAAAATCATGATTATCTAATTAAATAGCTGCTCCAGAAAGGTCAACAAAAATGAACAAAACATTCAGATTTTATATCTACTGTCATTAATAATGATAAGTCCTAAGGACAAAAGAAAATTGCCTCTAAAACCCAAAGAGCTTTGGCTGCCACAGGGATGAGATGGAGGCCAGTTTCCTAACTTCTGTCCTGTGACTCCACACACCTCAGAAGTTCCGTGGGGAGGAGCCCTGAGCCTGGGTGTGTGGGGATTTGATTATTCTAAGTGAAGTAACTCAGAAACAAACCAAACACTGTGTATTCTAACATATAAGTGGGAGCTGAGCTATGAAGATGCAAAGGCATAAGCATGATACAATGGGCTTTGGGGACTTGGGAAGGGTGGGAGGTGAGTGAGGGATTGAAGACTGCACATTCGGTACAATGTACACTGCTCGGGTGATGGGTGCACCAAAGTCTCAGAAATCACCACTGAAGAGCTTATCCATGTAACCAAACACTATTGGTTCCCCCCCAAATCTATAGAAGTAAAAATAAATAGATAAAAATAAAGATTAAAAAATAAAACTATGAATCAAAAAAGAAAGAAAGTTGGATCACCAACTCTCTTAAAAACGTCAGATCAGGCTGGGCACTGTGGCTCACGCCTGTAATCCCAGCACTTTGGGAGGCTGAGGCAGGCAAATCAGGAGGTCAGGAGTTCAAGACCAGCCTGCCAACATAGTGAAACTCTGTCTCTACTAAAGAAACAAAAAATTAGCCAGGTGTAGTGGTGTGCACTTGTGATCCCAGCTACTTGGGAGGCAGAGGCAGGAGAATCACTTGAACCCAGGAGGCAGAGGTTGCAGTGAGCCAAGATCGTGCCACCACACTCCAGCCTGGGCGACAGGGCGAGACTCTGTCTCAAAAAAAAAAATAAATAAAAAGAGTAAGATCAGGTCTTGGAGGGCTGCATCCAAGCAAGGGTGACGGCAGACGCCTCTTTTCTGTAATTCTCAGTTCCTGCCTGGCCGAATTCACTCATTAGGGCACTGACTTGGCTCTCGTAGATAGTTGAGTTTGAGATGTTTGGTGTAAAGAATGTTACCCCACAGTTACCAGGAAGCAAATGCCAAGAGATCTCCAGAATATCTGATCACACCAATGGTTTGCCTATGGTATCTTGTGATCTTTCTGTTGCCTTTGAGAGAAGGTCATGGAATACCAGGTGGCAGGGCCAGGTCATGGAATGCTGGGTGGCAGGGCCAGGTCATGGAATGCCGGGTGGCAGGGCCAGGTGGGCTCAGAGAGTAAGGAGGGTTCTGATACAGTCAAGGGAAATGCTTTGTGGCACAAAATCAAAGATCCCAGATGCCTCCCACCTAACTAACGTGGCAGTATTCCAAAGACCCATTGACCAGACGCATCTTATAGCAGGTGTAAGACCTGGGAGAATTCATTTTATCCCACCCCCCCCCAGGAAACAGACATGCCCCTCTCTGGCAACGTCATCAGGCCACACCTCTCATCCACAGAGCAGGTGCCTGTTTTCCCTGGGCCACTTGACACCGGAGATACATGACTCGGCTGAACCCTGGAGGGGGTCCGCAGGCAGCAGGTTGCAAGTTCTTTCTCTCTAGGCCCCAGAGTCCTTCCAGGTAATGTAGACTCTCTTGAGCCTCTTCCAGGTTCTTTGTCTTGTGATCTTTGGTCAGAAGGGATCTTTCACAAGTTAACAGGTGAGTTGAGGTAGGATCTCCAAAGTCCCAAGCTTCCCCCAGCCCTGCTTCATGGCTCCAGAAGAGACTCCACAGGTACACTTTGAATCACCTGGACTAGATGGTTCTTACAGCTTTCCATCCCAGTTGAATATTCCAGGGCCCCTTGAGAAACAGGAAAAGGTCTTGTTAAGCCAGAATCCCAAATAGATCTCAACTACCCAGGAAGTTTACATGGCCCTAATTAGACCTTCCAAGGGGCGGCGGCACAAGTGTGGACCAGCGGTGGGCGTGAGGCTTTCCCCTGCTGCCTGCTCCTCCCTGCATTTCCTCCTTGCTCACTCCCCATGCAGGCGGCTCCAGGACTTGACTCGATGTCTGTCTCCCCCGAGGAGAACACCGGCTCTTGAGGGCGGGGCGTTCACTGTTGCCACAGGCTGTGTCCCCACCACCTGTCCTGTGGCAGCATTGGCACAGTTCAGCAGGTGCTGAACAAACACTCAAGAACTTCGGAAACTCCTCACCATGCAGGATGAGAATCAGCCATCCTCTCCCAGAGACACGCACTTTCCTGTGTCACGTGGCCATGAGGTGATGCACAGAAGGCTGGCTTCTGCAGGAGCGAGGGAATCAACCGAAACGCCCATAACAGCAGACTGGATAAAGAAAATGCAGTTCACAGGCTCCAAGGAATTCTATGCAGCCATAAAAAAGAAGGAGATCACATCTTTTACAGAAACATGGACAGACCTGGAGACCAGTATCCTAAGTGAACTAACTCAGGAACAGAAAACCAAATACTGCACATTCTCACTTATAAGTGGGAGCTAAATGATGAGAACACATGAATACAAAGAAGGAACAACAGACCCTGGGGGCTTCCTCAGGGTGGAGGGTCGGGGGAGGGAGAAGAGCAGAAGAAATTACTGTTGGGTACTAAGCTCAGTACCTGGGTGATGAAATAATCTGTATAACAACCCCCCCCCGTGACATGAGTTTACCCATATGATAAACCTGTACATGTACCCCTGAATCTAAAATAAAAGTTAAAAAAAAAGGTTTTACAATGATAAGAAAAAGCTTACTTTTTCATTCTCCTCCAGCTGTTAACTAACGGGGAGGCCCTCCTTCACTCCGGGAAGCACAGAGGAAAATTAAGGGCTTCCTGGCGACAAGGCAGTTTGTGAGAAAGTCATGAGTGAGCATGGCAGGCTGCGCGGGAAGTGTGTATTGGACAATATGACACACCGGCTTCTCATTGCTGCTTCGTTTCTCATCAGTAATACATGTTTTCAGAAAGCCTTGTCTTCATATACACAATGGACCATAATTACTGCAAAGGTCCACTGAGACCTATTTTTAAAAGTGCATTTGTAGGAAGCTGACGAAGTCCACATTACAAAGCAGATGATAAAACTGTCTAAAAAGCATTCAGGCCATATCTGCTGGACCCATAACAGGCTGGCTGAAGCTCCCTGATCTCCATGTTGCATAGAAGACAGAATTGGCCTTCTCCAGGGCTCCGGAAGAGGCCCCCAGTGAGGCACGGGCACACCAGAGGCCCCGTCACACACTAACCAGCCTCTGGCCAGCGGTGCCCTCGCGGTGGGGCCGCCTCATGTGAGCAAAGCCCCTAGGAGCTTGGGTGGGCACAGGCATGAATCAACCCACCACTCCTGAATGTGTCGTTACAAGGTCAGAGGAGTGATCCTCTGTGGCAAAGGAGGCGCTGGGGTCCCAGGCTCTCTCCCTCCAGCTCCTAGAAGGCTAGGGGTTCCTTGGGGAGAGCTGGAAGTCTGTGGTTGAGCCAGGACACAGAAGACAGGTGTGGGCTCTGGCAGGCTAGTCTCGTGTTTGGCCACCAGCCCCACACAGCACACAGGTGCGTGCTGTCACCTGTGGGTGTGTGCTGTCACCTGTCAGATGGGAAGCCCAGACTATTTGGGTCCGGGGCCCCCTGACTTTCTGTGCCACCTTAGCACTGTACACTGGCCACTTGGGCCTCATGGCCTCAGCTTCTCCAGCTGACATGATGGGAGGGAGGCTGATGACAGGGCAGATGGGCCCTGAGGGAGTCACAGAGCTGAGCCAGGCAGTCATCAGCCTGTCTAGAGTCAGCCAGGGTCTGGCCAGAGTGGCTCCTGGGAGGTGGGAGGGGGATATTCAGGCCCACCCCTTCTCTCTTCATTCTCCTGGGAGACGGTCACAGGAGCTCGTTTGCAGTCCAAAGTCCCCCACAGCCCCTCTGTCCCTATGGATCCCTTCCCTGAGCATAGGCCTGCGTGTGCAGCCTGGGTAGCTGCTAGCACCAGAGATGGGGCCTGTCTGCACCCAAGGGAGTCCCCCTGTGGTCAACTCCAGTTCAGTAAATCCTGGTGTGGGTGGGTGGCAGGCAGCAGGGGGTCCAGTGGTTTAGGATAGCTCTCTTGGGCTGGCTGCTTACACCACCTACCCCTAAGCTGGCTGGCTCTGGACATAGCCTCCTCCTGCCTGCTGGGGTGACTTCACTTTTTCAGATCTGCTGAGCGATGTGCAGATCACTGATTCAGCCCTGGGCTCAGCCAGGACACAGCAGGAAGAGGAGGGGCTGTCCCCAAGGCACCCCAGGCACAGGTTCCTGAGCCCTCCCACCCCAAGGCCCCGTGGGCTTTTCTTCCTCCATCTCTCTGTGGCTCGGTGCAGGCCAGACCTCAAGAGGCAGCTGGGGGGATAGGGCTAGAACAGGGGCTTTCCCCACGGAAGCCCAGAACCCACATCCAACCTCACCCCAGGACCCCCCAGCACAGGTCCAGTGGCTTCCCCTTGTTAGAGGTGAATGTGATCCTGGGCATCATTTCTTTGGGGGAAAATTGGATGGGGCTCTGGTTCCTCTCCGCTGCTGGCTGTTCTTGGCTGTCAGCCCCACATCCCATGTTCTCCTGTGTAGAGGAGGGAGGGCACCCCCTCCACACTTCCCCCATCAGGCTGAAAGTAACCATATTCTCTAAGGGAAGAAGTTTACTGCTTCTTTGACTAAACATAGAAATTGATCCTCCCAGTCTTAAAGAAAGTTACATTTGTCTCAATGGCGTTGGCTTCTCAGGAAACCTCCCAATGAGCAGCAGCAGGGAGCTGAAACTTACCAGCTCTGGGCCTGACAGTGAGAGGCCTGCCCCTCACCCCTCCTGACTGCCTAAGCCACTGCTGCCTGTTGAGCAAGGCCTCTGCCTCCCTGCTCCCTAACTCTTGTTTTTCCACACCTGGTTACGTTTTCCCTGCCCCCCCCCCCCCCGCCCCCGCCAGGCCTCCAGGACCCCCACCCTCGGGACTGCCCTGGATGCTGACAAAGGCTCTCCTGCCCCTCCCTGCCCAGCTCTCCCCCTGTTCCCGCCTCTGGCCCCAAAGAGGGCAAGCGCCACCGGGCCTCTTCCTCTGATAAATGTCGGGGGAGTACTCTCTGCCAGGGAACCTGGAACTGGAGTAGGGATGGGGGTTGAGGGAGAGCGTTCACAGAGCCCTCTGGGTAGCGATCCCAGCAGTTCCAGATCTTGCATCCCCGCCTGGCTTCCCTGCCCTCTGTGCAGTGGAAAGGGCACAACCCAGGGACTCTGTGGAAAGAGCGCACCTGGTGAAAGGAGCAGCTGTGCTTGCAGAGGTGTGCAGACCCAGGCTACCGGTGGCCTTTCTAGCACTGGCTTGACTCCCATGCGTCTGGCTGCTACTGTGCCACATTCCTGTCCCTGCCTGGCCGCCGCGCTCCCACCGCGTCCTGTTCTGACCCTCCAGCCGCACCCTGCTCTCGCCCGCGTCCGTCACCTGCCTGCGCCACTCTCCTACTCCTGCTCCGCCCGCGCCTTGCTCCTACCCCTGCCTCACTTCTAGCTAGGCCGGGCTGTGCCGGGCTCCCACCCTCCGCCTCGCGCTGCCCCTTCCCGCTCCTCCGGACACTGATCAGAGCAGGGCATGCAGCGGCTGAGTGCTCTGGAGTCCCTGCCAGGAGCTGCCACTCCGCCTCTTCCACACCCGGAGCAGGTAATGGGGCAGCCGGGCTTAGCACCGCACCCCGCCGCGGAGACCCGCCGACCAAAGCCACCATGCCTCCAGCCGAGGCCCCAGCGCGCACTGGGGATGGCAAAGGGACATCCAGTGCTGCCGCAACTGCTTGGCAAAGATAAGTCTTGCTGGCTGTGGTTCCCGCACCAGCCAGCGCAAAGGTAGCCCGGAGTGCTAAGCGGCTGAGCCGAGGTTTTGAGAAGCACCTTTCTGCTTGCTGGGCAGCTAGCTGCGGTCACTGGCCACCTGGCCTCACTGAGAGCGCACTGGCGGCAGGGCAGCATGCAGGGGCAGGTCTCCGGCAGGAGCAGGCGCGAGCTGGCAACGGGGTCGGTGCCCAGAACCCAGCGCAGTGTAGTTCCCAGCGTGGTTGTCCTGAGTGCCAAAGCCGCATCCTGAAGCAAACAGGACAGCCCTGGCGTGGGCGAAGGGCCAGGGGAGCCCAGGAAGCCGCGGCTGGCAGGGGACTTGCTGTTTTTGCAGGAGACGGCAGAGTCCTGGTTTCCTTTTTGAGCTCTACCGCCCTTATTTCTCCCCCAGCTCTGCTGTTTTGGATGGCAGAGGAGTGCAGAAGCTCTTAGGCAAGGCTGCTTTGCTCTCCTGCATTTTTGCCACCCTGGTCCTTAAAAGCCTAAAAGCCTGTGGTTTCTGGGGTGGCTCCCTTGGAGGGGGCTGCAGTGTGCTGAGACCCAGCCTGCAGCCTGGGAATTCTGTGTCACTATCTGGCAGGGCACCTGAAGATGTAGCTTTGGGGCCATGGGAGGGCTCAGGGCCAACATTTATGGGTGCAAGTTTTGGGGCTGAGTGTCGGGCCAGGGGTGCTGCTGCACTGAGGATGGGGTGCAGTGGATGCAGTGTGTGGCGCTGGGTGTCAGTGGACAGGGTTGCTGCAGTGCAGAAGACAGAGGTGGGGTGGGCAGTCCTGGGCATCAAAAGTCAGGGTGACAGAGCAGCAGCACAGTCATCTCAGACAAACACCGCCACTTTAAGCTCCAGCACCCTTTCTAGCCTCATGGATTTCAAGGAAATCACTTCTAACTACAAGCATCCAGAAAGAGCAGACAGTAAAACACAGATAAGAGAGCTCCGGCACAGAGGGAGGTGGGGGGAAGGTCTCTTGGGTAACTGCCAAACTTCACCCTGATACAATGGGCCCCAGTAAAACAGTGGGCCTTAATAAGCACATTCCTTTCCCTTCAGGTGCTCTGAGATAGGGAAGCTAAAAGCAGACTGGGGTGGGGGGCAGGGTATGCCTGCAGCTGCAGAAAGATGTATGTGAACAGACACACAACCCTCCCTCCCAGATAAGCACAACAAACACACAGAAGCAGTGCAAGCCACTGATAAACTATCCCACCCTGAATCCTTAAAAACTTTTTTTTTGGTTTTTTTTTTTTTTTTTGAGACGGTATCTTGCTCTGTCGCCCAGGCTGGAGTACAGTGGCCTGATCTCAGCTCACTGTAACCTCTGCCTCGCATGGAGATTTTCAAACAGGAATTTGTATGTGGCTTTTAAGACATGTTTGCAATTTCTTTGCTCTTCTCCTCTTGAGAGGTGGGGGTCTGTGCCTCCTCTCATGGGGTCAGACACTAGTGCTCACTTGTCACTGACATGATGTGGAGGACATGCTGTGGAACTTCCCAAGCCACGTTTGAAAAGGCTGTGAGCCTCTGCCTGGTTCACTGCGGTCACGCACCTGTGGAGCCCTTGGCTACCAAGTCAAGGCTCTGAATGTCCTGAGACTGCCCGGCTACTTGGAAGCCCAGGACACCAGAGAGTCTCCTGTAGGTCCTCCAGCCGAGCCCAGTGACCTCGGCAGACCTGTGAGTGATGTCACCTCCACATGACGCCAAACTCTTGCTGTGTGTTCAGCCCCAGCCAGTGAGCCTTCTCTGCAGACCTCAGACATCAAGAAGTAGAAAGAAGCGATTTTTTCTATGTCTTGCATGAATTCTTATCCCTGTGAAGCATGAGCAAAATAAAATGGTTGTTTTATACCAGTATTTTGGGGTATTCATTAAAAAAAAAATTCACAATAAATGCACCAGGAACAATACACTTGCAGCACACTTCACAGGTTACAGAAGAAGGCACACTGAAATCTGGGTTTCCACCTTTCCCTCTTCTACAGCCTGCCAGCTCCTGCCTCTGATGTAACAGCTGTTAAGTTTTTGCACTCGTTTTCAGATTTATTAACTGAACAATCATATAGCCCTGACACCGAGACAAAGCTTTGTAAGGGCTTTGTCTACCAATGTGAACGACCCGTTTAGTTTTCATTCCCCGTAAACACTCAGGTGACAGCAGGAAGGAAAGCCTTTTTCTCTTTTCAACTGTTCTCTATAAATGAAAGTCTAAGCTGCTCTTTTAAAAGTTGCTTTTGAATGCTGTTCCTCCAATGAAATGGTTTTTATTTTAATGGATTCTGTTTTTTAAAAAAAATTACTTCCCCAGTTTGCATTGAGATGTTTTCAATGATGTTTTCCATCCAACCACTTCTCCCATCACAGCTAGGTCCTCATTCACAACAGGAAGCTCAACTCCGGCTGCCTGTCTACAGGAAAGCCAGCGAGACACACATTCCTCATCATCTGGATTATTCATCCACATGGGAGGGATTCCCTCATACTCACCATTCTTCTGGACTCCTGAAGCTGCCTGTAATACAGAAAACATAGTGCTGTGAGCATCAGACCGTGCTGTGTCCTGTGTGCACAGGTCTTTTCTTCACTTGATGACAGTAGAAAACCAGATGAGAAATGGTGCTCAAGTCAAAGGAACACAAAAGAACAGAACAAGCTGACTCACGCTAAAGACACAGGTTTTTCTTGGAGGATGTTTCCTCTAAGTCCTTGTTGCTTGGCAATTAAGTGATTTTGTTTCAAGAACAGAATTAAGGTGCTAAGGAAAAAGCTCACTGCCACACGTTGCATAACTAATGCTGTCATTTTCTCCTACTGTCTAAAGTCAAGCCTCAGTGGGGAATAGACTCTCACTCAGAATTCCCCCCACCAAGGATACTGTATAAGTCGTCTGTGATACATATGGTCAGATTCTCTTCTCTTAGGCTCATTCAGAAAAATAAAGCTAAGAAAGCAACTATTCCTCAGACAAATCTTGGTGGCCTTACCTTCACCTCACATGGGGTCTCCTTTTCTGTTCCATCATTGGTGAGCTCTTCCACGGGACCCCTCATGGGAACTAGGAGGACACAGAGTGACCGTCAGCAGGCACAGGGGAGGAGAAGGGAAGAAAGACTTTCTAGCCCCAGGCTGCCTCATCAACGTGAAATATCCCATCTCGAGCAGGGCATACCACCCAGGGCAGGCTGTGTGTCCCTGCAGCCTCTCAGAGCTCCTGCCGCCTAATCTGATCTGAGCTCACTTGCCCTCCCTTCCTGAGTCCTTCCAAGGTCATTTCCTCCCTAGAATCCACTTGTGCTGCTGCTGTGAATATCATCCCTCCTAGAGGTTTTTTTACTTAACAAAAAGGAACCTTTCTTTAAGATTAAATTCTAAGCAAAACATTCTATTATATATATCACTAGCCTTTTGTTTTAAAAACAATGAAACGAAGCTTTGAAAATACTCCATTATCCTCCTCTTTAAAGATTACCCCTACTGAGCACATGCTATCTGTCCTTACACTCTCTCTTTCCCATACACCGTGTGTGCGTGCGTGCGTGTGTGTGTTAGGAGTCCACTGCTGCTCACACTCACATTGGCTTTGACACTGGGACAGCCCATTATGGGGGCAGCCTGTGGGGGCGTTGACCCTCTCTAACCCAGCTGTTAGAGATTCCAGCAGGGAAGATGGGACCAGGCTAAGACCAAAGTTGCTTTTGAGATCCTATTGGGCACTGTGTCTTGGGTGTGTATGTTACTAACCTGGAGCATTTCTAAGGTTTGTGGTAATAAGTTTGTTGTGTGTTTGTGTGTGTGTGTGTGTGTGTGTGTGTGTGACAGGGTCTTGCTGCATCACCCAGATGAAGAGCAGTGGCACAATCATGGCTCACTGCAGCTTCAACTGCCTGCCTGGCTAAATTAATCCTCCTGCCTTAGCCTCCTGAGAAGCTGAGACTACAGGTGCACATCACCGTACTCCACTAATTTTTGTAATTTTTGTAATTATGTAGTTTTACCCTGGTGGCCACGTGTCTTAAACTCGTGGGCGCAAGTGATCCTCCCACCTCCAAAGTGCTGGGATTACAAGCATGAACCACCCTACTGGGCCCAATCATATTCTTAAATACAACAGGACATGTCCCTGATTATTCTCTGCTTTTGAACAGGAGGTGAGAAATGCCCGCCCCCCCCCCAACTGCAGCCAAAAGCCTGACTCCCCTATGTGTGTTTCACATTAATGACCAGCCCAAAGTCCACTGTACTGCTGCCTTGCCTTTCGCCATCACTGAGAACATCTTAAAGTGATGGACAGTGTTTGGGACCTCTCTAGGCTGCCATACTTCCACATGCATGCACACATAGATGCTGGCACTCCCTAGTGTGGTGACGAGTTACACCAGGGCCGTAGCCCATCACATCAATCTTTCACCCATTCCTGAGTTCACATTTGTTTTTTTTTATTTAGGAGATTGAAAACTTGGGAAATTTGTCTCCCCACCATCTCCAATCTGAGGCCTAGGGATATTAGGAAGGAAAGGCAAGTGAGCTCCACTAGCCCTGAGCAGCTGCAGGGACACACAGCCTTCCCCCGGGGTGGTGTATCCTGTTCAGGATGGGCTATTTCATGATGATGAGGCGGCCTGGGGCTAGAAAGCCTTTCCTCCCTGCTCCTCCCTTGCACCTGCTGCCCACCACCCACACAAGCAGTGCCCTGCATTGTTGATGAGCAGCATCCCCAAGGTGCTGATGGTCACTTTGTGTCCTCCTAGTTCCTCCTGAAGATCCAGTGGAAGAACTTGCCAAAGACAGTTTGGAAAAGGAAGCCCCCATGTGATGTGAAGGTCAGACTCCCCTGATTTTTCTGAGGAATATAGTTGCTTTCTTAACTTTATCTTTCTGAATGAGCCGAAGATATGAGAATCTGAACATATGTACCATAGGTGACTTCCACAGTGTCTTTGTTGGGGGACCTTTGAATGTGAGTCTGTTCCACTGAGGCTTGGTTTGAGAGAGCAGGGGAAAATGACAGCATCAGCCACACTGAGTGGCAGTGAGCCTTTTCCTCAGCAGCTTGGATTCTCTTCTTGGGACAAAATCACTTCATTGCCAAGCCATGTGGACTTGAGAAGAAACAACCTTCCAGAAAGACTCGTGTCTTTAGCGTGAGTTGGTTTGTCCTATTCTTTTGTGTTCCATTGACTTGAACACTTTCCCATTCTGGTTTTCTCATGTCACCAAGTGAACAAGACATCTGTGCACACAGGACACGGCATGGTCTGGTGCTCATAGCAATATGTTTTCTTTTACTACAGGCTGCCTGGGGAATCCAGGAGAACGGTATGCACGGGGGAGCCCCTCCCATGTGGATGAATAATCCAGATGATGAGGAATGTGGCACTGTCTTGCTGGCTTTCCTGTAGGCAGGCAGTGTGAGTTCAGCTTCCTGTTCTGAATGAGAACCTAGGCTGTGAAGGGATAGTTGTTTTTTTTAGATAAGGAGCTAGGGCCACATTCTTCAGTCCCTGGGAGCAGCTCTATTTTCTGTAGGTGGGATGGGGTCGTGTGCACGGGGTTGGCCTGTGCCTGTGTGAATGCATGTGGTGTGATGCTGACTGTGCCTGGGTGTGTGTGTGTGGGTGCCTGATGATAAGAACACGTAATTTTCAGTGAAAGCATAAGCTTAAAATGGGTGCATTTTATTGGATGCAAAGGACACCCAGTTAACCCAAAGGAAATCCTGTCAACACCCAGGCAAATGTTCATTGGGTACTAATACTGATATAGGTAGACAGTCTTAGTTTTTTTTTTTTGAGTCGAAGTTTCGCTCTTGTTGCCCAGGCTGGAGTGCAATGGTGCAATGTTGGCTCACTGCAACCTCCTCCTCTCAGGTTCAAGTGATTCTCCTGCCTCAGGCTCCCTCCCAAGTAGTTGGGATTGCAGGTGCCCACCATCATGCCTGGCTAATTTTTGTATTTTTAGTAGAGACAGGGTTTCATGATGTTGGCCAGGCTGGTCTTGAACTCCCAACCTCAGGTGATCTGCTTGTCTCGGCCTCCCGAAGTGCTGGGCTTCCAGGCATGAGCCATCGCTCCTGGCCCAGGCTTAGTTCTTTTAAAAGTATATCCTTTGACTTCTCCAACCCCCATGGCTTTGCCTTTCCAGAATGTCATAGAGTTGACATGAAAGAGTATGTGGCCTTTTCAGATTGACTTCTTTCACTTAGTAATGTGCATTTAAATTTGCTATACATCTTTTCCTGGCTGGGTAGTTCATTTCTCTTTTAGCTCTGAATTAATATCCTATTTTCTAGACGTAGCATGGTTTATTCATTTCCCATTGCAAAGACATGGTGGTTGCTTCCAAGTTTTGGAAATTATGAATACAGTTGCTAATGTAGACCTAAATTTTCAATTCCTTTGGGTAAATACCAAGGAGCACAATTGCTGGATTCGGTGATTAAGGTATGTTTAGTTTTGTAAGAAACCACCAAACTGTCTTCCAAGCTGGCTGCCTGTACTGTTTTGTATTCCCAAAAGCAATGACTGAGAATTTCTGTTGCTCTGCAGTTTTGCCAGCATTTGTTGCTGTCGTCACTGTTCTGGATTTTGGCCATACTGATAGGTATGTAATGGTATTGTGTTTTAATTTGCATTGCCTTGATGATGTACAATGTGAGGCTTTCTTTCTTTCTTTTTTTTTTTTTGACAGAGACTCCCACTGTCACCCAGGCTGAAGTGCAGTGGCACGATCTCCGCTCACTGCAACCTCTGCCTCCTGGATTCAAGCGATTCTCCTGTCTCAGGGTCTCAAGTAGCTGGGATTACAGGTGCCTGCCACCATGCCCAGCTAATTTTTTATATTTTTAGTAGAGATGGGGTTTCACTATGTTGACCAGGCTGGTCTTGAACTCCGGACCTCGTGATCTGCCCACTTCAGCCTCCCAAAGTGCTGGTATTACAGGCGTGAGCCACTATGTCTGGCCTCATCTTTTTATATGCTTATTTGCCATCTGTATATTTTCCTTTATTTAAACAATTTGAAGTTTAGCAATTTAAAAAATATTTTAAATTGACAAGTTATAATTGAGTATATTTATGGGCTACTGCATAATGTTTTGATACACACACATACACACACAGTAAAATAATTAAATTGAGCCAATTTACATACCCTTCACTTCACTTACTTATCCTTTTTTTTGTGGTGTGATATTTGAAATGCATTCTCTTAGCTGTTTTGAAATAAAAAATATATATATTATTATTGATTAAAGTTGTTTTGCTGTGCAAGAGATCTCAAAACTTATTTTTTCTGTCTCACTGAGACTTTATTCCCTTTAACCAGTAACTCCACATTCCCTCCAGCCCCAGCCTCTGGTAACCATGATTCTGTTCTACTTTTGTGAGTTCAACTTTTTCAGATTTCACATTCAAATGACGTAATTAAATGTTTAATGTGAGCTCACAGTCATTGAGGCTGCTTTTTGTTTTAGGAACCCCATGTGTCCTGGTCTTTGGAAGTGTCCCTAGAGAATACTTTGCAGAAATGCTGGAGGCACTGACAGCCTCTGTGATTTTCAGTTTGGGGCTCCCACCCCTGGTGGGGCCTAGGCCCACGCTTTCACATTGTTGTAAATAACCTTTTATGCCACCGACTTCTAAAGAGGTTTCCTGTTTATCTGGACAGACATGTGAGCACAGTTTTTTTTTTTTTTTCAGTTTTATTTTTACATTTAGAAAGGGCACTTCTTTGAATTTCTGGGCTTTATGTATGGAATTCAAATTCTGTTTTAGCCTCACCCTGTCTACTCCAGCTTTAAATCACATTGTCTGTTCTCTGGAAGGTGTTAAAGTTTCAACATCTTCAGGGCAAATCCGGCCACCAGGCCTTCCTGGGCCACAAGGGAAGTCAGCTCCCTCTTGCCCATCGGCCTTTGATTTCCCTTTACTTTACAAATAAAAATCTGTGTGTGTGTGTGTGTGTGTGTGTGTGTGTGTGTGTGTGTGTGAGTGCACTCGCGTGCTTAAATACAGTTAGTTCTCTGTATCTCTGGGCTCTGCATCCTGGGGTTCTACTAACTTCCAATAAAAAATCCAAAAAATAAAAAAGAATCACTGCATCTGTACAGAACCTGTGATAATTCTTAAAACAATAAAACATAGCATAGTGTCTGAAAATGCTAAGATATGTGCTAAGATATGATATTTTTGAAGGGAATTGAGAAATGATAATTCTAATACTGGAACTCATTATTAGAAGGTGCTCGTAATGGAAAGAGCATCCATATATTTTTAAAATATCAATTAATTTTAAGATCTGGTAGTCTTTTTGAAGTAGCAGCAGCTTAATTCTGTGGTATATTTGGGTACATAGACAACCTGAAAAGAAGAATTTGGTATTTATTTTTGTAGAAAATAAGCAATTAAAAAATACCCTGGGAAAATGTAGGTAAGTTCTTTAATTCTGACTCTTAATATGTGGCTAGAAATGACAGTGATATGAGCATAAGTTGTCCTACTTATTAATGTGTAGCCTTTCATAAATCGATTCCTTTTTTTGTAACTAGATAGAAAGAGAAAAGAAAGATAGTCTTGATTTTTGGTGACTGGAGTGGTGGAGGCTAGAAATCTCTGCCACTAAAATTGATGAACTGGACGCATGCCACCATGCCAGTCAGACTGATTCTTAATGCTGTAAGTACAAACATACAGTTAAAAAAAAAGTTCACAGCATACATTAATGTTATGAAAAATGCATTTTTTTAAAGATTTCACATTACACTCTTGGCTTTACTGAAACTGAGTCATCTGTTTCTGAACAGAGTGCCGTGGCCTGGCAAGGTCTGATGTTTTCCAAGGAACCCAGCTGAACTCCTGTGGCAGCTGCTCCTTATACTGATGTGGTCCCTTGGCTGGCAGGCCCTTCTGCAGTCAACCACGTGACACCTGCCAGTTATGGGGGAACAGGTATCAGAGGATGGGCTTTCCATCGAAAAAAAAGGTAAGTTTTTCATTTAAAAAAAATTTATTTATTATATTTTAAGTTCTGGGGTCCATGTGCAGATCGTGCAGGTTTGTTACATAGGTATACACGTGCCATGGTGGTGGTTTGCTGCATCCATTACCCCGTCATCTACATTAGGTATTTCTCCTAATGCTATCCCTCCCCAGTCCAGGCCCCCCCCCCCCCAGGCCCCATGTGATGTTTCCCTCCCTGTGCCCATGTGTTCTCATTGTTCATCACCCACCTATGAGTGAAAATATGCGGTGTTTGGTTTTCTGTTCTTGTGTCAGTTTGCTGAAAATGATGGTTTCTAGGTTCATCCATGTCACTACAAAGGACACAAACTAATCGTTTTTTATGGCTGCAAAGTATTCCATGGTGTATATGTGCCACATTTTTTTTGTCCAGTCTATCATCGATGGGCATTTGGGTTGGTTCCAGGTCTTTGCTATTGTACACAGGGCTCGCAATGAACATACGTGTGCATGTGTCTTTATAGTAGAACGATTTATAGTTCTTTGGGTATATACCCAATAGTGGGATTGCTGGGTCAAATGGAATTTCTATTTCTAGATCCTTGAGAAATTGCCACACTGTCTTCCACAATGGTTGAACTAATTTACACTCCCACCAACAGTGTAAAAGCATTCCTAATTCTCCACATCCTCTCCAGCATCTGTTGTCTCCTGATTTTGTAATGATAGCCATTCTAACTCGCGTGAGGTGTTATCTCAATGTGGTTTTGATTTGCATTTCTCTAATGACCAGTGATGATGAGCATTTTTGCATATGTTTGTTGGCTGCATAAATGTCTTTCTTTGAAAAGTGTCTGTTCATATCCTTTGCCCACTTTTCGATGGCATTGTTTGTTTTTTTCTTGTAACTTTTAGTTCTTTGTAGATTCTGGATATTAGCCCTTTGCCAGATGGGTAGATTGCAAAATCTTTTTCCCATTCTGTTGGTTGCCGGTTCACTCTATTGATAGTTTCTTTTGCTGTGCAGAAGCTCTTTAGTTTAATTAGATCCCATTTGTCTATTTTGGCTTTTGTTGCCATTGCTTTTGGTATTTTAGTCATGAAGTCCTTGCCAATGCCTATGTCCTGAATGGTATTGCCTAGGTTTACTTCTAGAGTTTTTATGGTGTTAGGTCTCATGTTTAAGTCTTTAATCCATCTAGAGTTAATTTTTCTATAAGGTGTAAGGAAAGGATCCAGTTTCAGCTTTCTGCATATGGCTAGCCAGTTTTCCCAACACCATTTATTAAACAGGGGACTCCTTTCCCCATTGCTTGTTTCTGTCAGGTTTGTCAAAGATCAGATGGTTGTAGTTGTGTGGAATTCTTTCTGAGGCCTCTGTTCTGTTCCATTGGTCTGTATCTCTGTTTTGGTACCAGTACCAGGCTGTTTTGATTACAGTAGCCTTGTAATACAGTTTGAAGTCAGGGAGTGTGATGCTTCCAGCTTTTTATTTTTATTATTTTTTTTGCTTAGGATTGTCTTGGCTATGTGGGCTCTTTTTTGGTTCCATATGAAGTTTAAGATGTTTTTTTTCCAATTCTGTGAAGGAAGTCATTGGTAGCTTGGTGGGGATAGCATTGAATCTATAAATTACTTTGAGCAGTATGGCCATTTTCATATTGATTCTTCTTACCCATGAGCATGGAATGTTTTTCCATCTGTTTGTGTCCTCTCTTATTTCCTTGAGCAGTGGTTTATAGTTCTCCTTGAAGAGGTCCTTCGCATCCCTTGTTAGTTGTGTTCCTAGGTATTTTATTCTTTTTGTAGAATTGTGAATGGGAGTTCACTCATGATTTGGCTCTCTGTCTGTTACTGGTGTATAGGAATGCTTGCAATTTCTGCACATTGATTTTGCATCCTGAGACTTTGCTGAAGTTACTTATCAGCTTAAGGAGATTTTGGGCTGAGAAGATGGGATTTTCTAAATACACAATAATGTAATCTGCAAACAGGGACAATTTGATGTCCTCTCTTCCTATTCGAATATTTCTTTCTCTTGCCTGACGGCCCTAGCCAGAGCTTCCAATACTATGTTGAATAGGAGTGGTGAGAGAGGACATCCTTGTCTTGTGCTAGTTTTCAAAGGGAATGCTTCCACTTTTTTTCCCATTCAGTAATATTGGCTGTATGTTTGTCATAAATAGCTCTTATTATTCTGAGATACGGTCCCTCAAAAGCTAGTTTATTGAGAGTTTTTAGCATAAAAGGCTGTTGAATTTTGTCAAAGGCCTTCTCTGCATCTATTGAGATAATCATGTGGTTTTTGTCTTTGGTTCTGTTTATGTGATGGATTATGTTTATAGACTTGCATATGTTGAACCAGCCTTGCATCCCTGGGATGAAGCTGACTTGATCGTCGTGGATAAGCTTTTTGATGTGCTGTTGGATTCAGTTTGCCAGTATTTTATTGAAGATTTTTGCATTAATGTTCATCATGGATATTGGCCTGAAATTTTCTTTTTTAGTTGTGTCTGCTGGGTTTTGATATCAGGAGGATCTTGGTCTCATAAAATGAGTTAGGGAGGATTCCCTCTTTTTGTATTGTTTGGAATAGTTTCAGAAGGAATGGTACCAGCTCCTCTTTGTACCTCTGGTAGAATTTGCTGAACCTGTCTGGTCCTGGAATTTTTTTGGTTGGCAGGCTATTAATTGCTGCCTCAACTTCAGACCTTGTTATTGGCATATTAAGGAATTCAACTTCTTCCTGGTTTAGTCTTGGGAGGGTGTAAGTGTCCAGGAATGTATCCATTTCTTCTAGCTTTACAGGTTTATTTGCTTAGAGGTGTTTGTAGTAATCTCTGATGGTCGTTTGTATTTCTGTGGGATTGGTGGTGATATCCTCTTTGTCATTTTTTATTGCATCTATTTGATTCTTCTCTCTTTTCTTTTTTATTAGGCTGGCTAGTGGTCTATCTATTTTGTTGATCTTTTCAAAAAACCAGCTCCTGGATCTACTGATTTTTTGAAGGGATTTTCCTTTGTGTCTCTGTCTCCTTCAGTTCTGCTTTGATCTTAGTTATTTCTTGCTTTCTGCTAGCTTTTGAATTTGTTTGATCTTGCTCCTCTAGTACTTTTAATTGTGATGTCAGGGTATTGATTTTATATCTTTCCTCATTTCTCTGGTGGGCATTTAGTGCTATAAATTTCCCTCTAGACACTGCTTTAAATGTGTCCCAGAGATTCTGGTATGCTATGTGTTCATTCTCTTTGGTTTCAAAGAACATCTTTTTTCTGCCTTCATTTTATTATTTATCCAATAGTCATTCAGGAGCAGATTGTTTAGTTTCCATGTAGTTGTGCGATTTTGAGTGAGTTTCTTAATCCTGAGTTCTAATTTAATTGCACTGTGGTCTGAGAGACTGTTTGTTATGATTTCAGTTCTTTTGCATTTGCTGAGGAGTGATTTACTTCCAATTATGTGGTCAATTTTAGAGTAAGTGTGCTGTGGTGCTGAGAAGAACGTATATTGTGTGGTTTTGGGGTGGAGAGTTCTGTAGATGTCTATCAGGTCTGCTTGGTCCAGATCTGAGTTCAAGTCCTGGATATCCTTGTTAATTTTCTGTCTCATTGATCTGTCTAGTATTGATAGTGGGGTGTTAAAATCTCCCCCTATTATTCTGTGGGAGTCTAAGTTCTTTTTGTAAGTCATTAAGAGCTTGCTTTATGTATCTGGATGCTCCTGTATTGGGTACATATATATTTAGGATCGTTAGCTCTTCTCATTGCATTAATCCCTTTACCATTATGTAATGCCCTTCTTTGTCTCTTATGATCTTTTTTTTGTTTAAAGTCTGTTTTATCAGAAACTAGGATTGCAACCCCTGCTTTTTTTTGCTCTCCATTTGCTTGGTAAATCTTCCTCCACCCCTTTTATTTTGAACCTATGTGTGTCTTTGCACATGAGACTGGTTTTCTGAATACAGTACACCAATGGGTCTTGTCTTTTTATCCAATTTGCCAGTCTGTGTCTTTTGATTGGGGCATTTAGCCCATTTACATTTAAGGTTAATATTGTTATGTGTGAATTTGATCCTGCCATTTTGATGCTAGCTGGTTGTTTTGCCCATTAGTTGATGTAATTTCTTAATAGTGGCGATGGTCTTTACTGTTAGGTATGTTTTTGCAGCTGGTTGTTCCTTTCCACATTTAGTGCTTCCTTCAGGAGGGCAGTAGGGCAGACCTGGTCACACACAGAATTTTTTACAAAGTTAATTTTCATAAACCTCCTATAACTTGCTTAAACTTTATTTTCTTATAACTAAAAATAATTCTTGGCTGGGCGCGGTGGCCCACGCCTGTAATCCCAGCACTTTGGGAGGCTGAGGTGGGGGGATCACGAGGTCAAGAGATCAAGACCATCCTGACCAACATGGTGGCACCCCATCTCTACTAAAAATACAAAAATTAGCTGGGCGTGGTGGCATGTGCCTGTAGTCCCAGCTACTTGGGAGGCTGAGGCAGGAGAATTACTTGAACCCGGGAGGTGGAGGTTGAAGTCTATGTTGTCTGATATAAGTATAGCTATTTCTGCTCTTTTTTGGCTTCCATTGGCAGAGAATATCTTTTCCATCCCCCTATTTTCAGCCTGTGTGTGTCTTTATAGGTGAAGTGTGTTTCTTGTAGGCAACAGATAAATGGGTCATTTTAAAAAATCCATTCTGCCACATACGTCTTTTGATTGGAGAGTTTAGTCCATTTACATTCATTGTTATTACTGATAAGTAAGGGCTTACTCTTACTATCTTGTTATTTCTTTTTTTGGTTGTTTTGTGATCTTCTTTTTCCTTTTTTTCTTTCGTTCCTGTCTTCCTTTTAGTGAAAGAGATTTTCTCTGATAATACGGTTTACTTTTTTTGCTTTTTACTTTTTGTGTATCCTTTGTATGTTTTTTTGATTTGAGTTACCATGAGGCTTGCAGATACTATTTTATAACCTGATTTTAAGCTGGTAACAACTTAACACTGCTTGCAGAAACTAACAAGCAAGAATAAGGCTAATGAAGACTCCACAGTCTTTGTCCCCTGCTTTTTAACTTTATGTTGTTTCTATTTATATCTTATTGTACTATGTCTTGAAAAATTGTTGTAGTTATTATTTTTGATAGCTTCATTCTTTAGTCTTCCTACTTAAGAATAGACATCACAGTTATAGAATTATAATATGCTGTGTTTTCCTGTGTACTTATTATTTCCAGTGAGTTTTATGCCTTCAGGTGATTACTTCTTGCTCATTAGTGTCCTTTTCTTTCTAATTGAGGTACTCCCTTTAGCATCTCTTGTAGGATATGTCCAGTGTTGATAAAATCTCTCAGTTTTTGTTTGTCTTTATTTTTCCTTCATGCTTGAAGGATATTTTCACCAGATATATTATTCTAGGGTTAAAGGTCTTTTTCCTCCAGAACGTTAAATTTGTCATGCCACTCTCTCCTGGCTTGTAAGTTTTCCACTGAAAAGTCTGCTGCCAGGCATATTGGAGCTCCATTGTATGTTGATTCTTTTTTCTTATTGCTTTTAGGATCTTTTTCCTTAACCTCTGGGAGTTTGATTATTAAATGCCTGTAGATAGTCTCTTAGGACCCTGGCTTAGGGTTTTTTTATTCCCTTTCTCCCTTGTCTCTCACATCCATCCATTCTGCCCTGAACCCCAGTGATTCCACTTAAGACAGGTATCTTGATTAGGAAGGAACCCTCCCTAATTCATTCTGTGAAGCCAGCATCACCCTAATACCAAAACCAGGAAAGGACACAACCAAAAAAGGAAGCAACAGACTGATATCCTTGATGAACATAGATGCTAAAATCCTTAGCAAAATACTAGCTAACTGAATTCAACAACGTATCAAAAAGATAATCCACCATGATCAAGTGGGTTTCATACCAGGGATATGCAGGGATGGTTTAACATACACAAGTCAATAAAAGTGATACACCACATAAACAGGATTTAAAACAAAAACCACATGATCACCTCCATAGATGCAGAAAAAATGTTCAACAAAATCTGGCATCACTTTATGACTAAAACCCTCAGCAAAACTGACATACAAGGGACATACCTTAATGTAATAAAAGCCATCTATGACAAACCCATAGCCAACATAATACTGAATGGGGAAAAGTCAAAAGAATTCCCTCTGAGAATGGGAACAAGACAAGGATACCCACTCTCACCACTCCTCTTCAGCATAGTACTGGAAGTCCTAGCCAGAGCAATCAGACAAGAGAAAGAAATAAAAGGCATCCAAATCAGTAAAGAGGAAGTCAAACTGTCCCTGTTTGCCGATGATATGATCATTTACCTTGAAAACCCTAAGGACTCCTCCAGAAAGCTCCTAAAACTGATAATAGGATTCAGCACAGTTTCCAGAATTGAACTATAAGTTTAGAATAAAAAATAACTATACCAGTTTCCACTGCTTTTCTAGAAAATCAGAATCTCTCCTTTTTAATGTATCTGAGTTCATGTGTGTTCAGTAGGAAGCCAGGGTACATGAGCTGTTTTCTGCTCTTTCCTTCTCCTTCGCTTTCTTTCTCCTCCTCTTCCTCTTTCTTCTTTTGGTAGAAATATTACCTGAATACACATTTCTCTAGAAAAGAAGTTAAATTGCTATTTAACTCGAGCTGATAGTTTCTGTCTTAAATTATGACTTCTCTTGTGTTGCTGTATTTTAAGTTTAGAGTTCAATTAGCAAAATTATAGTTTTGTTTTCCTGTGCTGAGTGCCTTTTAAATAAAGATTTAACCAATAAACTGCTTTGTGAGATTCCATTTGTCTCAGCATGCATTCTGTTTTTCTCTGGTTTGATCAATTAGAGACTTTGACAATACCTAGGACTTTCATCACTTCTACAAACTCTTCTTTTTAACATTACCATTAAAATCCCAAACTTAATCTCTAAATATCTTAATCTGTAAATGTTGGAAACGCTAAAATATTCCATCTCAACATACTACTTATAGGAATAATGTCCATCTAATTCAAAACAGGGAGTCTCTTGGTTCCCTTAGGCTGGTGTGCATGACTCCCCTGGGTGAGCATGTTTCCAGATTAATGACAAATGGAAAATAAATATGTTTCCATATGCTAGATGTTATGATGAGTTCAAAAACTAATTTTTTTCTTGGAAAGCAATTACTTTTATTCTGATTTAATGTCCATTTGCCTTTTTAATCTTAACATATTATTTCTTTCACTAAATCATGGTGATAATAGTAAATAGGGTCCTCACCAATATCTATTATGTTGTATTGGAAACATAATTTTAAAGTATTTTCATTGTTATTTATTATCTGCATATGTTTAAAATCCATTATTTTATTTATATTGCTTTTCTACAAAAATTCCAGACCTAGAAGACGTGGACAGGAGATTAAACTGAAAATATATTTACCACATTTTAAAGTTTTCTTACCAAATCCTGATGGAGAAATAGGTATGGCCTGACACATTTTTATGAAAAAAAAAAAAAAGGGAAACTTGTTGGAGAGTTCCAACAAGTTTCTCACCTTAATGCTCCTATCTCTTGAAGAAATATTTCTGAGAACATTGGAACTCAACAGTAAATTTTACAAGAGTAAGGATGGCTTGTGTCTATCAGTCAATTATTAGAAATGGGGAAAATCTCCTAGATATTTAAAGAAGAGAACAGAGTTTATTTGATGTATTACTTAAGCTCAAATTTTATTCTGGGTAATATTATATAACATATTATAATGCTTATAAGGCAGTGATGCCTAGAGGACTAAATAAATTTTATGTGCGTTTTAAAAGTTATCATGATGTTTAGAGTTGTATAGGCAGTATGCATGTATAGGTTAAAGATTTAAAAAAAACAAACATGTGTCTATTATTGGGCCCCAAATCAAGTTCCCTGAGATCTCAGACCCTGGAAGCTTCAAGGATACTCTTCCCCTTGATCCCCAATACAACTACAGTCTCACCATCATTAGCTCATATTTGATATTCTATGTTATTTTATCTCATATGTACTTACTCCTAAACGTATTATTCAAAACTCTATGTATTCATCTTAATATAAGTGACATAATATTTTGTCTATTTTTTGTGCCTTTCTTCTCATCACCTGCAGATTTCATTATTGAAACACATCCACAGTGACATGTGTAGCAATAATTTATGAATATGTCAAAATTCATTCATCCATTTGTATGCTAATCCATTCTAATGTTAATTTGGGTCATTTCTACTTGTTTCCCCACTAAAGATAACTCTGGGAACTATCTTGTACATGTCTTCCGGTGAATGTGTAAGTACTTCAGTTCCTGGATAGCATAGTACCTGTAAGTTTAACTTTACCGGATAACCCCAAGTTGTTTCCACAGGAGTGTATAAGAGCCTCCATTTGCCCCACATGTTTGGTATTATTTGTTATTATTAAATTTATAAAATTTATCTGTTAGTAGGAAACATTATTGCCAAGCCATGGAATGGTTTTAATTTGCATTTAATTAATTATTAATATCATTTCTTTGTAACTATCATTACTATAAAACATAAAGAAATACTAAGCATATTTTTGTGCTCGGTTCAAAAAAGCCACTGTAATTCTATCATATTATCATGAAAAATGGGATGGATGACATGTCATCTGAATTTGTCAAACTAGAGGCAAAGAAGCTGGGATTTCCACTCTTGGATTCAGTTGTTGGCTATGGCCAGCACTATAGGGGGTGAGATAAGCCCTCAGATGTTTCTGGGTCTGTTTAAGCAATGAAGCTACTGCTGCTGGAAGGCCAGCTCCCACAGAAGAGTAACAACTGGGCCAGGAGAGAGAAAAACACACATTGAAGCCAGCAGAGAGGCACACAGAATTAGTGACAGGCATTCCAGGGCATCTTTCTACACAGAGCACAGGCAACATCCTCCACAGCAGATTCTCAGCAGGTTGCTGAGTGGAAAAGGAGTGCTATCCAAAGAGCTCAGCTTAGCAAGGGTTCTCTATAGCTGTCTTTCAGCTGTTCTATTCCCAGTTGTCAGCAACATGTTGACTGGGCACATCAGTGAAGACATAGAAACATGCATATTAAATATGAGGATAACTTCAAACTGCAAAAATAACACACACACAACTGGTCAAATTAAGTTTGAAAATGCTCTAAATAGGCATGATTGGCAGAAACCAAAAAGAAAAATTTTTAATCTTGTATTAAAAAATATTTCAAAATTCGCCTATATAATACAGAAGGGAAAAACTGACGTAAGATAAATTGATGGGTTTTAATTGACCACGTGCGCCTTTTCCGCCCGCTCCCCCCGCTCCCACCTAGCGCCGCTAGCTCCGGCTGCACCGCCCTCGCTCCGAGCTTTCCGGCTCCTGCTAAGCTAGCGCCGCCGTCGTCTCCCGTCAGCCGCCATCATGATTATCTACCCGGATCTCATCAGCCACGATGAGATGTTCTCTGACATCTACAAGATCCAGGAGATCGCGGACGGGCTGTGCCTGGAGGTGGAGGGGAAGATGGTCAGTAGGACAGAAGGTAACATTGATGACTCGCTCATTGGTGGAAATGCCTCCTCTGAAGGCCCCGAGGGCGAAGGTACCAAAAGCACAGTAATCACTGGTGTCGATATTGCCATGAACCATCACCTGCAGGAAACAAGTTTCACAAAAGAAGCCTACAAGAAGTACATCAAAGATTACATGAAATCAATCAAAGGCAAACTTGAAGAACAGAGACCAGAAAGAGTGAAACCTTTTATGACAGGGGCTGCAGAACAAATCAAGCACATCCTTGCTAATTTCAAAAACTACCAGTTCTTTATTGGTGAAAACATGAATCCAGATGGCATGGTTGCTCTATTGGACTACCGTGAGGATGGTGTGACCCCATATATGGTTTTCTTTAAGGATGGTTTAGAAATGGAAAAATGTTAACAAATTTGGCAATTACTTTGGATCTATCCCTGTCATCATAACTGGCTTCTGCCTGTCATCCACACACCAGGACTTAAGACAAATGGGACTGATGTCATCTTGAGATCTTCATTTATTTTGACCGTGATTTATTTGGAGTGGAGGCATTGTTTTTAAGAAAAACATGTCATGTAGGTTCTCTAAAAATAAAATGCATTTAAACTCAAAAAAAAAAAAAAAAATTGACCACGTGCCTAGTCAACATCATGCTGAAGTCGCTAAAATAAAACACTGACATGAAAGATTCCTTGAGGGAAGCAAGCTGTCTTAATCACTTTCACTCCATTGTTCTGTTTATAACACCGATAGAGTTTATTTGTCTTGGTGTGCCATGATTTTTAAAAGATAATGTAAAACAAAAAAAGCAAAGAGGGGCATGAGAATGGAGATGGGATTTCAAAAGGTGAAGATAAAACAGCTGCAGAACCTGGGGATACTTAATTTAACCTGAAAAATACAATTATTAAGAAAGAACACTATCACTATTTTCCAAAAAAATTTCACAGGAATTTCTCTTAAAATATCAGTGAGGACAATATACTGGCCTGGTGCAATGGCCAGTATGTTCTACTTAGTGTTTTCTGGGATCACTACTCCAGCACTAAATTCTATTTTATATCCTGTATTAATCAAATATAAAGATGAATTTTTGGCTGGGCGCAGTGGCTCATGTCTGTAATCCCAGCACTTTGGGAGGCCGAGGCAGGTGGATCACTTGAGGCCCGGAGTTCGAGAACAGCCTGGCCAACATGGCAAAACCTGGTCTTCACTAAAAATTGAAAAATTAGCTAGGCATGGTGGCACACGCTTGTAATCCCAACTACTTGGAGGCCAAGGCAGAAGAATCATTTGAACCCAAGAGGTGGAGGTTGCAGTGAACCGAGGTCACTGCCACTGCACTCCCTGCAGGGCAACAGAGCCAGACTCCATCTCAAAAGAAAAAAAAAGACAATATACTGATTGTTACTGTAAAATTTAACAAATATAATAAATCAAACACCCTATGTAACCAACTTCTTATTCATGAAATAGAATATGATCAGCTTCCATAGGAGACACAAGTATATTCCTTTCCAGACAGAATTGCCTCTTTTCTGTTAGAGTAAATTGCATTCTAATATTTACTTTTCCCCCCACTGGTTCTGTACTGATGTATCCATAAACAATATTATCTAGCTTTCTGCTTTTGAATTTTATGTAAATGAAATCATACTATATTTTTTGGGAATTTATTTCTTTCACTCTGTTATTAAATATTTTTTTATTTTTTATGAGGCTATAATTCATTCATTTGTATTGTTATACAGTTTGCCATTTAAAAAAACCCACAAGTTAACCACAATTACTGTGGATTGACATTAAGTTGTTTTGAGATTTTTCTCTATGGTGGACAAGGCTGTTATAGCTACTCCTTTGTCTGTATCCTGTGCATATGCATATTGAAACCTTTAGTGTATATTTCTAGGAATAGCAACTGGCAGGTTGTCTTACTTGGTACTTTGAATTTGTTCTGGCTGTGGTGTGTCTCTTAGCTTATTTCTTCCTTATTTTATGTCCTAATTACCTTTTATCATTTCACTCTTTCTCTTCTCTATAAGTTATAGGCTCTGTTATAATTCTTTTCAATGGGCAGCCAAAAAATAAAATAGATGTACTCACTTTATCATAGCTTACTGGTCATCATCATTTTTACCCTTCTAACAGATACCGCAAGTAACATAGAACTCTCTAACACCATTTAATTCCTTTAACTTACAAAATATTGCCATTGTGTTTTTTAAAAATATATACCATTAAAATACCTTTAAGAAATTGTGAATAGATTACTACTACTTAGTAAACTAGGCTTCAGTTCAGTTACAAACATTTGTCACTCACGTCCTTAAAGCTTCTTAGACATCTCTCACATTTGCTTGCCTAAAATTTTTGTTTTGGTCAGGATCTTCTGATAGAGCAAGCTCCGGTTACATTTTCCTGAAAGTAATGCTATCATTTTTGAATGACAAAGTTTTGCTGCATATAGAATTTTACATTAGAGGATTTTTCCCATACCCTGCCTATTTAATTCCATTATCTTATATCTTCCATTATTGGTGCTGGAATAGAAGAGATTATTCTAACTACTACTTCCTTGAAGATAGTCTTTTTTTTTTTTTTTTTTTTTGCTACTTATAAAATTTTATTTTTGCCTTTAGTTTTCTGAAGTTTTATAATGATTTCTTTAGGCATGGAACTCTTTTTATTTATGCTATTTGGGATTTGTTAAGCTTTACAAATCCATAGATCTCTGTCTGACATGGTTCTGGACAATTCGTAGTAATAATCTCCTAAGTACTATCTGTGCCTACTCTTCTTTCTCCTCTTCATCTTCTGAGAATACCTGCTCATTCCCCCCACACACACACACACACACACACACACACACACACACACACACACACGTTATATGTTCTCAATGTCCCTTACCTTCATTTGTGAGCATTCAATAATTTTTATCCTTCTATGCTCATTTGGATATTTTTAGTTTATCAGCTCTCTCTTCAAGAGCAGGTTAATCTATTCTTAAACATGTTCAATGATATTTTCATTACAATTTTTTTCAAAGTTTGATTTTGTCATTTTTCAGATACTCTTTGTTACTGGTTTAGCTGTTTCATTTCTGTAGGCCTTTCAAATTGCCTTTTAAATTATTTATTTTATTTCCTGAAAAAGAGATGAAAATTTAGAAAAATTTCTTCAAAATCAAATGATATCATCTAATGACATGAAACAATAAATGAGTAAACATTATGCCCCTTGCTCTGCTGATTTTCTGTTATTTTCTCTTACATACCCATTTTCCACATTTTAAAGTCTGTGTTGAAACCCCATTTTTAGCATATCAATGGTATTTGAGGTTCACTGACTTCCATTGTGTTTGTCCAGTTGAAGGCTTTGCAAGGAGCAAAGAAGATGGTGTGACTTAATTGTGTCCCCCCAAAGTTCATGAATTGGAAACTTAATCCCCAATGCAACAAACTTGAGAGGTGAGACCTTTAACAGGTGATTAGGTCCTGAAGGCTCTGCTTTCATGAATGGATTAATGCTATTATTTCAGGAGTGGGTTAGTTATATGGGGAGTGGGTTCCTCATAAAAAAATGGATCTAGCCCCCTTCCCTTCTCTCACTGGCTCACATGGGCTGCTCTTTCACCTTCTGCCATGGGATGGCAAAGGAAGAAGGCTCTCTCCAGATGTGAGCACCTCGACCTTGGATCTCCCAGCCTCCAAAACTGTAAGAAATAAATACTTGATTCTTTATCAATTACCCAGTCATAGGTATTCTTTTTAGCAGCACAAAATGAACAGAAAACAAGATGAGAGTGATGATGAAATATTTACGTTCCTGGGTTCCCCATTTGATTTCACCACGGGCTAGCTGTGCTGCTATGGTGAAGGCCAGCACTCCTGTATAACAGCCTGTGCCATAGCTGTGATCTTTGGGATATAGTCATGACTAAATTTTTTTGCCTCATCAGACCAAGAGGTAAATGCACCTAGGCACTGCACCTATATTCATTTGGTTGATCTTATCTCTACCTATATCTTTGTAATAACTCCCCTTATTAAACTTTTTCAATGATCTGTTTTTCTTTACTGTTTTCTGCTGAGACCCTGATAAATAGGAACATAGAAGGGCGTATAATTTTCCATCAATATTTTCTATCAATCAATATTTGGTAGTTATTTATCAAAACATTTTATAGAGGACTTCTGTTGGTGGAGATATACATATACACATATAAAAATATAATTCCACAATATACAATACATATAGACACACATATTTACGCCTGTGTGTGTAAGTATATAACATTTAAGTCAGGAACCTTTCATTCAATTCAATTTAATTATAAATATGTATAATTATACTAAGTTTCTAAACTAATGTGTAGAAACGGACTAGACAGAAAATTGGAGTACTTAACATGATGCAATGTTAAAAATAAATGTATATCACATGCTAAATATCATGTTAAAAATGGGAAGAATAATATAAACCAGACATTTTAGGCCATGCATACTAATAGTAAGCTATACTAATAGTAAGCTGAAAGTAATATTATGAGAAATATGAAAAGAAGAAATAATAAATACATTTCTTAATTAATTTTCATGCTCTTTGGGGAATTAGTACAATTTGCCATTGAAGCTGCCTAGCTATATGACCTGCATGGATGGAGCATAAATGAGGCAGACCTGGGCCTGAGTACTTATTTGGGTTTAGTTTAATAGAACAATGGTTGAGGTTATAACACGAGTTATTCAAGACAACAAGCTGTAAGAGAAGGGCCGTAAGTCATGTTTTTGGAATATGACATTGTTAAAGGGGCAGGATAAATAACAGCCAGACAAAATATGGATAATAGGAAGTGTATAAGATTTAATTTTTAAAAAATAAATCTTACTAGCTCACCATCAGATCTACTAATCTGCCTAGATCTTACTCGTGTTCTCTGTCTTCCCTTATTTCATGGTGTGTTAACTGCCCCTGCTCCCATTCAAACTCGGTCCTTTGTATCTTGGATCCCATTCCTTCTTACTCCCCTTAATAAACTCTGCTCCTGTGATTATTCAGTTTCTGCTGCATTAATTTGTTTCCTTTTATCTGTAAGATCACTCATTAGGATTTAACCATGCCATGACACTGACTTTAAAGAGCTTGCCTGATTTAATAGCTCTGTGGTAGATTTCATTATATTTTTCTAATGAGTCTTTGGTACATTTCTCTATATTTCATGGTGCATATTTCCAAACCTGTTCGTAGGTGGCTCTGCCAGACGATGGTTTTGCCTCAGGGAATGCCACTGGATGTGACGTGAGCAGATGCTTGACAATTGCTTTCGTTATTTTGTCTGCTCTCTTGAATTCCTACAATATACATGAGAAGCACATGAGACATGCAACTGCTGGCCCTTTGGCTTGTGCCCTAGAAGGAAGACATGAGAAACAAAATTGTAATCAACTGGAAGCCTGAAGTCTCATCAGGTCAAGAAAAATCCAGCACAACCGATGAATGGGACTTACATGATCTGTCTTTCCAATGGCCGGGGGGCATTTGGTCACCACACCGAGGCTATTGGACATCTGCACAGGACAGTCCTATTTTTGGTGTTCTTTCCTTTCTGAAAATAAAGTAGTGCTTTGGAGGATGACTTGTGAGCACATCTTTAGAGACCAAGAGTGACTTTCTGTAAGGAGTGACTCATGGCTTGCCTTTGTCTCTTGGGAATGCTTTTCTAAGGGGGGCTGCTGTCATGTGAGAGAGCCCCGCCCTCAACCCCGGCGGGATCTCAGCGTCTAGGGGTGCGTTGTGTCAAGACTTCAAACTGTGGCTCCTCATATTCGCCTCTCCAGCTTTCCTGTCATTGAAAGCTCCGGAAATTTACTGGCTCTACCTGGCAGCCTGATGCCACCCGGTACAGGAAGTGACACCAATACTCTTTGAAAAGATCATTGTCCTCGGAGGGACTGAGCACTCAGCCCCTTCAGCCACAATTTCAGGATCGCTCCTTGTGAGCTGCTGCCTCCGAAATCTCCTTTAAAGCCCAGACTGCTTTCTCCAGCTTCAGACCCGTAGACATAACTGTTCATCTCCGTTACTTTCCACTTTGTCCCTTGTTCTCTCTGTGTTCCCCAAACCAGAGAATAGCCCACCATCCCCCAGGTCACCTGTCTGGACTCCTCCATTCACCGCCTTGCCAGGTGCAGGTGAGGATGGCACACCAGACAGGGTAGCTGTCCCCCAGCATGTGCCCTGTGTGGGCAGTGTCCCATCTCCATGCTTGTCTCCCCAGTGTCTGGTGGGGGAGCAAGGTGACATCATAAATGCTGAATGAAAGCAAAAAAAAAAAAAAAAAAGTCCAGCACAGATCTGCCAAACACAGCCAGTCTTCAGGAAAGGAAGCATAAAATTTAATGCCTGGTGTTAAAATCCATCCAGATTTTGAGGCCCACTGCTCCTCCAGCTAAACCCATCACTTTGTGCTCTAGTCTTGCTGTCACTTCTTCTCTTCTTCACTGTCCTTCCACTCCTGATGCTATCTATATCATTCCATGAGACTACTCAGGTGGAGGTGATCAAAGATAACAAGCATAGCAGGTCCTGACCAATCTGGTGGTTAACCATCAGCCTTCTTTTAATGCATTTAACAGAGTTCTCCACTTCCTCCTTGGTATATACTTTTCCACTGGGATTCCAGAACATTCTATCCTTCTTTTTTTATGCTGCTTCATTGTCACTAATTTTCATTTTTTCTCTTTCTCTTCCTGGTATCACAGTGTTTGAACACCTCAAGATTTGGTTTTGTCTTTTTTCTTCTTGTATGTACACATTTTTCTTCCCTACATAAATGACATCCTAGATTATTTTATTTTGTGTGCTTATAGGACTTACTATCTTTTTAGTAATGACTACCAAATTCATATATATATAACCTAAGCCTCTCCTTTGGGTTCTAACCCACTATTGGCCAATTTCATCTGATATTCTAATAGGAACCTCAAAGGTATCATGTGATTTATCAGCTAGGACAAACGCATCATATTAATATGTTAGTTCATGGAAATCTGAAGTTGGCATATGTGGGAACTCTCTGTACTATCTTTACAACTTTTCTGTAAATCCAAGACTATTAAAATATTAAAAGACTTTTTTAAAGATGAGACTCTGTTTTGATAAGGCATTTACATGGTATTTAATGTAACACTGGTAGGGAATACATTTTCATTAGTCGTAAGGGGAGTAGAATAGATCATCTCACTAAATACGCATACTTTCTCTTTTTGAAATAATTGACTGTGAAGATCATGAACCTCAAAGATAAAAGCACAAAAGGAAAGAAAATGAAAAAAGTACAAACCCTTATACATCTAATACATCGTTGGTATGAATTGTAAGTGATACGTAAAATTGCCATTTGATACATCCCATGATTTTAAAAAAATGTTAACCCTGGATCTTTAAAAAATTGTAATTTTCATCTATAAAATACACAATAATTTGATATAAAATGGATTACAAAGTTGAAATTGCTAAACATTGCTTTAAAGAGATTTTTTTCCTCACCAAATAATCTTCAGTGATTTTTAAGAAGTCCAACATAAGCAAAAGTAAAGCTTGATCTCTAAAATTTATTCTAACTAGTAAGAATTTTGAAGATCTAATAGATTTATTTATATAATAAGAATGTACATTAAATTACTGTTATGTTAATTCTAGAAACAATATTTACAGGTTTTTAATGTCCATTAAACACTGTTTAAATTTTAGTATGGCACCTACCTGTGCTCGGAATATTCCACTCTAGTCGGGGCTTATTGCAGTTCTGTTCTTTCCGCAGTTTGTATGTTTCTGCCTCTTTCCTTTTTATATTTTAGCTAAGTCTCCCTTTCGTCTCATATATTTCTTTTGACACTAACACTATGTATTTATTTATTTATTGGTGGATTGTCCTGAGGATAATTGTGAAATCTCTCTTTTTTTCAGTTATGAGATGCTCTGTAAATTCTTTGGGGCATATTCATTTTGAGATGTATAAGCATAAGTCCCGTTAATGTGGTCCATTTAAACTCGATTTATTATGTTCCTTTCTTGCTAAGCAATTCCAGCCTCCCATTAATGCAGTTTTGTTTATAATCTCCAAACACCCCCATACCTAAATACAGACTCTCACAAATGCTTTGCCACTAGGTTATTTGCTAAATTGCAAACCAAGGTAATATTAAACCAACTAGTTTTTGTTTTTTTGAAAGGTGGACTATTATTCTTATTTGGATGTTATACTGCCAATATTTAAAACACTACATTTAAGCTTAGTCACTGAGAAAGTGGAATATGGTACTAAAATAAGCGTAGCTAGGAAAACAATGTACTTGAGTTGGTCAATGAAACAATGACCTATACAAATGTTACAGAAGTTATGCCATGGATAAAATTTTAAAAGAACACACTTCCAATTTAACAGTTGAGAACATATTACTAGTCTGTGAATCTATTCATTACTGTGAGTATGTGGTTAAAATCTTGTAAATACATGTTGTCCTGAATGGAACTAATCTGTGAAAAGTTCCTGTTTTTAACTTAATCTCATTTTCTTCAACTTTTATTTTCCAGCTTCTAAAATGCCTTATATTATCCAGTTATTGACTCATTTAATGTCCTAGTTTCCAGAACACCCCCTACCATCTTCAGCTGCTCCTCAGTCATGCCAAAAAATTTCAGCTCTGTTCCACTTGAGTATTCTATATAGGTAGTGTTACAGATACTGAATAAGCTTATCTATCTATGCATACATTCTAGATCTTGTCATCACCAAGGAGATGCAGTTGTTTAAAAAACTGGACATTGGCATTCCATTTTCTTTACTTCCCTATGATTACCCTTTTAGTTAATGTTCGATCTATGATAAACCTGTTTTTTCAGTTTATCACTTCCTTGAGATTTCATTTCACAAATTATTCAGCTTGAATTCAGCTTGAATCTCCTGACCATTGTGTCAACTACTGGGCCATCCATGCCTTTCATTATCAGTCTTAATTTATTTGCTACCTTAACATTTTTTTTATTACAATCATGCAGTCAATATAAGGCTTGCGTATCCCCAGCCATTTCATTTCTCAGATTCTACAATAGGTAGCTCACAGATGGGCTGTAAGTATCTAGTCCAAGTAGGTTTCTAGCTTTCCCAGGAAACTTAGTTACATTTATGAATTATTTTAAATATTATCTCTTACCAACTCATCTAGATATTTTTTCTATTCTTCACAACTACTCTTTTGAATCTTAATTCTCAAGCTCCCCTTCCATGGCCTGCTTTCTGGGCTCATTACCTAGCCTTCTCCTTCATGGAAATAGAAACGGTGATTTTTTTTTTCTTTCCTCTCTTCCTGCTCAAAACTAATTTTCATCTCCACTTGGTCTTCTTCCTTTTAGGTTCAGGTGAAACTGTCCATTCCCAAGGTTGCAATCTTCTCTGCTTTCTAGAAAATGTAAAAGTGAGTTTACTGCCTCCTGTGTGTCTTTCTATTTTGTTTTCTTCTTCTCATATTACTTCTATAAATTCATAAAATATTTTTGAATGTTTTTAATATTTCTTAAACCTTTTTCTGGCATGCCTTCCTCTAGGTGTCACTTTATATGTTGCCTTGTTGCCATTGCCAGGTTTATTGAAAACAATGGTTAGCCTTTATTTGTTTCATTTTTAAACTCCTCTCTCCAACATCTACAGAAATTTGATGACTGTGCTCACTGTTTTACTATTTTTGGAAATAATGTTGATGGCATTTAACATGCAAGATTCAGCAATCTTTTACTGACCCTCAATTTGCTTGAAGTCTGTGCCTGATTTTGCAAGTATGTCCGTCTCTTTCTTCACCCTTGGTTTCTGAGACACGAATATGTTTGATTCACCTCCAAGCACTCTCTCTCCATGTAACCAACTCTTAAAGCTCTGTGTTTTGTTCTAATCTTTCTCCTGAGTTGCAGACCCATGTCTCTAATACTCACTAAATTCCACATTAATTCTAAGTAGGTACAAAAGCTGAAAAATCCCAAAACAAAAAAATCACCCGTTATCTAGCCAGAAACCTTCCCTTCTTTTTCTGTTTTCAGTGTTTGGGGTAATAATTTATTTTTCTCTTCTTCCTACCTTTCAAATTTAATGATCAATTTTATATCAAAACTCTCTGCTTTCATTTATTCTGTTAGTTCATATACTCTTCCCTTATTTTTCTTGTTTTTTTTAATTTGTCCCCTTATTTTTTAAAAAATTATACTACTTCACTGTAATTAGCTCTTTTCATAGGATTTTTTTAAAAATTAGTTACAGCTATTTTTGTTAAAATGGCAAACACTGAACTATAATTTATTTATTTTAATTTTGAGAAGAAGTTTCACTCTTGTTGCCCAGGCTGCTGTGCTATGGCGTGATCTCAGCTTACTGCAACCTCTGCCTCTCACATTCAAGTGATTTTCCTGCCTCAGCCTCCTGAGGAGCTGGGATTACAGGCACCCGCCATCATGCCTGGCTAATTTTTTGTATTTTTAGTAGAGCTGGGGTTTTACCATATTGGCCAGACTGCTCTCAAACTCCTGACCTCAGGTGATTTGCCCACCTGGGCCTCCCAAAGTGCTGGAATTATAGACGTGAGCCACTGTGCCCAATATAAGTTGTTTTTTTTTTTTGTTTGTTTTTTTAATGTACTTGACCAAGTGGGTGAAAATTCAGAAGTTTTAGCTTTGGGGCTGGCTGGACCCAAGTGTGCAGATAATACATGGGGCAGTTTTTCTTCCTGCTTCCCTTTGGCTTACCTCATTGTTGCTTCCATTTCAGGTTCTTTCTGTGTGTTCTCATAGTGATACTCATCGCTATATTCTAACAATATAGTAATGTGATCAACGTTAAATGCCTGTTACTTGATAGTTCCAAGTAACTGATTATCTATATCTACTTGATTTATCATTTGCCTTATTTGAGAGACCAAAGGAAGGAATGCTTGAATTGATCAAGTCTGAGACACACACATATCAAACAATGAAGTGAACATTCCAATCCACTCAATCCTAAAGGAATCAGAATAAAGATAGCCTGATACCCAAAAAGGAAAATTATTGACAAGCTAAACAACAGATGCTTATTATATTTTTTAACTTACAAGTCTGACATTTGACAAGTGTAGCCCAAACACTTGAGTATGGCATTAAAGACCCTTCACAGCTTCCCAGCTTGCAACAGCACAAATCCTAGCCATTTGGGACTCTGGGCTCCTCAGAGACACCATGATCTTGATGGGTATGGCTTACCTTTTTCTCTGATAACCTTTTAATGTTCTTGATTAATTTCAGTGCCTTCCTTATCTTACAGATGGAGCACATATACCATTTTTGCTGAGTTCCTTCAAGGAGACTGACTTATCTCCATTCAGGCGTGAACTAATTCCTACCGTGAACATAGTATAGAACTCCCTATTCCAGCCCTGTTATTCTTCCTTTGTCTTCTTGAAGTAGGGGCCACATTTACTTACCTTTAAATCTCCAGAAGTAGGCATAATGCTGAGAAGTATATACCTGAAAGAATTCCTGACTTATAGTATATGGTCAGGAAATATTTGTTAAGTCTCTGTAAGCAGCTTAGCCAGTGCAAGAAGTAGCTGAAATGAACATTAGACTTACTGATGCCAATTAGGGGAAAAAACAGCTGTGTATTTATATAAGAATAAATTTCATAGGGACAAAAATGATTTGTTCATTGCATCTTGATATTTGGAATTTTATTTCAGGAATACATTGCTGAGGAAATACAAAGGACTGGGCTATTCTCTGTTCTCCGAATGCTTCAGAAACCTAGTGCAAAATGCATGTTTCCATCCTTCTCTCAATTAATGATTCATAGATACCTTGGGTTTACTTCTTAATGTAACACTTTGGCACAGTTTTCAGTTATTCAGAACATAGTTAATTTTCCCAAACATTCAATAATTCTCTCCACTATACTTTACAAAGACAGCTTCGTTCCTCCCAACTTTAACTGGAGAATCAGTTAAACAAGAGGTTAATAAATTTTAATGAAAGTCCATACAAAAAAGTGACATGAAAACAGTTGCAAAGCCACAGTAATATACTTTACAAATATATTTAAACACAGTTATTATTCCTTCATAAACTTATGTCGTATGTGGTGTTGGTTCTCTCTAATGTTGGAAATTTAGCTTTTTTTCTGATACAGAGCCTTGCTCTCTCACTCAGGCTGGAGTGCAGTGGTGCAATCTTGGCTCACTGCAACCTCCACCTCCCAGGTACAAGTGATTCTTGTGCCTCAGCCTCCCGGGTAACTGGGACTACAGGCATGTGACACCACACCTGGCTAATTTTATTTTTAGTAGAGATGGGGTTTTGCCATGTTTGCCAGGCTGGTCTCGAACTCCTGGCCTCAAGTGATCCATCCACCTTGGCCTCCCAAAGTGGTGGAACTACAGGTGTAAGCCACCATGCCCAGCCAGAAGTTCATCTTTATATTTGATTAATATGGGATGTAAAATAGAATACAGTGCTGGACTAACGATCCCAGAAAACACTATAAGAAGAACATATCTGATACATCCTGAGCATCGATGCACAGGTCATATCCAAGCCAAACACAGATACAAAGATATTCTGGCAAAAGAGTTTCAAGGAAGATTCCTGGAATTGCAATAGCCATTTTGTTGCAAAAGTTGATATGCCAGGTCATGATGTGCCTAAGAACAATATAATAATCACAGTGATTTTTGCAGTTATATATTCACGAATTCAAAACCATATAGGTAATGGAAGGGGGTTAAATGAGAGCTACATAAGTGTGTTTATTTCATACTCATTGTGAATTTTTTACTAAGGAAGTAAGCTCATTAAGAAAATGAGCCATTTCTTTTCCAAACATCTTCCATACTTAACACAACAGTTAATACATACAAAAGGTTGGCTGGTTGTAGTTCTTTTATCGGTAGCCTCCATCCTCAATAGCGGAGTTATATTTTTACTGTGAATCCCATACCTTACAAACGCAATCATTGTTAATAATAAAAAGTCTTACAATACAGTATCTCCAGATATTAAAATCAGAAAGTTATGATGTGGATGAGCAGAACATGCAGGAAACAGGAAAAAAAATCTTACTTCATCAAATAATTCAGAATTAGACTAACAACGTTGGACAGAAACCATGAATGGTATTTACAAGTTCAGGAGAGGGTGATTCATTGCCTCAATAACAGTTTCTTATTTGATAGCTTAACATATGATTTTAGCAAACCTAGGATTCAGTGTTAACAGCATGTGGAATCTGCATATATACGTAGCCCTGTGTATAATCAGAGAAATAAGGTAATCAATGTTTCTAAAAGTTAAATGACTTACTGACATGTACACAGCTGGCCACCAATGACCTTTTTGACTGAATCAGTATTCTGATAATACCAATGCAATTTCCTCCTTTGTGCTGGATCTGTTTGCAGCCCAGTTATGCCTTATTAGCTCTCAGCTGGATGCCCAAACTCAGAGTCTGATGTACAGACTGACATATACAACAGCCTACTAGATCTTTCCAATTGGATATTCCACAACTATATATGACTCAGCATCTCCTAAACTAGTTCTTTATGTCACTTTAAACCAGCTCTTCAATCATGTCCCCTGATACAGAAAATTATACCATTCATTATTCAGTGGTTTGAACTGAACACTTGAAAGTCATCCTTTACACCAGCCAATCAGTGCGGAGTGGAGTACAGAACACTAGGCTAGTGGTAAGAGTTGAGAATGGGCAAAATCAATAGCAAAAACTGCCAAAGCTAATACTTACGGAGGTGGACAATAAAACAAAGAGAAGGAAATTAAGTATCCTTCTGGCCACTGAAGAATTTTTATGGCGCATCTATTTTGCAAGTGAAACTTTTATGGGCAGACACTAAGGGCTGTATTTCTGTTGATACATTGAGCACATTTAAACCAGCACTAAGAAAAAAAAACAAATTTTAGAGAAGAAAGTTTTACTTTTAGAGGGTCTAAAATGAGTGTGGATAGAACCAATAAAAATACAGAAAGAAGTGATATTCAAGTATAAATGTAATAAAATATGAAATAATTGAAAGAAAAAAAATAGCTCCTGGCATGCCAAGGGATTAAGCTAATCACACATAGAGCTGCACTAACCAAAAATTTAATATTAGTTTTGGGAAACATTTCCCTTCTGAAAGGAAAATGATTATCTTTTTCCAGCCAATTATCTGTTTAGTCATCCACTGGGTTCTTTCTTTACACATCCATTCACATTTAATCCTTACATCTCTCAGATGTACTGTTACTCTATTTTATAGTTGCGACAAAGTAAATAAGCCTAGAGACTCCAGATTTACCTATCAAAGGGGTAGTTTGAGACTGAGTCTCACTCTGTTGCCCAGGCTGGAGTGCAATGGTGCGATCTTGGCTCACTGCAACCTCTGCTTCCCGGGTTCAAGTGATTCTCCTGCCTCAGCCTCCCGAGTAGCAGTGACTACAGGTGCCTGCCACGATGCCTGGCTAATTTTTGTATTTTTAGTAGAGACAGAGTTTCACCATGTTGGCCAGGCTGGTCTCAAACTCCTGACCTTAGGTGATCCACCTGCCTCAGCCTCCCAAAGTGCTGGGATTACAGACGTGAACCACTGCACCCGGCCTATTTTTATTTTATTTTATTTTTTGAGATGGGGTTTCGCTCTGTCACCCAGGCTGAAGAGTAATGGCGTGATCTCGACTCACTGCAATCTCTGCCTCGCAGGTGCAAGTGATTCTCTGGCCTCAGCCTCCCAAGTAGCAGGGACTACAGGTATCCACCACCATGCCCTGCTAATTTTTGTATTTTTAGTAGAGACGGGGTTTCACCATGTTGACCAGGCTGGTCTTGCACTCCTGACCTCAGGTAATCCACCCACTTTGGCCTCCCAAAGTGCTGGGATTACAGGTGTGGGCCACCATGCCCAGCCCAAAGGGGTAGTTTTTAAAAGACAGGGATGGGGTGCAAATACAGGTTGACCTCACCACAAAGTATGTTTTCACCTTGAAAGGAGGAAACTGGATCTACTCTCCTGAAGAGCAGTGCTCCCTCTATTATTAGAAGTTCTCTCAAAAAATATGTATTTCTAGATAATTGCACTGATTAGACAATCAGCATACAAGATATCTAAGCCACAAAGAGAAATAACTATATATGCAAATCAACCACTAAGTAAAGATTTAAAGTACTTACGTTCCTTTTAATATTAGCAACTGAATGAGATAGTCATTTAAAATATCTCCAAGTATTAAAGAATTCATAATTTACTAATGACTATCAAAATACATAGCTGTCCAAAAAAGAAAAGCTCTGTGTTAGAGAGAAGAAAAGCTTCTGCAAGACTTCGTTTACCTATAACTTGTTTTGATTGTGTTGATTTAATAAATGTCACACAGTTCCATCCAACCAAGATTTCATGTCTTTTATTCTCAATTGCACTTTACATTTCTTTGAATAGAATTAGCACCATTAGTTCAGAAATCAGATTTAATTATTATTGCTTCTAATATATAAAACACCTTATAAAGATTTTTAAACTAATAACAAAGTTCTTCCAAAAATATATTTAAAAAGCGGTCAGGATTTACCATTTGAAACTGATTAAAATGGTTTAAAAGTTGATCCAATTCTATTGCTTGTCAAAGGGAATGGGCCATAATTAGTTTTATTGGAAGAAAGTGCTTGAATTCATCTTTTGGCCTCCTTCTAACCACCAAGCAAGTACAGTAAATTGAATGTTACTACAGGAATAAGAGCACATCTAAAACTAGTCTCGAAAATATTTTCCTAGACTATAAAAATACTAAATGCCATACAAAAATTTCAGCACATACAGCAAACAGACTACAGCAGACAAATATTTAGAACATACTTAAAACCATCTTGTAGCACAATCATCATGAACATCAAGTTTTTCTATCTTTCGGATTCATTCTGATTCCATGTTTATTTCCCCCTCAAATTTTATTCCAATGTCAGGTACAGAGCAAATTCTGCGTTTCTAGCAGAAGGTACTGGAGGAACCACTGAAGAATTTCCAGTATTCAACTGGTTCTCAAAGTGCTGGAAGTGTAATTGTAGTATAGCCTATTTTTAACACTGGGAATCAGCAAAAACTTCAGGCTAGGGGGCCAAATGTGGCCATCGCCTGCTTTCCCAGCCTGTGAAAACAGCCGTACTTATTCTTTATGTAGTCTGTGGTTGCTGTCGTGTTTCAGGAACAGAGTCTGGTAGTTGTGACAGAGACCATATGTGGCCTTTTGGTCCACACGGTCTAAATTTTCACAATCAGGCCCTTTACAGAAAAAGTTTACCAACCTCTATTTTAGATAAATCGATGCAAGAAATCTTTAACTGAACCATGGGCAAGGTAAAAATGTCCAAGATGAAAACATTTTGGCTGAGGTTTGCTGGTTCCATCCCATAGTGCCATGGCAGGCCAGAAGAATGTGAACTTGGATTGGCAACTTTGGGTATTGAACTGTATTATTCTGGCATTCTAAGCAAAGTCTGGCTGTGATAAAGGACCGTCTATTCCTCTTGAAATGGCCATTTTGTAGCAAGCAATTCACTTCCCACATTACAGCAACAAGCTTATGGTCCAAGCCAAATCACCTGTGGCTCCCATGCACATTTTTTTACCTTTAAAAATCAGTAATCTTCTACCATTAGCAACATAGGGAACTAGCAGTGGACCTTTCCCAGCGCTCTGTATTGCCATAGATTCTATGCTGCTGCACTGCATAACTTTTAGAATCCTTTCCTGTGACATGCATCGTAATAAATTGTACTACTGCTTTCCAGGGCCACAAATATGTCCCTTTTGACAAAGTGGACGTTTTCAAGGGGCATGTGGACTTGGGAGAGCGTTTATAGTGGTCTTGGCAGAAAGAGGTGTGGAATGTGACAACTCCATTGTAAAGAATCCGGACGGAATGTTCACTTGGTTTTTCTCTGTCTTGCTAAGCTAAAAGATCAACCTGGTGGAAAATCTCGGGGACCTGACTTCAGAAACGCCCAGGGCAATGACAACTGGTGACAGAGTGACCACATCAGCAGACTAGAGGGCAAGAGCTCTTCTTTTCTGCCCCTGGCGGCGCGCTGGCTGCGTAGGCCCAGGGTTTGATTCAGGATGGGGCGGGCACCCAGGCGCGAATAGCGGAGACACAATTTCTTCTTCGTCTCTCCTCTTTATCCTTGGCCCGATGTGTCTTTAATTACCTTGAAGTGCTCCACGGAGGCGACACAGCCGTTTCTGGGGCAAGGAAAGCTGACGTGGTAGGCAGAGTGGCAGAGCACGGAGAGCATGGGGGTGACAGCTTGGAGCTGCTTGGTGGGGGACGTCCACAATCTGGGCCATGTCCCCCTAGGTCTTTCCCCAGCTGGCTGCTCATCAAACGTAAGGGGTACTGACCACGTTGCTCCTTTTCCAGATCCTAGGTTCCTACCAGGCAGCTTCCAGAGCAGAACAGAGCATTCGGCTGGTGCCTGAAATAAATCCTCTTCCAGTCAAATTCTGCCAGAAAGCCACAAAGCAAGGCCAGCACACTTTGCAGGGCCAGTCTCTCCCCCGTGGTCTGTAAATCAAGTTGGTCCACCCGCCAGTCCTCAGCAGGGGTTTGTGTCTCCGTAGCCATCCCTGGGCAGCTTCCTCTTATGGAATGCCGGACCTGGTCTGTGCCAGTGCTCCCGACGGGTGTTTTAGCGGCTTTCGAAAGAGGCTCCGGATCTTTTTGACATGTGGTTCACGAAAGCCTCCAGTTTTGGGCGATCAGTCTTCGCCATGACAAGGAGACAGATACCTGTCTCCCAGAGAGGAAACACAGGCACTGAGACCCGTTTGAAATGACGCTGGGCCTGCGCCTCCACGCTACGCTCGCCCTCGCTGGGGACGCTTGCAGTTCGAAGAGCTTCGTGAAACGGGCCTGTCACCAGGGCTGCATCACAGCCTCGGGCGCAGCTCCCTCCCAACTCCCGCTCCTCGCTGCAGTCTCAGCCGCCCCACCTGAGCCAGGTGGGGGAGCTGCGGGCTGCAGCTCCCCAAGGCCAGCAGTGTAGCCCCACCCGCGGCAGCGAGAGCGCTGCGGAAAAGCATTGTTCATTCTTCTATTCTCTCCGGGTTTCGCCTCAAAGCCGGAAACTTGTCCTGTGGACTTAGCGGGTTGGGGCCGCCCAGAAGGGGATCCTGGGAGCTGGAATCTGGGCTGGAATCGGCGGCAGGAGCGCGGGGCAGTACTGGAGAGGGCTGGAGGGGCGGGAACGAGGCGCAGGGCTGGCTCCGCGGGGAGAGACCCTGTCCCCGCCCTGGGGGAGGCTAGGGCGGCAGGAGAGGGCGGGGGAGGGCGGCGCACTGCAGTGCAGGACGCCCCGCGCTGCCTCCCTGAGCCCCAGTTCCGCCCGCCCCGCGCCAGACGTCCTGGAGCTCTGTTCTGTAAGCACTGTGGCCACGCGGCTGGGCCAAGGCCGACCAGCGCAGGGGTTGTGGAGAGGACCGCTGCCTGTGGGTAGGCCCAACGCAAACCCCAGAGACAGGCGGGCCTGCCGAGCTCTCAGCCTGCAAAGCCAGGAACAAGAACACCCCAAGCGCACAGGGACGTCGCCACAGACGCGTAGGGCAGCCACGAGGGCTTCACAAGACGGTACCCGGTATCAAAGACTCGCGGACCTGCCCAAGGCCAAGGAACACGGACCAGGCCGGCCCCAGCCCTGGTGTGGGTGCTTTGGGGCCTTGTGC
>JAZHEH010001459.1:0-23389 GCA_036589455.1 Ateles fusciceps
CAACAATACGTAACTGAACCAAGTAGGGTTACACACAACATCACCCCAAAACAGATTTTGCTGGTTTTCTTTTTTTAGTAGAGGCGGAGTCTCGCTCTCAGCCCAGGCTGGAGTGCAATGGTGTGATCTCGGCTCACTGCAACATCTGCCTCCTGGATTCAAGCGATTCTCCTGTCTCAGCCTCCTGAGTAGCTGGGATTGCAGGCATCCGCCACCATGACCGGCCTCATTCCTATTTTTTGAGACAATACAGACTTGAGTGGCTGGTGGTTCACCTCCCGACCTCAGGCGATCTGCCCGCCTCAGCCTCCCAAAGTGCTGGGATGGCACAGGTGTGAGCCACGGCGCCCGGAGCAATACGTACTGAACCAGTAGGTTACACATAACATTACCATATTGCTATTATTTGGTATTGCAATATTTTCTCCTAGCCTTATTTGTTTTTTTAACATTATTTATGATTATTTTCTGTACAAAAATTTATGTGGAATGTGGTCAAATTTACCAATATTTTTCTTATTTTTTTGTGTCCTCTTTAAAAGGCATTCCATACTCTAAACCCATGAGCATATATGCTTATACTTTTTTCAATACTTGTTTATAATTTTGGTTTTGGTGCCTAAACCTTTAATATAACTGGGATGTAATTTTATGAAAAGTGTAGGATAGAGAATAGTTAATTCCCCCAATGAATGCCCACTTGTCCAGAGATATTTATTAAATTATTTGTTTGTTTTACTTATTTGATATGTCATCTTTATGATGTACTAAATTTTCGTATATACATTAGTCTGTTTCTGTAATCTGTCTTCTCAATTCTACTTGGTTAGCAATACGTAACTGAACGAAAGGCTAGCCACATAACATTACCATTTAGTCTAATCATGTAAGAAACCAAATTCTCTTAGGATTCATAGGCATGCTAAACAAAATGTTTAAGAGCTCAGACTCCGGTCAATACTGTTCAACTGTACAAACTTAACCTGGCAACCTCTTTTTTTTTTAGATAGGAGTCTCACTCTGTTGCCCAGGCTGGAGTGCAGTGGCATAATCTCGGCTTGACCCCGCAACCTCCTCCACCTCCACAGTTCAAGGGATTCTACCAACATCTCTCCGCGAGCTGGGATTACAGGTATGTGCTCACCATGCTGGGTTAATTTTTGTATTTTTAAGCACAGACGGAGTCTTACCATGTTGGCCAGGCTGGTCTCGAACTCCTGGTCTCAAGTGATCTACCCACCCTCGTACTCCCAAAGTGCTGGCATTACAGGTGTGAGCCACCACACCCGGCCTGGTAAGTTCTTTATCCTTTCCTGTGCCTATTCCTTCAGCTGTAAAGTGGAAAAAAAAATCACCATCTAGGAAATATTATTTGGTGCTAAAAACAAATCGGCTACTAAGCCGCTGAGAAACACAGAGGAATCTCAAGTGGCATATCTAACAAGCGAAGTACGCCAAAATCCCAAAGCTAACATACTGTATGACTTCAACTATATGACATTTTGGGAAGGCAAGACTACAGACAGTAAAAGATCTAGTGGTTGTCAGTGGGTAGGCAGGGAGAGAGGGATGAGGCAGAATACAAGTGAATTTTAGGGCAGTCAAATGATTCTGTAGTGATACTGTAATGATGGATACATGTCATTATACATTTATCCAAACCCACAGAATGGATAACAGGAAGCGTGAACCCTAAGTAAATAAACTACGGACTTTAGGCAAAAGGATGCATCACCATAGGTTCACTGATTATAATAAAGGTACCACTTCTGCAGGTGTAGGATGTTGAATAGGGGAGGATGGGCATAGCGGTGGGGGAGAGGGTGGATGACGAACTCTGTACTTTCTGCTTTGTTTTGCTGTGAACCTAAAATTGCTCTAAAAAAAAAAAGCTCTTGCCGGGCACAGTGGCTCACTGCACTCCAGCCCTGGGTGACAAAGAGAGACTATGTCTCAAAAAAATAAAAATGTTTTTGACAAGCGATATGAAAACAATTACAACTCATCTAGCTCACAGATGCTGACTGACTGACTCTGTTACACCAGTCATAATCACAAGTCTTTAATTTGGACAACAGACTCATTTCAGCATAACTTTCTCTACAACAAGACCACCAACCACGGACTGGCTCTGGCCAATTCAGAGGCTGCATATTTGCGTGCCTTCACGTCCTAAGATCTTTTGACGTATAGGGCTCTACTGAAATTCATTTAAATGTTAACTCTCCACCCCAAGTGAACATGGGTCATATGCTATTTGCATGTTTATTCATACATGAGTCAGCACTGCCTTCACTAATATTTATAGCTCCTCCTATAACTTGTTGAATAGATGTATATTTAGCCAACCCATTCAGCATAGCTGAACCCACCTCCTTCGAAGTGCCTGCCTTTGGTTTTGGGAGGCCAAGGTAGGAGGGTAACTCTGAGGCCAGGAGTTTGAGAACAGCCTAGACAACATAGCGAGACCCTGTCTCTACTTTTTAAAGTGTACTTCCCAGCCTGTGGGATCGCACACTTCTGCAGGCCTAGCAACCCTTTATAAGAAATAAAGTAAGCCAGGCACGGTGGCTCATGCCTATAATCCCAGCACTTTGGAGGCTGTAGGCGGGTGGATCATGAGGTCAGCGAGTTCAGGACCAGCCTGGCCAACATGGCCAAACCCTGTCGATACAAAAATCAAAATAAGCTGGGCGTGGTGGTGCGCACCTCTAATCCCAGCTACTAGGCAGGCTGAGGCAAGAGAATCGCTTGAACCCGAGAGGAGTAGGTTGCACTGAGCCGAGATGGTGCCATTGCACTCCAGGCTGGGCAACACAGCCAGACTCCACCTCAATAAATAAATAAATAATATATGCATATATTATATATAATGTTTATTTGAACATCTATCACATGCTCACACTGCTCCCAAGTCATGGGACATGGAGACAACAAAAGACAAGGTCTATGTCCCATGGACTTCACCTTTCCTGTAGGATTAAGGGACAAAATAAACTGTGCTTTAATTATACCTTATTCTGGCACTGTCATACTGTTCAAGTGACTTCTCTCTTCATAAAAGTTAGTGAAATGTAAAAATGCCATAGAGGTATGGTGAATAAAACTGGCATACATTCGTGCCGAGTTATATTATGCCTAAGTAATTTTTCATATAAAAAATGCTTATGTGGCTGGGCGCGGTGGCTCACCCTGCAACCCCAGCACTTTCAGAGGCAGAGATGGGTGGATTGCCTGAGGTCTAGGAGTTTTCAGACCAGCCTGGGCAACATGCGGAAACCCCATCTCTACTAAAATACAAAAATTCAGCCAGATAATGTGCCTGGCGTGTGCCTGTAATCCCAGCTACTCAGTAGGCTGAGGCACCAGAATTGCTTGAACCTGGGAGGTGGAGGTTGCAGTGAGCCGAGATTGTGCCACTTGCACTCCAGCCTGGGCAACAAAGCAAACACAAGAAGAGAAAGAAAAGAAAGAAGGAAGGAAGGAAGGAAGGGGAGAGAAAGATAGAAAATCCTTATGTTACCTGTAAAAGAATAGAATATAAAATTGAAAGAAAGAGAAACAAAGAAAATCCTTATGTTACCTGAAATAGAAGAGCAGACTATAAAATTGAATCCATTATCCACTATGTTTTTAAACTAGGATCCAAATTTTAATTGTCACCATTAAGATTTCCATCTTAATTTGGTCAAAGAATCGACACCATGTTATGTTTTTGTTGTTGTTGTTGTTGTTTTGAGATAGAGTCTTGCTCTGTCACCCAGGCTAAGTGCAATGGCACTACCTTGGCTCACCTGTAACCTTCGCCTCCCAGGTTCAAGCAATTCTCCTGCCTTAGCCTCCGAGAGTAAGCTGGCACTAGAGGTGTGCGCCATCACACCCAGCTAATTTTTATATTTTTAGTAGAGACAAGGTTTCACCCTATGTTAGTCAGGCTGGTCTTAGAACTCCTGACCTTGTGATCCACCCGCCTCAGCCTCCCAAAGTGCTGGGATTACAGGCGTGAGCCACTGCGCCCAGCCTGTCTTTTTTTTGTTTTTTTTTTGAGACAGAGTCTCACTCTGTCGCCCCAGGCTAGAGTTCAGTGGCGTAATCTCAGCTCACTGCAACCTCCACCTCCCAGGTTCAAGTGATTCTCCTACCTCAGCCTCCCGAGTAGCTGGGACTACAGGCACGTGTCACCACACCTGGCTAATTTTTTTATTTTTAGTAGAGACAGGGTATTACCATGTTGGCCAGGTTGGTCTCGAGGCCTCCCAAAGTGCTAGCATTATAGCAACGAGCCACCGCACCTGGCCTATGTCTTAATATATTTAGGTGTATTGGGTAGCATGTGTTGGGGACCAACAAACAAAACCCTAACTAGAGAACCTCAGAAGCAAAGTTTCTCTCTAACCCTTCTCCTGCCCTCCTGTCCTCTCACCCCCTCATGTTCCCCGTCAAGGCAAGTCATAAAACTAGAACCCCTTTCTCCCCAAAAGTAGCCATAAAGCCAAAAAATATGACTCTAACCTTCCTCTCAACCACCTTTCTATACAACAGCTGGCCATGAAAAAATTAAGACCCTTGGCTGAGCGAGTCTGGCTCCCCTCACACCTGTAATCCTAGCACTTTGGGAAGGCCCAGGCAAGTGGATCACCTGAGGTCAGGAGTTCAAGACCAGCCCTGGCCAACATGGTGAAACCCCATACTCACTAAAAATACAAAATTAGCTGGGCATGGCGGTGCCACACCTGTAATCCCAGCTACTCGGGAGGCTGAGAAGGAGAATCGCTTGAACCCAGGAGGTGGAGATTACAGTGAGCAGAGATCGCGCCACTGTACTCCAGCCTGGGCAATGGGAGCAAGACTTCATCTCCAAAAAAAAAGAAAAGAAAAGGAAAAAAACAAATAATTAAGACCTCATTCTAAGAGGTCCTACCCTGATACCAGGTAGGAAGAAATGCCACAACACAGAGGCCAAGAAGAATCTGGCAGAGGCCTTGCTGTATGTTCCCCCACTCAGTCAGTTTCCACTCAGCTCATCTGTCCCTGCTTCATGGACTCCCACCATAAAAAATCAGATCATTTCCCTTGCATCTTTAAGGGGTTTTCATTTCTTTTTTTTTTTTTTTTTTTTTCCCCAGACAGAGTCTCACATCTGTTGCCCAGGCCCCTGGAGTGCAGGTGGCACAATCTCAGCTCATTGCAACCTCCACCTCCTGGATTAAGGCGATTCTCCTGCCTCAGCCTCCCAAGTAGCTGAGACTACAGGCACGCGCTACCACGCCCAGCTAAATATATATATATATATATATATATATATATATATTTTTTTTTTTTTTTTAGTGGAGACAGGGTTTTACCATGTTAGCCAGGATGGTTTCGATCTCCCTGACCTCAACAATCTGCCCACCTAGGCCTCCAAGTGCTGGGATTACAGGCGTGAGCCACCCAAACCAGCCAGGGTTTTCATTTCTGAAGGTCCTATGCCACATAAACCTATGATTTAATAAATAGTTACTCTTCTCCGGTTAAATTGTCTCTTTTTTTAAGGCTGTCAGCGTGCTACCCTTAGTGACTGAGTAAGAAACATTTCCTTTTCCTCTCCTACATAAGCAATTACTCACTTCTCTGCATTTTCTAATATTATATGCCTTTTTAAAGCATATTTTATAATCCTATAAATCTTTTTCTAAAATCTGTAACTCTATATGTAGGTCAGACACCCCTAATGATTTCTACTTCTTTTAAGCAAACAAATAAGTTTAACAACGTTTCAAAGGTGCAGGGAAAGACTGGCCCTGCTTTAGCATCATTCTCCTCCATCGGGGATGGTTTCTCGTGTCAAGCAAGCCTTTCATTTACTCTTACACTGCAGTGAACACTACCAAGCTGTTTGTAGGATAGCACAGTGTCGAGCTGTGCTGTCTCCACTATCTAATAAAAATATTACACAGTCAGGTATGTAATTTTAAGCTTTCTAGTAGCCATATTTTAAAAAAGTAAAAAGAATCAAAATGAAGGCCAGGCACAATGGCTCACGCTGTAATCCCAACACTTTGGGAGGCTAAGGGAGTAGATCACGAGGTACGGAGTTCAAGACCTAGCCTGGGTCAACATGGTGAGACCCCATCTCTACTCAAAAAAACAAAAATTGGCAGAGCACAGTGGTGCACGCCTATAGTCCCAGCTACTCGGGAGGCTGAGGCAGGAGAATCGCTTGAATCCGGGAAGAGCAGACTTTGGGAGAGCAGAGATTGCCACTGCACTCCAGCCTGGGCGACAGAGCGAGAGAAACTCGTCTCAACAGAAAAAAAAGGATCAAATGAAGTTCATGTTAATATATGTTATTTAACCCTATGTAGCCAAAAAATATTATCATTTTTACACATAATGTAAGAATTTATTAGTAAGATTTTACATCTTTTTTGTGTACAAAGCTTTCAGAAAATCAGATGCCCATATCTACAGCACATCTCAGTTCGCATCTTTGCCACATTTCCAGTGTTCAATAACAACATGTGGCTAGTGGCTCCCACCTAGACTAGGCTAGACAAGTAGTAAATAAGCAGCGGAAGCATCCAGAGTACAGCTTCCCAGTTATGGCCATTTTAAAGTAAATATTAGACACAAGACTCATTTACCTGATGCTCTTGTTCGATTACGTTCTAGAATAGGCAACATATGGAAGCTTGATAACAATCAAGAACGGGGTTGAGTGCGGGGCCTGGGGCCTGCAAGGACTAGCTGAGAGGGAGGTACCAAAGAGCTTTGCAGGGTGAAGGAAATCGTCATATGTTCACGTTGGGATAACCGTTACAGGGGGGTATAACTTGTCAAATCCCATTGATTTGCACACTAAAAACGGGGCACTTTATCTATATAAACTACACATACAATTCTTTTTTAGGTGCCCCCCTCAAAAGTGATTTTGTAGCAGCAGCGTAGTCTATCGGGACCATTGCGCCCTAACCATCTAGTACGGGGAAACCCTAGGGTCGTTGGTTAAGGGATGCACTGTACACTGGGGAGAGACAGAAAGGCCCTGTTACCATGCTGATCACCAGCCTGCCCACCACTCCCACCTGGGGCTTCATTTCCAACAACGCCATCCTCCTGGCTCTCCACGCTCCCGAAGGCCGGGAGAAGTGGGATCCCGGTACAGGTGCGGGCGGGCGAGGTAGGGGAAACGCGTCCCTGGACGAGCGGACAGGCTCCGACCGCACTGGGCCCAGGCCAGAGCCCCCCAGCCCCTGCGCCACACCCTGGCAGCCCGTGGTTGGTGAGCGCGGGATGCTGGACTCGGGGGGCTGGCGTCCCGGACTCTGGACTCAGCGCTGGGAGGGAGCGGGCGCCATCAGAGAGGGGACAAAGGAGTCCGGCCCTAGCAAATGCCCCGGGGCTGGGGGTGCGGGGCGGAGAGGCCCTGGGACGCGGGCGGCCCTGGCGGGCGCCGAGGCCCTGGGGGTCTGGAACAGGCCGAGGAGGGAGCTACCTGCGCAGTGATGGTAGCGCCGGGAGGGGTGGCCGACGGGGACGGCGGGCTCCAACCGGCTGCTGGCCTGGCGCTCACCTGTCGGATTGTGGAAGCGGCCGCCGCCTGGGCTGTCCAAGCCGCCCCCGCGACCTCCCGCCGCCCACACGGGCCCTCGGGTGCGCAGCGCCCTCCTCGCCCCACTTCCCCCTCTCCGCCCAGCTGCTGGCCCAGCTGACTCACGCCGCCTGAGCTTGGGGTTCGCACCCGGGTTTGCGCAATGGTCCAAAACAAACGCCTAAAAGTGACCTCCTCCAGCACAGGCAGCTCCCGGTCTCCCTCCTCCTCCTGGACGCACTGGCCCCTAAGCTGCCCCGCCCGGGCACCGCCCCCTCCCTCCGGCTGGCTCACTTTGCAAAGGCACTTCGAGTGCGCGAATCAACTCCACGCCTTCCGCAGAGCCCCGCCCCCTGGCAAGCCGAGACCCTTGCTCGTGTCCTCCCGTCCACATCTCACCCTTGTAAAGGACTTCACTAGGCACAAATGTTTTGTGAACCCCACGCACACTCCAGGAACTGCAAGAGAACTCAGGAGAGAAGGAAAAGAAATAGAATGCCTGCCTTTTAGGAGCTAGCTCACAGTCTGGTCTCACCCGTCTGTTGGAAGCAGGAAAGCTTCCCTAGAACTGTACTCCTGCAGCAAAGAGCTGCGGGGTGCGGGGAGGGAAGAAGGTAATTAAGGCTTCGAAGAGTGACTTTTTTTTTTTTTTTTTTTTCGAGATGGAGAAGAGTGACCTTTAAAGTATTTGGGTCGGGTGTGCAGTGGCTCATGCCTATAATCCCAGCACTTTGGGAGGCCGAGGCCGATGTGGATCACCTGAGGTCGGGACCAGTCTGGCCAACGCGGTGAAACCCCTGTCTCTACTAAAAATGCAAAATTAGCTGGGTGTGGTGGCGCCCACCTGCAATCCCAGCTACTCCGGAGGCTGAGGCAGGGAGGATTGCTTGAACCCAGGAGGCAGAGGTTGCAGTGAGCTGAGATTGCACCATTGCACTCCAGCCTGGGCTACACTAGAGACTCTGTCTCAAAATCAAACAAAAGGAGTATTGGAGGATGACTGGTGCTGGGATGTAGACAGCGGTTTTTAGGTGAAGGCAAGGAGCAAACCACTCAAGGAAGCTAACATGACAATAGAAGGATCTCTAGTGAGATGGAAGGTTTTAGGAAAGTGGAGGAAATTTTGCATAACCAATGTGAGATGCTAGAGGGACAAGTAAGACAAGAGATCACTGAAGACCTAGTGGGGTTTAGAAACCATCATCATGTAAGTGGCGTCCTAGCTATAACTCTGGCAAGGCACCTGCAGAAATACAGCTCTTAGTGATGAACGCAAGTTTGCTGCTTGCATAGAGTAGGACAAAGAGAGTGAGGAGGCAGAGGGCACAGAAAGACTGGGATTGCACTGACTGGGCCACAAGCTCTACTCCTAGAGGACAAGAACTATTAATAAAAAAAACCAGCAGGAAGCTGATGGTACTGGCAGACAGTATGAGAGAAGGGCTCCAAGGCCAGGGCTTCTGAGGAGACAACTGGCAAACTGCCAGTGGAGAGTGTGTGCTTGGAGACCAGGCCTTCAAACTAAGTATTCCAGGAAACCAGACAGTTTGGGGGTGTGGCAGCTACAAGGACCTATAGAAGTGAGACTGGGCATCCCTGGCCTTGTGCTCAGCGCCCACAAGAATGGTGTGTTGGACATCCAGGGTCCCAAAAGGATGGCAAGAGAGGTGGAGGAGTCAATTGAGGTCAAAGTAACTTCAGGAAATTGGGGTCACAGGATCTGGGTAGTGAGTCTGAAACTAATAGACTGACTGTGACAAGGAAGGGGAGAGGTGTCTTGCACAAACAGATATAGTGTCTTTCAAGACACAGTGGAGGCCTGGCACTGTGGCACACCGCTGTAACCCCAGCACTCTTGAGTAGCTGAGGCAGGCAGATAGTTTGAGTCCAGCAGTTGGCTACTTACCTGCACAAACATGGCAAACCCCCTCAGAAAAAATAGAAACATTATCAGGTGTGCTTGCATGCGTGCCCAGGGAGGCTGAGGCTGGGGAGATTGGTCTGCAGCCCAGGCATGTCAGCTCTGCAGTGAGCTATGTGATCGTGCCACCGCACGCCGGCCTGGACAACAGAGTGGTGCACATTGTCTTAAAAAATAAATAATTAATTAATTTTAAAAAGAAACACGGCCAGGCACAGTGGCTCACACCTATAATCCCAGCACTAGCACTTTGGGAGGCCGAGGCGGGTGGATCACGAACTTAGGCAGATGGACATCATACTGGGGCTAACACTGGCCAAACTCATACTACTAACTATACAAAAAATTAGCCTGGGTGGAGTGGCAGCAAGTCTGTAGTCCCAGCTACTCGGGAGGCGGAGGCAGGAAAATCGCTTGACCTGGGAGGCGGAGGTTGAAGTGAGTGGAGATCGCACCACTGCACTCCAGCCTGGGCAACCGAGCCTAGACTCCATCTCAAAAAAAGTAAATAAAATAAAATAAACACAATCTAGTCCCTCCCCACCAAGGATGAAAGAACAGTGGGCTTCGTGGCAGGAAGTAGTATGGAGCTTGGAACAACGATGTCAACTTCTGGGAAAATAAGCAGAGGCTTCACTCAGCGGGATCTTTGGGGGTCTCCATGGGGGTTTTGGGGGTCTGGGAGGGACAAGGAACCTCATCAAAAGGCTAGAGGCATAAACAAGTTTTCCAGAGGGCTTAGGGAAAACAATGTTTGTGAAATGGGTTGGAATGGGTGTGAACAACTTAATACCTGCCGCATAGGTAAAGTTTTCCTTCCACAGCTCCACCTTTCATTTTCTTTTTACAACCAGGACAGTTGTTATGATCCCTCTTTTAGAATGAGGGACCTGAGGTCTGAGAGTATGTGAATTGTCTTCACTAAGATTACATTAGTCAATATGAGTGGCGAAGCCAGGACATCAATGCACAGCCAGACTCCACCACAGGATGTGGAGGGCCTCATCCAACTGTCTTATCTTATTCATCTATGAGGCTAATGGATAAAAAAAAATCTGGAGACAACAGATGCTGGAGGGGATGTGGAGAAACAGGGAACACTCTTACACAGTTGGTGGGAGTGTAAATTAGTTCAACCATTGTGGAAGACAGTGTGACAATTCCTCAAGGACCTAGAAATAGAAATTTCATTTTACCCAGCAATCCCATTACTGGGTATATATCCAAAGGATTATAAATCGTTCTACTGTAAGGACACATGCACACGAAATGTTCATTGCAGTACAGTTTACAATAGCAAAGACCTGGAACCAACCCAAATGCCCATCGATGATAGACTGCACAGGGAAAACGTGGCACATATACACCATGGAGATTATGCAGCCATCAAAAACGATGAGTTCGTGTCCTTTGTAGGGACATGGATGAACCTGGAAACCATCATTCTAGCAAACTGACACAAGAACAGAAAATCAAACACCGCATGCTCTCACTCATAGGCGGGTGTTCAACAATGAGAACACATGGACACAGGGAGGGGAGCATCACACACTGGGGTCTGTTGGGGGAAAAAGGGAGGGACAGTGGGGGTGGGGAGTTGGGGAGGGATAGCATGGAGAAATGCCAGATATAGGTGATGGGGAGGAAGGCAGCAAATCACACTGCCATGTGTGTACCTATGCAACAATCTTGCATGTTCTTCACATGTACCCCAAAACCTTAAATGCAATAAAAGAAGATAGTCTGTAAATACAAAGGGGTCATTATAATAACTATTGTATTATTAATCTCAAATGGAAATAATCAGCCAGAAAACAAATTTGATAACAGGGTGCGGATTGACTGTGTGGGGTAAGGGTGTGTCCTCATTCAGACAAGTGTCAATTCATGGCCACCACCAGCATAACATGTTGCTGGATCTGCTACAAGATGATTTTTTTTTTTTTGAGATGGAGTTTCGCTCTGTGTCACCGAGGCTGGAGTGCACTGGCACAATCTTGGCTGCACTGCAACCTCTACCTCCTTGGTTCAAGTGATTCTCCTGCCTCAGCCTCCTGAGTAGCTGGGATTACAGGCACCCACCACCACGCCCGTCAAATTTTTGTATTTTTAGTAGAGACAGGGTTTTACCACGTTGGCCAGGCTAGTCTCGAACTCCTGACCTCAGGTGATCCACCCGCCTTGGCCTCCCAAAGTGCTGGGATTACAGGCGTGAACCACCGCGCCCAGCCAGATGATTTTTTAAAAATGAAAATGAAGCCCATCATTAAGTTGATTGCTTATGTTCTTCTTTTACAATTTTTTTTCTTTTTTTGTAGTCAGGGTTTTGCTCTATCACCCAGACTGGAGTGCAGTAGCATGATCACAGCTCACTGCAGCCTCCAGCTCCCAGGCTCAAGCAATCTCCCCGCCTCAGCCTCCCGAGTAGCTGAGACCACAAGTGCAAGCCACCACACCCAGTTCATTTTTTATGTTTTGTACAGACAGGGGCTCTCGTTATGTTGCCCAGGCCGGTCTCAAACTCCTGAGACTCAAGCAATCCTCCCACCTCAGTCTCCCAAAGTGCTAGGATTATAGGCATGAGCCATTGTGCCCAGCTTAATCTTTTATTTTTAAGAATTCTACCTTCCAGAACAATTGTAAAACTGTCTTTCCCTTGGTGACCACAGTGTTCACCATGATTTTGAGTGTACCTTAAGATAAAGCAGAGTGCCGGGCGCGGTGGCTCAGGCCTGTAATCCCAGCACTTTGGGAGGCCAAGGTGGGTGGATCACCTGAGGTCAGGAGTTCAAGACCTGCCTGACCATCATGGTGAAACCCCACCTTAAAAAAAAAAAGAAAGAAAGAAATGATAAAAAGATAAAGCAGAGTAAGGCTGACAGGGCTGGGCCCCCACCTCTGCTATGGGAAGGACCAGCACTATACTTCTTTTGCAAGTGAGAAAACTTGAAGGGCAAAAGGATGAGTAAAACGTCAAATTTAGGCCTGGCATGGTGGCTCACACTTGTAATCCCAGCACTTTGGGAGGCTGAGGTGGGTGGATCATCTGAGATTAGGAGTTTGAGACCAGCCTGGCCAACATGGTGAAACCCCGTCTCTACTAAAAATACAAAATTAGTCAGGTGCAGTGGCAGGTGCCTGTAATCCCAGCTACTAGGGAGGCTGAGGCAGGAGAATCGCTTGAACCCAGGAGGCAGAGGCTGCAGTGAGCCGAGACTGTGCCACTGCACTCCAGCCTGGACAAGACAGAGCGAGACTCCCTCTCAAAAAAAAAAAAAAAAAGTAAAGTTTCTTCACCTACTAGATGGTGGAATTAGAAGCCCCATCCTAGGCTTCTCACTCAAATTCCAGGCTCTATTCAATCATACTTGAAGCAAATATCCTATTCTGGAAAGTCTCAACCGCTTTCAGGTTCTTATTTACTTAATGGAAAGGCATTGATTAACTGGAAAGGCATTGATTAACTGGAAAGGCATTGATCCTAAGACATCTCCTGACTTCAAAGCTGAATCAATATTTGGACTCTGAAAAAAGGTTAGAATGTCATTAACGCCACTGAATTGCACACTTAAAAAAATGGTTTAAATGGCAATTTTTTTTGTTATATATGTTTACCACAATTTAAAATATTAATAGTGTAATATATCAAAAATATATACCATTGAATTGTACACTTTAAACAGGTGAATTGTAAGGTACCTGAATTACATCTCAATAAAGCTGTTTGGGGGAAAAGAAAAAACAGGTTAGGCTTGATAATCTAAAATCCTGGACCTGGATAAAATGTAAATGTAAGTCGGGCTGGAAAACTGGACAGCAGGGAAATCAGAGCGGTAGTCAGTTCTTCATGTACTCCCTCAGGTTCGCCGGAACAGTCCTCCGCTTCTCAAAATAGCTGGGGAGCAAGGAATCACGGATGTCCTTCCACAACTAACGACTGGAGACTGTGCTTGGGAAATGTGTCCATGAACTCTCTGCTCTGAAGGGGTAGTTATTCATATCACCAGGTTTTTGTTAGTTTTACATGTTATTGTGGGAAAAGTTAAAAATATAGAAAAGACAAATGTTTAATTATCCAGCTTCAAGTCATGGCCAGGCTTGTTTCATCTATATCCTCACCCATTCCTCCCCACCCCCATGCTGTATTAATTTGGAACAAATTCCAGACATGGTATCATTTCCTTTTTTTTTTTTTTTTGAGACGGAGTTTTGCTCTTGTCACCCAGGCTGGAGTGCAATAGTACAATCTTGGCTCGCTGCAACCTCTGCCTCCTGAGTTCAATCAATTCTCCTGCCTCAGCCTCCCGAGTAGCTGGGATTACAGGCATCTGCCACCACATCCAGCTAATTTTTTGTATTTTTTAGTAGAGATGGGGCTTCACTATGTTGGTCAGCCGGGTCTTGAACTCCTGATCTCAGGTGATCCACCCACCTGGCCCCCAAGTGCTAGGATTACAGGACTGAGCCACCGCACCTGGCCCAGATATGGCATCATTTCTTTTTTTTTTTCCACCAGGAACATATGCACTTTATTCAACACCATTGTAGAAAAGTGTGTGAGGATAAAGGGCTGATACAGGACTTGGCTCCAAGGCAGGGCGAGGAATGGAAGGAGGAGTACTTGGGGAAACAGGTCACGGGCAGAGCCCCTGACCTAGATGATTCCTCTTGATCTGTTGATAGACTTGCAAAATCAGTATGGGGATGATGATAAGCAGAATGGTCATGGTGATGCCCAAAATCAGGGCCCAGATGTTCAGGCACTTGGCGGTGGAGGCACAGGCCTGGGCCCCGGTGAGGTCGCCAACGATCTTCCTGTCCCTAGACTTCATGGAGCAGGCGAACGCTATGAAGCTCAGGCAGCAGGAGTTCATGAAGACGGTGTTGAATAGGGACCAGACGACATGGTCAAGCGCGGAAGTCTTGCTGTGGATGTGGATCACAGTGGACGTCAGGGGAGCAGGGTTGTGGGGTGCTCCCAGCACAGTCACCCTCCTGCTCCTCCTTTAGCATCTTATAGTTGGGAGGACAGTCGGTGTTGGTGGGAGTGAAGAAGGTTTGGACGGTGTGGTTCATGGTGTCCAGGGAAGATCAGCTATGGTCGGGTTGCTGGGATGGTTCTCAGTGCCAGATATGGCATCATTTCTTTGGTAAAATCTCAATATGTGTGGTGGCTCACGCCTGTAATTCCAGTACTTTGGGAGGCTGAGGCAGGTGGATCACCTGAGGTCAGGAGTTCTAGAGCCTGGCCAACATGGTGAAACCCGTCTCTACTAAAAATACAAAAATTAGGGGGCGTGGTGACGGCGCCTGTAATCCCAGCTACTAGGGAGGCTGAGGCAGGAGAACCACTTGAACCCGGGACGTGGAGGTTGCAGTGACCCGAGATTGCACCATTGCACTCCAGCCTGGGCGACAAGAGCAAAACTCCGTTTCAAAAAAAAAAAAAAGAAAAGAAAAGAAATGGTTAAGATGGTAAATCTTATATTAAGATGGTAATTTTTGTGCATTTTACCATAATTAAAATGTTGTAATTTCACAATTCCTCAATTTTATCAACTACCCAGTGTCCAAATTTCCAGTTGTTATAATAAGTGTCATACTATTTTTTTCAATGTGTTTGCTGAATTAGGGTCCTAATAAAATGCACAAGTGGCCATGGCGTCCATCTCTTAAGTCTTTTTTAAGCTATAGGTTCCCCACCACACCCCCTCTTTCTTGCAATTTATTTGAAGAAACAAGGTTGTGTGTCCTGAGGCTTCTCATAGTCTGGATTCTGCAGACAGCATCCCATTGTGTTATTTAACACCTTATTCTGTCCTCTCTATTCCCTGTCAGTTGGCCTTGGCGGCTTTGGGTTAGTTTTGAATTGGGCTCAGGAGGAGGCTAAGACATCCAATTCCGCGGGAACCCAGCCCTGCGGGACCTGAAAAGACGAGGCTGTCACCAGCCAAGCTGCTTAGAGGGCAATCTTAAAATGAGACTGGCTAGGACTGTGACAAAGACACTGTCCACACGCCTTGGTCAGTTACCTACAAAGCTGGCGAAAGAGGAAAAGAAGCGAGGCGGGGCTACGCTGGGAAAACCCTTTGTCCCCTCGCCACGCACAAAAAACAGCTGTCACAATTGACGTCACCAGGGGCGGAGCGTTTAGATGGAAGTGACGCTGCGCGGCCGCGAAGGAGTCGTCGTAGGGGCGGGGCTGCGGACGGCTCCGGTGTCCCTCCGACTTCCGGCCATCTCCCGGAGAGTCGCGCGGAGTGGAGCCAGTGGTCGCCAGTGCTCACTGGGGTCTCTGGGGGATCGGGACTGCGGCGGCGGCCCCGCGGGCGGGATGTTCCGGGGCTTGAGCAGTTGGTTGGGCTTGCAGCAGCCGGCGGCGGGCGGTGGGCAGCCCAAGGGAGAAGGGCAGCCCGAGGGGCTCCGCTCCACCCGAGCAGCCATCCGAGACGGTGGCGGAGAACCCGCGGAGGGAGGAGCTGCAGCCAGCGGGAGACCAGGAGCCCTCCTCCACCAGGCCAAAGACTTCGGCAGTGAGTTCTCCCCCGGCTCTGGGACTGGGAAGTAAGGCGCGTTCCTCCTCTGGGACACCCCTGGGGCGCGGGCCCGACTGGCTGAGGGACAAGGGGGCCGGGTGAGAGGCAGGGGCGGAAGATGTGGCTGTAGGCCAGTCCTTTCCGGGTCGGGAGAGATTGGTGAGGATCTGGACAAGGACAGAGCTTCATCTAGCAGTTAGGTCCTGTCCCTGAAGTTCCTGGTGACAAGTCACTCTACAAAGTTTTAGACGTTGGAATCTGGTATGCAGTCAAGCAATGTGACCCGACGTCTTCAGGTTTGACAAGGAGTCTTTTTGTTCAACTCGAAAACCTTCACCTACACTCCCCAGGTCGGGGATCGCTTAGCGAGCTGAATTGGTTGAAAAAGTGCTTTTTTGCCCTTAGGTCAGAACGTGTTGTATGAAGTAAACTGACATTTACTGAATGTCTCCCTCCTGGTAACCTGCTTTTTAGGTACACTGGGACCTTTTTTCCTTAAGGTCTGCTATATGCCTGCCACTGTCTGCTATATGCAAGTTGCAGTACCAGGTGTTTTATGAAAGATATCCCATTTCATCTGTTAAACACCCCAGTGAGTTGGAGGAACAAGCCCAGAGTTATTGGACCAAAGTTACGCTGATACTGGTAGAAGTGGAATTTGAGCTTCGATCTGTCTAATTTTAAAGCCCATGCTCTTTCCGAGTTTATAGTCTACTGGGGTGGGGGATGGGTAATAATAGACATGAAGAATATAAACATATGCTATAGTAATTCTCATTCTTGGAGAGACTGTGGTGGGCTTCAGTGATCAGAGAAAATCATCTTTGAGACCGGGCGCGGTGGCTCACGCCTGTACCCCAACACTTTGAGAGGCTGAGGCCCGCGAATCACGAGGTCACGAGATCCAGACCAGCCTGACCAACATGGTGTAAGCCTGTCTCTACTAAAAATACAAAAATAATAGCCAGGCGTGGTGGCAGGCACCTGTAATCCCAGCTACTCAGGAGGCTGAGGCAGGAGAATCGCTTAATTTTCCTAATTAAAGAATGTTTATCTTTACTTTAAAAATGGAGGGAGGATCTCACTATTACTAGAAAAAGTAACTATATAAAATTATTTGAATTACTGAAGCACATTTAGAGTCCTGGTGTTTAATATCAAAAACCGTCAAGGAGGCAAGTAAAATACTGCAAGTCAGATGTGATCAGAAGATTTCTGCTGAAACCTTTTAAGTGTCCTGAAATCTTGTTTGTAACAATATTTTGATTAAAGCAAATCATCTTGATTATAATAGTGCATCTTTTTTTTTTCTTTTATAGAGATGGGGTTTCACCATGTTAGTCAGGCTGGTCTTGAACTCCCGACCTCAGGTGATCCACCCGCCTTGGCCTCCAAAATGCTTGGATTACAGGCGTGAGCCACCACGCCCGGCCTACAGTAGTGCATCTTAAATCACTGGGAGTACAAGTGTAATTGCTGATTCATCTCCGAAATGATGTTTCTCTAGATTTTTTTTCAAAAATTACCAATTAAGGCTAGGCGAGGGTGGCTCACGCCTGTAATCCCAGCACTTTGGGAGGTCAAGGCGGGTGCATCATTTTAGATCAGGAGCTCGAGACCAGCCTGGCCAACATGGTGAAACCCCATCTCTGCTAAAAATACAAAAAAATTAGCCGGGCGTGGTGGTGCATGCCTGTAATTCCAGCTACTCCAGAGGCTGAGGCGGGAGAATCTCTTGAACCACGGAGGCGGAGGTTGCAGTGAGTCAAGTGGCGCCGCTTCACTCCAGTCTGGGCAAGAGCGAGACCCTATCTCAAAAAAAAAAAAAAAAAAAGTTTACTGTGGGATGAAAGGACAGGGAAACAGACATAATCTCAAACCATGGCAGTACATAATCTCAGCCCAAGGCCCCCAAATAGTGCGTAAGAGAAATAAAACTAAGTGCTGTGCAATAAAATCACTTACAAGAGAATGACTAGAAAATTTGAAAGGGATGAGCTTAGAGCATTCAAGAGATGTGAGGAGATGAATTTGACTAGAGCTGAGAGGTCATGTTAGGTAGTTAGGATAGATAAAAGTGGGACTGGCCAGTCACGGTGGTTCATGCCTTAATCCCAGCACTTTGGGAGGCCGAGGCGGGTGGATCACGAGGTCAGAAGATTGAGACCGTCCTGGCCAACATGGTGAAACTCCGTCTCTACTAAAAATACAAAAATTAGCTGGGCATGGTGGTGCGTGCCTCTAACCCCAGCTACTCGGGAGGCTGAGGCAGGAGAATCGCTTGAACCAGGGAGTTTGTGTGACAGAGTGAGACTCCATCTCAAAAAAAAAAAAAAGTGGGACTAAGGAAAAGCAAGATATGTAGCTGCGAGAATTAATGTGAATTGCAGGACCAAAAAAAGAAAAAAGGAAAAGGAAAAGCAAGATATAGGTATTTACTCAACTTCATAGAAAATAGCCATTTTTCTTTATCAGGGGAGTGTCAAAAGTGGCTTCTTAAAAACAAATTTTTAATTTAAAAAAAGTGACTTAAACTTAGGGCTTTCCTATCAACTTGAAACCTCATGTTTTTATTTAGTAATAAAGACCTCTGAATTGTGTGTGTGTGTTTTTTATTTTATTTTATTTTATTTTATTTTATTTTGAGACAGTCTCACTCTATTGCCCAGGCCAGACTGCAGTGGCGCGATCTCGGCTCACTGCAACCTCCACCTCCTGACTTCAAGCAATTCTCCTGCCTCAGCCTCCCTAGTAGCTGGGACTACAGGCACACATTGCCATGCCCAGCTAATTTTTTTCTTTTTTTTTTTTTTTTTTGTAGTATTTTTAATAGAGACCAAATTTCACCATGTTGGTCAGATTGGTCTCGAACTCCTGGCCTCAAGAGATCCACCCATCTCAGCCTCAAAGTGGTGGGATTACAGGCGTGAGCCACCCTCGCCCGGCCTCTCTGAATATTTTCTAATAACTGCGTTTTTCATATGGATGTGTACTTTGGAGCTAATACTGCCATCTTTCTTTCTCACCAGATTCTGTTGTGATATTTACAGAAGCTGAGGTTAAATGGAAGTACCCACAAACACACACACATTGTGAATTTAAAGCTTCAGAATAAATGAGAATTCTTTTCTTTATGAAATTTATGCGGTTTTAGAAAGTTGTAAAGGATGATCAGATATTTTTTTATTTTTATATATTGATCCTAAGAAGTAGGATTATTTTTAAGAAGACCCATTTATATTTTGAAAACTGGAATTAAACATCTGTGAGCCTGAATCCCAGAGTAAATTCGTTTCTTAAGTCTTTTGAAATCTACATAAAATCTCCTGAGAGCCCCATTTGTTCTGCATATATTTGTTAAGTGCCTACCTTCAAGACTGGACCCTAAGTACTTCCTGATTCCTGGTAACTTACTTATACATTTAGGCAACTCACCAGTTAGCAGTGGTGGACACCCAAGCCTGCATTCCACTCCCTCACTCAAAACCAAACCTCCTGACTCTTGACCCTCCCTCCTGATAAACTTACAACCTCCTCATTATCACTGTCTCCAAAGGAAGGAACAATTTATGGGAGAACTCACTTCAGAGCTCCTCCCTACCTCCCTCAAGACCCATGCCGTAAAGTTGGTTGGTTGGTTTTTGTTAAAGTCAACCAAATTAGAGCTTTGTCTGTACGCTTTCTATTGATTGATTGATTGATTGAGACAGAGTCTCTCTCTGTTGCCCAGACGGGAGTGCAGTGGTGCCATCTTGGCTCACTGCAACCTCCACCTCCCAAGTTCAAGTGATTCTCCTGCCTCAGCCTCCTGAGTAGCTGGTATTACGGGCGCGTGCCACTACGCCCGGCTAATTTTTGTATTTTTAGTAGAGATGGGGTTTCATCATGTTGATCAGGCTAGTCTCGAACGCCTGACCTCGTGATCCACCCACCTCACCCTCCCAAAGTGCTGGGATTACAGGCGTGAGACACTGCGCCTGGCTATCTGTACTCTTTCTTAAAAAAAAAAAAAAAAAACTGTACCTCTGAGAGTGTTCAATATCTGAGTCATTCACACAGTTTACATCAGCAGATGGCCAAAGATGAGTTTTGGCTTTTTCTAAACCATCCCTAAAACTACTCCATGCCTAGGAATGGAGAAAGCACCACTTCCTCCTCCTCCTCCTTTGAAAGTGCTATTAGTATTACAGTGGAACTGTGTTAATTAGGCTGTCCTCCTTTTTTCTCTAGGGAAAGTATATTTCAAGTTCCAGATGCCTAACTTGCAAACTAAGAGGGCTCTTAAAGTTAGATTGTACAGAGGAAACTATGGATTTACTTTGATGTAAAAGTAAAATATCTAGTTGAGTTCTGATAACACACCTAGGTTTATAATGCAAACAGTCAATAGCTTAGATCCTAGGGCTTATGCACAACACTTTTTAGAATTGGGGGGGCCAGGCAGGTCGGGCGCAGTGGCTCACGCCTGTAATCCCAGCATTTTGGGAGGCCGAGGAGGGCGGATCACGAGGTCAGGAGTTTGAGACCAGCCTGGCCAATATGATGAAACTCCTGTCTCTACTAAAAATACAAAAATTAGCCAGGTGTGGTGGTATGCACCTGTAGTCCCAGCTACTCGGGAAGCTGAGGCAGAAGAATTGCTTGAAACCTGGGAGGTGGAGGTTGCAGTGAGCCGACATCGCGCCACTGCACTCCAGCCTGGGCAACAGTGTGAGACTCTGTCTCAAAAAAAAAAAAAAAAAAAAAAGAATTGGGGATCTCGGTTTGAAGAAGAAACTTAGGAAAGAAAATCTGAAAGGTCTTTTGCAAAAAACAAGTTGTTGATGTTTTTACCTCACAGACCTGAGGCTGTAAGGTAGAAATGACTAGAGAAGTGAAAAGAATTTTCTCATGAGAGATAAGTAACAGTAATTACTGGTTGCCCTTCTAAGTCCTGTGCTCTCTACCCCTGGAAGTGGGGCTACCTGGATAGGAAGGTCCATTGCCCCACTAAGATGCTGAAATTCCAAAATCGTATGAAATATTGTATCTTTGAAAAATTAACCAACTACTTTATAAGAATATAAATTTCTAAGACTTTGCCACTGTATGCTTATTCTCTTCCTATTCTTGCAGCAGGCCTTAAACTCTACCTTGCTCTGTGTTTACTTTGACAAATTTATGTGTTTTTTTTGATCTTTGAAGCTCTTCCCACTCTCCTTTATTCTTACCATTCCTTGTCAGCTCGCTCAACTGACCTGAGGCAGTGTGGGATTGGAGCATGAGCTTGGGATTTAGAGGCAGATAGTCTGTGTTTGAGTTCCCTACACTACTTACTGTCTTTATTGTTATATCATTTGCAAATTACAGAAAGTCCAGTGATCAGAGGCTTAATGAAAGGACCTTTATTTTTGTGTCGGGAGTCCCCAAGAACCATGTCCCCAGGTTTGATGATTGGCCAGGAGGACTTATGGGACTTAGCATATAGTTGTAATCATGGCTGTGATGTATTGCAATTAAAGAGTACAAGAGTAAAATCAGGAAAGGAAAAAGGCACGTGGGTTGGAAGTCCAGGGTTAAGCAGGCATGGCAGAGTCACACAGGACATGCTTAATTCCTCTAGCAAGGAGTTGTGACAACACGTGTGAAATGCTGTCTACCAGGGAAGCTCATTAGAGACTCAGTGCCCAGGACTTTTACTGGGGACTGGTCACATACGTACCCTCTGTTTGCCACATATCCAAATTCCATATCCCCAGAAGGAAAGCAGGTGTTCAGCGTAAACCACAGTGAGCCATTCTTAGCAGTTGAAGAATGGCTGAAATCTAAGTTCTCAGACACCCAGCCAGTGGCCAACCTTGAAAGCAAGCCTTTCCAAGGATAGCAGTCTCAGGCCCGCCATGTTAATACCTTTCTGCAGAATCTCCAAGACATTTGGGGGATGGGAGGAGGTCCCAGGGTTGGTTCCATGGCTCAACGATGTGATCAGGGAACCAGTCTCTTCCACACTTTCTCTCCTTCATTCACAGTGAGTTGGTTTCCATCCTCAGGCTGATCACTTCAGGCACACAAGACAGCAACTGCAGTAGAAAGGGAGGAACGGGACTCTCCCCATAGCTCCCTTTTTATTAGGAAAAGAAAATCTTTCTGGATGCTGCCTTGCAGGTGTCCCCTTAAATCTCTTGGGCTGGAGCTATCACATGGCTTTTCTAAGCTCAGGGGTCTCTCAGAAAGCAAGTATCTGGCAGAGATCCTGACAGAGGCAGTGCCATTACCTTGGTTGGTGTGGATTTGTAGAGATTCCATTCTCTGGGGCCGGCCACATGGGCACCCATCAGCATTGGGGTGGATTTTTGACAGGCAGGAAGAGATGGGCTACTGGCTGGGAGCCAGCAACTGTTGCCCCTATTACATAGGACAAATGACTTTTCCTCTTATGAGCCTTGGCTTCCCTTTCTGTGAACTGGGCAGATTATTCCTTCTCCTTGTCCCAGGAAGGTTATGAGAATAAAATGACATAATAAAAATGAAGGTAAAATAACTACTTTAAATGTTAGTTATCTGTCTCCACCTTCCAGAAGGTCGCTAAGTCGTACTCACATACATTTGAATTTGACTTCCTTTTCTTCGGCGCTACTTCATTTCAGACCCTCACTTTATGGACTGAAGTGGACATTGTACTTCTATATTCTCTGTTAACTCCTATCTAGTTTGAGTTTTTCCCTATCTTAGTTTCAGTTTCTCCTAGCCAGTTATAAAACTTACTCTCTGGCCAGGCACAGTGGCTTACTGTATTCCCAAACTTTGGGAGGCCAAGGCGCTCGTGCTTGGCTGACAGGAGTTTGAGAACAGCCTGGACAACACAGTGAGACCCCCATCTCTATAAAAAAATAATAATAATAATTACAAAAATAAAAATAAAAGCTGTCTTTAACTTGGTGTAGCTCATCTCTTGGAAAATTAATAAATGACTTCTTGTCTTTGTGGGCTTCTCCCCTGAAAATCTCGTCATGATCTGCTTACTCACTCCCAAGCCACATATAATAACTCTCCGGAGACAGTTCTCCCCTCCATGCTGTCACATCTGCCTAATGAATAATCTTGTTCTCTTGTTGTCTTTATTTTTTTATTTACTTGTTTTGCCTTAGAGATGGACATTCCTTGAGGGCAAGAGACTGTGTATTTCTGAATATTCAGAGTGTTGGAGTAAACTCCACCCACAGAGTCATTAAAATCTAACTGAGGATTAGAAGATTATGCTAAAATACCAGTTTTTAAATGAGCATTTCTCCCTTGGGATAAAAACGATGGTTTGAAGCAATACTAATGGTCCAAGGCTTACACATAACACATCACCATATTGCCACAGCACCTCACAGC
>JAZHEH010001464.1:3030000-3167340 GCA_036589455.1 Ateles fusciceps
AAACCAAACATCACATGTTCTCACTCATAGGTGGGTGTTGAACAATGAGAACACATGGACACAGGGATAAGAACATCACACACTGGAGTCTGTTGAGGGGAGGGGGACTAAGGAAGGGACAGCAGGGTTGGGGAGATTGGGGAGGGGATAACATTAGGAGAAATACCTAATGTAGGTGATGGGGGACAGAGGCAGCAAACCACCATGGCATGTGTATACCTATGTAACAATCCTGCAAGATCTGCACATGTACCCCAGAACTTAAAGTAAAATTTTAAAAAGATAAAGATATTTGCCTCTATTGCGTAATGCTTTAATCACTAGTGCTACCATCGCTATTGCAGATGGAAACCTAACCTATGCAGAGGCTGTGGCCAAGAGATTTCTCCCAGAAGCCACCCTGTGGTAGTCCTCAGGCCCTCCTCTTTGGAAGGAATCTGTACTTCCTACATCCTCCTTCCTACATCCTACATTCCTATCTCCTCCCAGGATATTTAGTAGCCACCTAGGCAAATGCTATGACTTTGGCTTTCTTACTTCCCACACACCCAGGACTTTTCCTGCCCCTGTCACATACAGTTATATGTTAAAGAGTTTGTTTAACGTCCATGCCTGTGGTCTTCCTCATTACTCCAAGATAAAAAAGCGTTATCAGAATGGACAAATAAACTTTAATCTATTCTCTTTCTCCAAAATAACATTTAACATTTTCTCACGCATTGAGATAACCAGTCAGAGAACATACATTAAAATCAGGAGTGGTCTTTCTTCCTGGTGCTTTGGTTCACAAATCTTTCCCCATGCACTGACTCTTGATTCTAAATAGCACCAGAGACATTTTACAGAGGGAAAATCCAACATTCTTTACTTCTGGTCCATCTGGGATAATTTTTTTCATTAAATTCCCAATATTTTTTTCTTGTTCTTCTCATTGATCTATTGTTGATTTTTAAAACTACTACCCTATGATTCTGCCTTCTCTCTAATCCTTCATCATTTATTCTACCTATAGACAGAGAAGGGCTCCAAGCTCCACATGGGAAACCCATCCAGGATTTCCTGAAAGATCATTTCCAACTATTGGAATCCAGAGATCTCAGATGTGTTTAGTGTCTATGGCAGGCAGACCAATGGTCACCCAAGGACGCCCATGTCTTAATCTCTGGAACCTGTGAATATAGCACTTTATATGACAAAAGGACTTTGCAGTTGTGATTAGATTAAAAATCTTGCAATGGGGGGGGTAATTCTGGATAATCTGGGTAGCCCCAGTGTGATTTTATAAAAGTGCAAGAAGTCAGAGTTAGAGAGGATATGCAGACAGCTCAAAGGCTGGAGTGATACACTGCCATGAGCCAAGGAATGTGGGGCCTCTAGAGGCTGGGAAAGACCCAGAGCCAATTCTCCCCAAAGTCTCCAGAAAGAAGGCAGCTTTGCTGACACCTTGATTTCAGCCCAGTGAGACTCATTCTGTGCTTCTGACCTCCAGCACTGTAACATAATAAATTTGCATTGTGCTAAGCCACCAATTTTGAGGGACTTTATTACAGCAGAAATGAATATTGTGTCTTTTATTTCTTCATTTACCACCTTAGTTCTTTTCACGCTATCATCACTTGCTCTTTAATGTCTGTTATTTGTTAATGTCCTTTCCCCCTATTTTTTTCTACCTGTATTTCACTGAGGATATCTAAGTTCTGAGCACTGACACCATCCTGTAAATGGCCATGTGCTGCTCCTGCCCCTAACAATCTTCTATCTTTGTTTCCTGCTAATTATTACACTCTAGAGGAGAGAACTGCACGGTTCTTGATAGCGGCTCAGCACACTTTCATGTCCATGTTTTAAACACACTTTGCACTCTCTCTCTCTCCTTTCCCAAAATTGTTCTGTCCTCTTGAAGGTAATTAATCCTTTTCTTTTCATGAGACTGGAGAAAAGTGCCTCCCTCACCATATGTCCCATTTTTCATATTCATCTACTTGATAATGGATCTTGCCCCTGCTGTCCTAAAAGTTATCACATTGGTATTTAGTTGCTTGCTGAGTTTTAGAGACAGAGAGAGGAGAGAGAGAGAGAGAGAGAGAGAGTGTGTGTGTGTGTGTATGTGTGTGTGTGTGTGTATATATATATACCCTTTATCTTTTCTTATAAGGTTTAATCTTTAGCTAATTAACTTCAAGTAAGAAATTCCCCATATTCTAAGTCTAAGCAACTACTCTGCTACCCAAATTTATATGTCTTTTCTATTTTTAATCCAATCAGCCACATCCTTCATTTAAAATGTAAAGACATGCACATATTCTCAGACCATCCTTCTAAAAACCCACTTCCTCCAAGATTCAAAATCTTCTGAGACTGTATATCTCTCCTTTGCTTATAAGGTTTGATTTCTCATGAGACACATAGGTAGTTTTCTTTATCAAACTGTCTGTGTAATGAGAGTATAAATTGGTAAATTTCTCAGGCAAGCAATTGGACCACAAATTTAAAGGCCCTGAAAACCTCAGAGCTTTGTCACAGCAATTCATGAATAAATTTTGTAAAGTTAGAATTTCATAGGAATTCATGACATAAAGGTATTTGTTTACTTATGATATAAATTTATGAAATAATTGGAGACATACACAAATATTTACATATACATATTTGTGATTGAATCATTTATACAAAATGTAGGCAACAAAAAAAAAACAATAATGACTGTGTTACCCTATAAAATCAAGCACTGTGCAGTAAAATTTGAAAAATTGGACTTCTAAAGGATCAGATTTTCAAAAATGATTTAATGACATAAGAAAGTGTACATGATTCAAATCTTAAAAAACAAAAACAGAAGCAAATTCCAAGGTACAAGGTGAGTATAATATGAATGCATGAAAGCACAGACACACACTCATTCACACACAAAATGAAAAGTACCATAAAGAAATACACCAATCTGTTAATAGTATTTATCTCTACATGGTGAGTGGAAAGGGTGTCTGCAACTACCTAGGCAGTCCGCCAATACCAAGGCAGTTCACACCGCAGCTGGGCAGAGCCTACAGCAGCTCACTAACATCTCCACTGGCAGACTGTGACTAGACTACTCCGTGCGGGGCAGGGCATCTGTGAAAAAGGCAGCAGCAGGTCAGGAACTTATAAATAAAGCCAACATTCCTAGTCAGAGTACCTGGGAAAAGAGGCGGTTATGAGTTCTGCTGCAGCAGACTTAAAGGTACCTGCCCAGCAGCTCTGCACAGAACAACGGAGCTCCCAGCACAACACTTGAGCTCCTATAAGGGACAGACTGTCTCCTCAAGCAGATCCCTGACCCCCGTATACCAAAAGAGACACCTCGTAAAGGAGAGCTCAGGCTGACATCTGGCGGGTACCCTTCTGGGACAAAGATAACAGAAGAAGAAACTGGTAGCAACACTTACTGTTTTGCAGCCCCCAGAGGAGATCCCCAGGCAAGCAGGGTCTGGAGTGGACCTCCAGCAGTCCTGCAGCAGAGAGGTCTGACTGTTAAAAGGAAAACTAAGAAACAGAAAGAAACAGCTTCAACATCAACAAAAGGACATCCACTCAGAGACCCCTTCTGAAAATCACCAACTACAAAGACCACAGGTAGATAAAGCCACTAAGGTGGGAAGAAACCAGCGCAAAAAGGATGAAAACACCAAAAACCAGAACGCCTCTCCTCCTCCAAGGGATCACAACTCCTCACCAGCTAGGGATCAAAGATGGATGGAGAATGAATCTGATGAATTGACAGAAACAGGCTTCAGAAGGTGGGTAATAACAAACTTCATAGAGCTAAAAGAACATGTGCCACCCCAATGCAAAGAAACTAAGAACCTAGAAAAAAAGTTAGATGAGATGCTAACTAGAATAAACAGCTTAGAGAAGAATATGAACAACTTAATGGAGCTGAAAAACATAGCAGGAGAACTTTGTAAAGCATACACAAATTTCAATAGCTGAAACGACCAACCAGAAGAAAGGATATCAGAGACTGAAGATCAACTCAATGAAATAAAACGAGAAGGCAAGATTAGAGAAGAAAGAGTGAAAAGAAATGAACAAAGCCTCCTAGAAATATGGGATTATGTGAAAAGACCTAATCTACGTTGTGATGGAGAGAATGAATCCAAACTGGAAAATACTCTTCAGGATATTATCCAGGAGAACTTCCCTAACCTAGCAAGGCAGGCAAACATTCAAGTCCAGGAAATACAGAGAACACCACAAAGATACTCCTCAAGAAGAGCAACCCCAAGGCACATAATCATCAGATTCACCAAGGTTGAAATGAAGGAGAAAATGCTAAGGGCAGCCAGAGAGAAAGATCAGGTTACCCACAAAGGGAAGCCCATCAGACTCACAGCAGATCTTTCAGCAGAAACCTTATGAGCTAGAAGAGAGTGGGAGCCAATATTCAACATCCTTAAAGAAAAGAACTTTCAACCTAGAATTTCATATCCAGCCAAACTAAGCTTGATAAGTGAAGGAGAAATAAAATCCTTTATAGAAAAGCAACTGCTGAGAGATTTTGTCACCACAAGGCCTGCCTTACAAGAGCTCCTGAAAGAAGCACTAAACATAGAAAGGAACAATCAGTACCAGCCACTCCAAAAACATACCAAATGGTAAAGACCATCGACACAATGAAGAAAACACATCAACTAACGGGCAAAACATCCAGCTAGCGTCAAAATGGCAGGATCAAATTCACACATAACAATATTAACCTTAAATGTAAATGGGCTAAATGCCCCAATCAAAAGACACAGACTGGCAAATTGGATAAAAGTCAAGACCCATCAGTGTGCTGTATTCGGGAAACCCATCTCACGTGCAAGGACACACATAGGCTCAAAATAAAGAGATGGAGGAAAATTTATCAAGCAAATGGAGAGCAAAAAAAAGCAGGAGTGGCAATCCTAGTCGCTGACAGAAGGAACTTTAAACCAACAAAGATCAAAAGACACAAAGAAGGACATTCCATAATGGTAAAAGGATCAATGCATCAAGAAGAGCTAATGATCCTAAATATATATGCACCCAATACAGGAGTACCCAGGTACATAAAGCAAGTTCTTAATGACCTACAAAGAAACTTAGACTCCCACACAATAATAGTGGGAGACATTAACACTCCACTGTCAATATTAGACAGATCAATGAAACAGAAAATTAACAAGGATAACCAGGATTTGAACTCAGATCTGGATCAAGTAGACCTAATAGACATCCACAGAAATCTCTACCGCAAATCCACAGAATATACATTCTTCTCAGCACCGCGTTACACTTACTCTAAAATTGATCACATATTCGGAAGTAAATTACTCCTCAGCAAATGCAAAAGAACGAAAATCATAATAGTCTCTCAGACCACAGTGCAATCAAATTAGAACTCAGAATTCAGAAACTAACTCAGAATTGCACAGCTTCATGGAAACTGAACAACTGGCTCCAGAATATCGACTGAATAAACAATGAAATGAAGGCAGAAATAAAGATGTTCTTTGAAACCAATGAGAATGAAGACACAACATACCAGAATCTCTGGGACACACTTAAAGCAGTGTCTAGAGGAAAATTTATACCAATAAATGCCCACCAGAGAAGCAAGGAAAGATCTAAAATCAACACTCTATCACCAAAATTGAAAGAGCTAGATGAGCAAGATCAAAAAAACTCAAAAGCTAGCAGATGACAAGAAATAACTAAGATCAGAGCAGAACTGAAGGAGATAGAGACACACAAAAAAAGCCTTTCAAAAAATCAATAAATCCAGGAGCTGGTTTTTTGAAAAGATCAACAAAATAGACAGACTGCTAGCCAGATTAATAAAAAAGAAAAGGGAGAAAATCAAATAGATGCAATAAAAAATGAAAAAGGGGACATCACCACCGATTCCACAGAAATACAAACTACCATCAGAGATTACTACAAACAACTCTATGCACATAAACCAGTAAACCTGGAAGAAATGGATAAATTCCTGGACACTTGCACCCTCCCAAGACAAAACCTTGAACAGACCAATAACAAGGGCTGAAGTTGAGGCAGCAATTAATAGCCTACCAACCAAAAAAAGCCCAGGTCCAGATGGGTTCACAGCTGAATTCTACCAGACATACAAAGAGGAGCTGGTACCATTCCTTCTGAAACTATTCCAAACAATGCAAAAGAGGGGAATCCTTCCTAAATCATTTTATGAGACCAACATCATCCTGATACCAAAACGTAGCAGAGAATCAACAAGAAAAGAAAACCTTAGGCCAATATCCATGATGAACATAGATGCAAAACTCTTCAATAGAATACTGGCAAACCAATTTCAACAGCACATCAAAAAGCTTATCCATCATGATCAAGTAGGCTTCATCCCAGGGATGCAAGTCTGGTTCAACATTTGTAAGTCTATAAATGTAATCCACCACATAAACAGAACCAAAGACAAAAACCACATAATTATCTCAATTAATGCAGAGAAGGCCTTTGACAAAATTCAACAGCCCTTTATGCTAAAAACCCTCAATAAACTAGGTATTGACGGAACGTATCTCAAAATAATAAAAGCTATTTATCACAAACCAACAGCCAATATCATACTGAATGGGCAAAAACTAGAAGCATTCCCTTTGAAATCTGGCACTCGACAAGGATGCCCTCTGTCACCACTCCTATTCAACATAGTATTGGAAGTTCTAGCCAGAGCAATTAGGCAAGGAAAAAAAAAAAGGATATTCAATTAAGAAAGGAGGAAGTCAAACTGTCTCTATTTGCAGACAACATGATTGTACATTTAGAAGACCCTATCATCTCAGCCCAAAATCTCCTGAACTGATAAGCAACTTCAGCAAAGTCTCAGGATACAAAATCAATGTGTAGAAATTACAAGTATTCCTATACAACAATAACAGACTAACAGAGAGCCAATTCACAATTGCTACAAAGAGAATAAAATACCTAGGAATACAACTAACAAAAGATGTAAAGGACCTCTTCAAGGAGAACTACAAACCACTGCTCAAGGAAATGAGAGAGGACACAAACAGATGGAGAAACATTCCATCCTCGTGGTTAGGAAGAATCAATAATGTGAAAATGGCCATACTGCCCAAAGTACTCTATAGATTCAATGCAATCCCCATCAAGCTACCAATGACCTTCTTCACAGAACTGGAAAAATCCACCTTAAACTTCATATGGAACCAAAAGAAAGCCCACATAGCCAAGACAATCCTAAGCAAAAAGAACAAAGCCAAAGGCATCACGCTACCTGACTTCAAACTATACTACAAGGCTACAGTAATCAAAACAGCATGGTACTGGTACCAAAACAGAGATATAGACCAATGGAACAGAACAGAGACCTTGGAGGCAATGCCACACATCTACAACCATCTGATTTTGGCAAACCTGACAAAAACAAGCAATGGGAAAAGGATTCCCTGTTTAATAAATAGTGTTGGGAAAACTGGCTAGCCATATGCAGAAAGCAGAAACTGGACCCCTTCCTGACACCTTACACTAAAATTAACTCCAGATGGATTAAAGACTTAAACATAAGACCTAACACCATAAAAACCCTAGAAGAAAACTTAAGCAAAACCATTCAGGACACAGGCATATGCAAGGACTTCATGACTAAAACACCAAAAGCATTTGCAACAAAAGCCAAAATAGACCAATGGGACCTAATTAAACTCCAAAGCTTATGTACAGCCAAAGAAACAATCATTAGAGTGAACCAGCAACCAACAGAATGGGAAAAAATTTTTGCAATCTACCCATCTGACAAAGGGCTAAGATCCAGAATCTACAAAGAACTAAAACAGATTTACAAGAAACAAGCAAACAAACCCATCCAAAAGTGGGCAAAGGATATGAACAGAAACTTTTCAAAGGAAGACATATATGAGGTCAACAAACATATGAAAAAATGCTCATCATCACTGGTCATTAGAGAAATGCAAATCAAAACCACATTGAGATACCACTTCGCGCCAGTTAGAATGGTGAACATTAAAAAAGCTGAGGACAACAGATGCTGGAGAGGATGTGGAGAAAATAGGAACACTTTTACACTGTTGGTAGGAGTGTAAACTAGTTCAACCATTGTGGAAGACAGTGTGGCAATTCCTCAAGGACCTAGAAATAGAAATTCCATTTGACCCAGCAATCCCATTACTGGATATATACCCAAAGGATTATAAATCATTCTATTATAAAGAGACATGTACACGTATGTTCATAGCGGCACTGTTTACAATAGCAAAGACCTGGAACCATCCCAAATGCCCATCGATGATAGACTGGACAAGGAAAATGTGGCACATATACACCATGGAATATTATGTAGCCATAAAAAACGATGAGTTTCTGTCCTTTGTAGGGACATGGATGAGTCTGGAAACCATCATTCTCAGCAAACTGACACAAGAACAGAAAATCAAACACCACATGTTCTCATTCAAAGGTGGATGTTGAACAATGAGAACACAGGAACACAGGGAGGGAAGCATCACACACTGGGGTCTGTTGGGGGTGGGCAATGGAGGGACAGCGGAGGGGTGGGGGAGGTCAGGGAGGGGATAACATGGGGAGAAATGCCAGACGTAGGTGACGGGGGAATGGAGGCAGCAAACCACATTGCCATGTGTGTACCTATGCAGCAATCCTGCATGATATGCACATGTACCCCAGAACCTAAAGTACAATAAAATAATAATAATAAAATAAAAAATAAAAATAAATATACCAATCTGTTAATAGTTTTTATCTCTACATGGTGATGATGTTAATAGTGACCTTTTATTTTTTAAATTAAATTTAATTATTTTATTTTTGGAGACAGAGTTTCACTCTTGTCATCCAGACGGGAGTGCAATGGCACGATCTTGGCTCAATGCAACCTTCGCCTCCTAGGTTCAAGCGATTCTCCTGCCCCAGTAGCTAGGATTATAGATGACTACCACCACACCTGGCTAATTTTTGTATTTTAGTAGAACAAGATTTCACCCTGCTGGCCAGGCTGGTCTTGAATTCCAGACTGTAGAGCACTTTTAGGCATATAGCAAAATTGAGTGAAAACTACAGATTTCCCACATACTCCTGTCCCCACACATGCATGATTTTCCCCCTGATTTACATCTCACACCAGAGCAGTACATTTGTTGCAAGCAGTAAACCTACACTGATGCATAATTATTACTCAAAGTCAGTAGTTTACATTAGGATTCATTTTTAATCTTTTGTATTCTATGGTTTTCTACAAATGTACAATTTCCAGCATGATAGTATCATACAGAGTAGTTTCATTGCCCAAAAAATCCTCTGTACTCTATTTATCTCTCGTCTCTCCCTCTCCCAATTTCTGGAAACCAGGGATATTTTTACCTATTTTCCTTTTACATAATGTCATATAGTTGACATTATGTAAAAGTGTGTAGCCTTTTCAGGTGGGCTTCTTTCACTTAGAAATATGCATTTAGGGTTTCTCCACAATCTTTCATAGCTTGAGAACTCATCTTCTTTTAGCATTAATATTTTATTGTTTTGATATTCTATCATTTACTTATCTGTTTACCTACTGAAAGACATCTGAGTTTCTTTCAAGTTTTGGATTGTTGCTTCCTCTGGGCAATTATGAATAAAGTGGCTATAAACATCTGTGCTTAGTTTTCAGTTTCCTTGGGTAAATACCAAGGAGCATAATTTCTGGGTCCTATGGTAAGAGGTACGTTTCCTTTTCAAAGAAACCGCCTAACTACTTTCCAAAGTGGCTGCACCATTTTCCCTTCCCACCAACAATGAATGAGAGTTCCTGTTGCTCCACATCTTCACCAACATTTGCTGTTGTCAGTGTCCTGGATTTTGGACATTCTAAAAGGTAGGTAGTGTTATTTCATTGCTGTTTTAATTTGCAACTTTCTAATGACATATGATGTTGAGTATCTTTTCCTATGCTTATTTGCCATCTGTATATCTTCTTTGGTGAGGTGTCTATTTAGGTCCTTTGCCTATTTTTCAATCAGATTGTTTGTTTTCTTATTGTTGAGCTTTAAGAGTTCTTTATTTTGGAAAGCAGTCTTTTATCAGATGTGTCTTTTGCAAATATTTTCTCCAAGTTCATGGATTGTCTTCTCCTCTTGAGAGACATTTATTTTTATTTTTATTTTTAACTTTTAAGTTCAGGGGTACATGTGCAGGTTTGTTATACAGGTAAACTCATGTCATAGGAGTTTGTTGTACAGATTGTTTCATCACCCAGGTATTAAGCCTAGCACCCATTAGTTACTTTTCCTAATCTTCTCCTCCTCCCAGCCTTCATCCTCCAGTAGGCCCCAGTGTCTGCTGTTTGTCTTTATGGAGACACATTTACTTTTAATTACAATTTAAAACAACATAATATACAGTAAAATAACATAATGTAAAATAAGCTATCATATTATTTTTACATTTTTGTAAATGTATTAGAAATACTATGAGTTCATACCAGTGCCTCCTGATATCACAGTCTCTTTCTAGCCTTGTCTTTTGTTCATTTGTATTTACCCTCTATCAGTGAGTAATAGGAAGCAAAAGGAGGCTTAGAACCCAGAGCCTCGGTGGAGCCTGAGTTCAGCTTGCAGAGCATGGTGATGCTGCTGAGAACCAGATATCCCCAGACACTCTGAAGTATCATTGCTGGGACACATTCAAACTCCTTCAGTTCCCAGAACTTCCGTGACTCCTTCAAAAGCCTGGAAAACAAAAGGTTGTTCTCCCCTCTTCTTATATGAGGAGGAGGTAAACCAAGACACTTGTACTCAGATGGGGAAACCTGGTTGGAATTCTTCAACAGTGACTGAGAATTTATTGCCTGAGTGCAAAACTATTTAGAGTCTAGTTAAGAATTTTCTGGAAAACAGTCAAGTATAAGGAAAATGCCTATTGAAATAATAACTGTCATTTAAATTTGTGTGTGTGTGTGTGCACGCTATGGACTTGATTCTTTTAGAAGACTTGAAGACTTGTCAAAGCTATCCTCTTGGGTGTCATGGTGGCAAAATGTTATAGAATGAGGAGGATATGTTAGTAGTTTGGAGGCAACTTGCGAATTACAGGTTCTCAATTTCAGCCCTGGTGCTTCCTTGACTCAGAGTGAGAAACTGAGGTGTGTTTTCTCAGATTTACTAATGTGAAGGCTCATGACAGGTGATGAATGTTCGCCTTCCACACTGGAGTGCTACTCTTTGCCCCAGGTGTGGCCACATCCAACTCAAAGTAGTTCAGGTGAGAGTCTCTATGGCCTAGCCTTCTGAAAACAGAATACTATACACACACCAAAAGAAAAAAAGCAGGGGGAGTGAGGAAAAGAAAAAAAGCAGGGGGGAGTGAGGAAAAGAAATCACAGCTGCCCATTTGGGCCCAGACCTTAGATCATTATGTGACTTCTGGCTTTAAGATTTCAGGAACAATCAGATTTTAAATTTTAACAGGCAGTTTCTAAGGAATTGTTTTTCTGGCAGGAGAGATACAGGCACAGAGGGAAGCTCCCGGGACTGCATAGGGACACTTTAGGGCCTATAGGGATAAGGCTGCATCTTCTTTATCATGGTAGGTGTCAGCTGTCACTGGAAATAATCGTTCCCCTGACATTCTTGCCAACTGCAGAATTAGGAAAGGCCCTTCCACTATTTTTATCTTTATTCAGACTCTAGTAATTTTTATAATTTCTGAATTTTCTTTTGCATTAAAAATATTAATCTACTATTTCCACTTTCAGAAATGTATTCTAGATCTATGTTGAGAAATGTATGAAAATATTACCTGTAAAGTTCATCATATATTTATGTATATTGTACAACATATTAAACAATCTAAGTGGTAGTCCTGGTTAAGCAGATTATGACAATTAATTGATACAATAGAATATAATGCAATTGTTTTAAAATGTTTTTTCAAAGTCTGTTTAATAATATTTTCATCAGTCCAATAAGATCTCTTTTACCTGTATGCCAGAGAGACTTCATTGAAATGATGAAAATGTTCTAAAACTGTAATAGTGATAGCTGCACAACTTGGTAACTTTACCAATCATTGAATTGCACACTTCAAATGGGTGAATTATATGATGTGTAAAATGTGTCTCAAGTTGCAAGAAAATTGCTGATTTCTGAGACCTAGATCACTGCTGCTATCCATGAGTCAGAGTAGGGATGTCATGGAGATTAGTTAACATGTGCAGTATAGTCCGAGTTCCCTTGGCAGTTGTTGAAACATCAATCATAACTCCTCCTAAGATTATTCTCCTAGTTCCTAATTCCAGGTTCCTATCCTCCTAGGAGAATATACACACTTGGAATTGTTATTTTCAGTACCTGGGATAACTCCCATATCAGCTCCCAGACCCACTGAGTAGAAAGGAAAACTGAAAAGTCCATGAACCTGTTATAGCGATGAAATCACACTCTGGCCCTGCCAAGTAGGAACCAGTGCACAGATCCTAAATCACTGGGAGAAGCAAGCTGCCAGAGGGTGGGAGATGAACACCATGAACATGCAGGGCTCACCCTGATAAAGCACTGGGGTCTAGTGTCCTGGGGCACATCGGGATACCCCTCCAAGACAAAGGACAAGCAGCTAAACCTAGAGCTCCCCACCTCCAAGAAGAAGATACATTGGACTTTGGATGCAATAGCAATATATTCCGTAACTTTTGGGTGACCCATTTTGATTCACTTACTGTTTTTCCAAATTACTTCCAGTCTTGATTGGTACCCAGAGGAAAAAGCAGCTTTTCAAGTGATGCAGCTGCAGTAAAAGCAGCTGGGTTCATCAACTTACAGACTGGTAAAGCCAACTGAGGGCAAAGTACCCAAACAGCTTGGCTGTTGTCTGAAGCCTGCAGTGAGCCCCAGTGGAGAATGAGAGGCTCCACATTCTCATCACCAGGAATTACTTTTCCTTTGAGAGAACATTTCTTAGTTTGCCACTAGGTTCTGTGGAGACCCAGTGTCTGACTATATCACCAGGTGCTGTAGACACTGTTGGCTGTCAAACAATTCCTATGTGTTCAAACCCTTATCCCCATGTCTGTGTTATTAACAGGACTGGAGGAGCTGTATTATCAAATATCCCTCCACTTCTGTAGACGAGGGTTGGGTAGGATGCCACAGGTCACAGTTTTGGCCAATAAGACCAAAGCAGAAGTCCCTGCAAAGATAACTGCAAAGGTGCTGGTCCTGGGTCACTGAGCCTGCTTCCCCTCAGACTTATTTCTACAGGAGTGCAAGAGAAAAGCAAAGCCCCATGTGCTGAAGTCACTATGAGTTGAATACTCTGTTGTTTGCATCCTGAAGCATCCCCAACTGATACACCAAGGATCTGTGTGACTTGAGCAGCCCTTGATGATGTGGGAATTGTCAGTTTCATCTTAGAGGAGCTTTGCGCTCCATTGTCTAGCAAGCCTACAGCACCCAGTCTCAGAGAGGCTCATCTCATCACCTTGTTCCTTTTTCTTCAGGCTTCACTTTTATCTTCAGGGGACATCCCTGAGGAACAACTGATTAGGAAGAAACAAAAGACTCTGCAGGACATCACAGCTCAACAGTGGCACTAAAGGTCAGTAGGGGAGGAACCTCCCTGCAGTGAGCAGAATGGTCCAAGAGTAGCAGAATATCTGCATTCTCTGGGGCTGCTCCCAGGCTGGATGAGTTGCCCCGCTCTGTCACTGTGGGTCAGCATCCTCCTCCAGCCAGCAATCTCTTGCATGGTGGGATACTAGAGAGTGGCCAAACTGTCAGAAAGGAGGCAATGAATGGGGTCAAAAGTAATTCTCCACAACCTACTTTGCCATCCTCCCTGCATAGTGCCCAAATGGCTGGCACCATCCACCAAATTGAGATTTTAATAGTTATCATACCCTGGGAACAGCCAGATTGTGGGTGGCACAGTGACCGCACCGAGCATCTTCCGTCATAGAAGCACAGTCATTCTGCTTCATCTGAATTAAGATGAACATTGTGCTTCAGATTGCATTCACGCTCCTTTCAGCATCACTATCCCAGATTTTCTAAACATCCTATACACTGTCATGCTGCCCCACATTACATTGCTTCTGGCAAATAATTAATTTCATAAACAAAAGAAAGGCACTACCTTAATGTTTGTGGGACTCACTTGTTTTTATCAGGTGTACTATCCTCCAGATATAGGCGGTAAATAGATTCTTAAACACATATTAAAAACACCCCAGCTGGGTGAAAACATCTTGTGAGGCTGGGATGCTATCCTGTGGGTGCAATATGTCCACTGAACCAGCAGTCAGCATGTGGTGCTTTCTGACCCTTGGCCAAAATACATGGATCTAAGGGTAAGAATGAAGGTGCCATGCCTCATGATTAGACCCATGGCCTAATGAAACATTTGTATTTCCAGTCCTCGTACTTCAGCACTTTTCTTATTTGGAGGTTTACTAGCTGTGGAAGAAACCCTTCCAGCAAGGATCACAACAATATCTCTAACTACTTGGCCATTTGTGTTTTCAGGCCATTTGGCACAAAAAAAAGAAAAGAAAAAAGTAGGGAGGAGAAGTTGTAGTGTTTGGGAGGCATAGGGCCTAGTTATGGGGGAAATACTGAAGTTTTTTACACAATGGCAACAGGAAGGCAAATGAATGGAGCCCAGGTGATTCTCTCAGTCATTATGCTACCATGCCCAATGCTACCACCATATATGGGATAGAATGCCAAGGGTTGATATTGGTTGGTAATGAAAACTTGAGTTATCCCAATGGGTAAACAACAGCTTAGTTATTGTCTGAAGGCAGAAGGAACAAAGAATACATTATGGGGAATGCAGTTTCCATTGATGTTGTCTTACACGCTGGGTCATGCTATGCTCGTATTTTTTTTTAGTGAACTTCTTTTTTCTTTTCTTCCCCATATTGTATATAGGTGTACAATAGTCCTGGTAGTACTAACACTGAAACTGAGAGCATAGATTGCAGGCTATTGAGAGGGCACGGCAATTGCTCTAGAACTGTGTACTACCCAAGGAACGTGGAGTTGGTTAAAGTAAATGACTGCAACTTGAATCATATTCCACTGAGGAGTGCTGTGCTTTTAATCATACAAGAAAGGGCTATATTATTTTAGGCAAGAGAACTTTTCTTCTACAAGGATTGAAGAAAGGTTTACATAGGTGTTGAGTGGTCAAAGGGAGGGGCTGTAGAAATAATTCACATTTTCTTTTGAAGAGGGCCTCTACCTTGATTCAAATGCTCTTCCAGTTTTGAAGGAATGCCTCATCATGAGGCTTTATGGGAGGCAGAGCCGTCCCTCCCAGGCCAGAAGCAGAGAGACCAGATGCTTCCTCTAACTCCTACCCTACCAGCAACCTGGACTGTGGGCAGGTAGCCAAGGCTGGAGCAATTGGACACTTACCCAGGACTCAAATCTTGCTTCTTAGGTGAGCCTCTGAGGCAACTGAGATATGAGCCCTGATGAAATCTGCACCAGACTGCTCTCGGCAGGGAGCTCAGCTCTGTTCAGCTGCCTGGCTTCCTCAGACAGGCTCTTGAGTCTTCTCTTTGCTGCTGTAAACTACTCAGTATCCTTCCTTCTCTGATTAACTGACCAGTCAGTTTCTATCACTTGCAACCAAGAATCCTGACTAATATGCCAAGTAATTTCTCTCTACTGTGAGCTTGCCTCACAAATGAAACACTTTCTCTTACAACAACTTGTTTTTCTTACCACAACTATTTGAAGTAGTTTGATAATATCACTGGGCCTAATAATTGCATAAATATTCTGGTATTCTGAGCTCACACACAACCAAATCAGGCCCAATCGAAGAATATTAGAAAATTGTGAAAAACCATGAAAATGTTTTCATAATCTGTGTATGGTATGTGTGTAATCCACACATCAAACATTTATTATTCATTTCATAGATCCCAAGAATGGATGCAGTTGCCTTTCAGGAGTTCAGACCACAGAATAATTGAAGTACTACATGTACCTACAAGGTTCAAGAATAGTTGAGAAGAAAGAGTGATTAGCACAAGGTTGGGGTTGCAAGGAGCCTCCACAGAAAGGTGAACTGCAATACGCATTGCATCTAGAAAAATAAGAGCATTTCTTTAAGCAGAGCCACAACATATGCAAAGGCCCAGGGAGAGTTCACACACTGTGTCGGGGATGTTTGAAGTGGCTACAGGATATGTGAAGTGGCTACGGGAAGCTTAGGAAAAGGGCAGTGAAGGAAAATTAAACGAGTGTTGGGCAGAGGCCAGTTTATGGATGGCTCTGTTGATTTTTTTCCTAAATGCAATGTACTAATTTCTCAGGGTTGCGGTAAGAAAGTGCCACGGAGTATGTGGCTTAAACAAGAGACATTTATTTTCTTTCAGTTCTGGAGAATGGAAGTCTGGGATCAGGCTGTTGGCAAAGCTGGTTTTTCCTGAGGTCTCTCTCCTTGACTTACCCTAGATGCCACCCTCTCCCCGTGTCTTCACATGGCGTTCCCTCTCTGTGTGTCTGTGTGTCCTAATCTCCTCTTCTTATGAAGATACCAGTCAGATTAGATTAGGATCCATCCTAGACTTCATTTCCACTTAATTAACTCTTTAGAGACCCTGTCTGAAAACAGTCATATTCTGAGTTACTGGGGATTCGGATTTCAACATATAAATTTTGTTGAGGATAAAATTCAAGTCAGGGTACAGTGGCTCGCACCAGTAATCTCAGTGTTTTGGAAGGCTAATGTGGGAGGACCACTTGAAGCCAGGAGTGCAAGACTAACCTGGGCAATATAGCAAGACCCCATCTCTACAAAAATGTTTTTAAAAATTAGCTGAGCATGGTGGCACATGCCTGTAGTCCTAGATACTTGGGAGGCTGAGGTAAAAGGATTGCTTGAGCCCAGAAACCCAAGGCTTTAGTGAGCTATGATTGTACCACTGCACTCCAGCCTGGGTGACAGAGCAAGATCCTGTCTAAAAAAAAAAAAAAAAAATCAGCCCAAAACAAGGAACACAGAAGTGTTTACACAAAGTAGTGACATCATTAGAGCAACTGTTTAATAGGCCTACTTTAATGACAATTTGGTGCTGTAAGTATGTGTATGTAATTAGAGTCAAAATACCCCATTGTTTACAGCAAGAAATCAGGTAAGTGAAATGACATTTAAAAATCAGCCTTTGTTGAATAAATTAAAATCTAAATTATTCTAATTCACTTTAGCCTAATTGAGCTTTGATTTAAATTCAGATCACACTATGGCCAGAAGGAAGAAGAAAAGAGGCCTGAGAGAAAACATACTAAAAATCAATTTTAAAAAGTCTTCACAGTCAATCTCAGTTACACTGCATTTTCAGACAGCAAATTCTTGCTGAACTTTTCTTAATTTTTGTACTATTGAGAGACTTCTTTCTATACCAGTGTAGAGAGGAAGCAAGGGCATGTACAGAGTAGGAGGCAGAGGTAATGCGAGCATAAAATCCTAGATGGCCTACGTACTTCCCTGTTTTATTCCACGATTGATTTTACATAGCCAACTTCACTTTTAATCATAAAGTTCTAAATGCCTTTCATTTCAAGATCCAAAAGACTATCCTATACATCTTTATTACTCATTTTTCACCAAAAACATTGAATTATCAAATAGTTTCTTGAGGGTTATAAATGTTAATACCTTTATTCCCCACAATACCTTTCATAGTATTCTGAGTATGTTAAATATTGCTCAAATATATTTTAATTATTAAAATAAGACTTACAGACTTAAATTTCACAGCTACTAAAATCATTTAAAATATGAATGTGTGAATATACAAAGACATACACTTGTATTATATAGCAACATTTATGTCAAAGCAGTTTGAAAACTATAAATTGTTACAAGAAAAAACACAGTGCAGGTCTGGTTGACCCACAGTTGCCCTCTGATGTTTTCAAACCAATATTATAATAAAGTGGAGAATCTGTCAAATCCAAGAACTCAAAATATGTGTTTCAGAAATTTTCATATAGATGAAAAAACTTGAGAAATTATTTATCAAGATATCACCGATGTTAACCAAATGTCAAAATTTAAAAAGAGCAGGAATGATAAATAGTTCTGTTTCTCAGGAGGAAGTACAATAAAGTCCATGTGTGAGGAAATATGTATGTATATAAATATATTTATATATATATACAAATACACACATATGTGTCTATGTGTATATATGTGTGCATATAATATATGCATATACACATATATATCTTATTCCATTCTTTATTTTTACAGTGTCTCAAAATTTTTCTTTTCATCAAACTACTTGAAATTTTGAAACAAATTATACTTTATATTTTGAACATCAGCTTTCATAAAGTTTCTATATGCCCCATTTAAGTTAATTTCTGACCTATTAAAACTTTTCTAATAAACATTTTTAAAAATACACCTGCTTAATAAGACAATATTTTCTGCTTTTATAGGAAGGTTTTGAGAGAGTTGGTTTTCTCTCTGTAACTTATTTTGGCAATAATTTTATGAACTTCGTACATGTGCTTGATATATTGCCAGTGTTATTGACCAGGCCGGTTGATAGATACTTTGTCATCAATGTGGTGCTGTATTTCTAGAAATGTGAAATTAAGAACTCAAACAATTCAATGAGTTGCACCTAGAAAAACATGAGTTCCAGAGGCAAAATTCTATATCCTACGTAAGAATATCCAGGCCTTCAGGAATCCTAATCCCTTCGTAGAAATAGTGACAGCTATGTTTTTATCCCAAACCCATGTCCACATCTCTCCTCAATAGAGGCTTTCTTAACAGAGGTACTTCTGTAATCAGCAGAGCAGGGAATGACGAACGTGGCTAATTCTGTGCCAGCTCTTAAAGCTTCCACCCAGAAGTGCCACACATCAGTTTTCACATTCATTGACCAAGACTAGTTACCTGGCCAAACCTAACTTTTAGGAGAGAGGAAAGTTTAATTCTTCCATGTTCAAAGAAGGAGGAGAATGGGAAATATTAGTGAGCAACGCTGATGACAGGCAGTCCACCATAATCCACAAAGACTGACAACAGCATCAGTCAGCATGGCCTGGGGGAGGAAATGGCTACCAGATTTTGGTCAACACATTCATAGAAATAGTATGCTTGTATCTTCAATTTATACCAAACAGGAAAACCTGATGATGATTTTTATTATCTTATTGCCTTCCTAATTCCACAGGCCTGGTGAAAAGACTCTATTCCATTGTGAAACATACTGGGTTGAGAGACTGAATTCTCCTGCTGAGTTACAGAGAGTGTATAACACAGAGCCATCCTTGTTCGATTATCGATATGTAGATAACTGGATTATATACAGGGTCTCCTTGTCAGGATGAACAGTATAGTACTTATGACTGGTGACACCATTCCAGGTGGCCCATGTGTGGCAAGTAAGGCGACACTCCATAGGCCATCCCCCATATGAGAGGTGACCATGAGGAGGATGTGGCATTCCCTTTTTTAAGCAGCAGTCTTTTTGGTTTTCCAAATCTGAATGTATATAATTTAAAACCTGTTAGTAAAGTTTTAAGTCTTTTGTTAATGGCTCAAAAGAAAAAAAATAGAAATCATAAATAGTCCTTATATCCCCAAATACAGATTTTCATTGAATAGTGAAACTGAATGAGATCTGTAGTTTACAGATGAGATTATGAGACCCAGTTAATTTAAAAACCTTATACCATTTCTTTGAACATAATCTCAGCAATAGTTGATGAAATTTAATCATGTGTCAGAAAGGCTATACAGTTGTCCCCCTTTACCTATGAGGGATACATTCCAAGACCCTCAGCAGATGTCTGAAACTGTGAATAGTACTAAACCCTATATTACATATAGGGTTTCAGGGGTGTGTGTGTGTGTATATGTATATGATAGTATAGTATATGGACACATATACTATATATGTTTTTCTATACATACATACCTATAATAAAGTTTGATTTATGAATTAGGCACGGTAATAGATTAACAACAGCGAATAAGAAAATAGAGCAATTATAACAATATGCCAGCATCACACCTCTCCCACTTTGGGGCCATTATTAAATACAATAAGAGATACTTGTGTACAAGCACTGTGACACTGTGACAGTCGATTGATCTGATAAGTGAGACAGCTACTAAGTGACTAATGGGCAGGTAGCTTAGATAGTCTGATACACTGGACAAAGGATGATTCATGTCCTAAGGGGGACAGTGTGAGATTTCACCATGTTACTCAGAGCGGTGCACAACTTAAAACATGAGTTGCTTATTTCTGGGATTTTTTTTATTTAACATTTTTAAACCACAATTGACTGAAGGTAACTGAAAGCACAGAAAATGAAGCCATGGATAAGCAGGGACCATTGTGTCCACATTGGGTTTTTATTTTACAAACTATTCAACAGTTTATAAATCCTTCAGCATAAATAAGAGAAATGGAATATTTTCCCAGCGCTGTAGCTTTGAATGTTACAGATCTAGTGGAAAAAATGTTTTTGTCGCTGGGCTCGATGACTCACGCCTCTAATCCCAGCATTTTGGGAGGCCAAGGTGGGCGGATCACCTGAGGTAAGGAGTTCAAGACCAGCCTGGCCAATATGGTGAAAACCTGTCACTACTAAAAATATAAAAATTAGCCAGGCATGGTGGTGGGCACATGTAATTCCAGCTACTCAGGAGACTGAGGCAGGAGAATTGCTTGACCCTGGGAGGCAGAGATTGCAGTGAGCTGAGGTCGCACCACTGCACTCCAGCCTGGGAGACAGAGTAAGACTCCGTCTCAAAAAAAAAAAACTTTTTGTCTCTCTTTATGTCACAGAAACTCTGCCCACCTAGATGCTAATTACCTTGGAGTGTAATTAATTACCATGACCTGTGGCTACATAAGTAAAACAACCAGGCTACGGTTCTATGAAAGGATAAACTAACCAAGTCTTCCATGGATTGGGAACTAGGAAAGCCTTTTTCTATTACTCCTAGCAATTTAGAGATCATTGTCTTCTGCATGTTTCTCTCCTAATAAGCCATTAAAGGTCCTTGAGGCATCCATCAAAGAACCCTAAAAGTTTACTTCTACAAAAAAATAACAAGAGTTTTCTAAATTTCTCTGAACATCTCATTCTTATTGATTAGTTTGCAGACAAACAGTAAGTTTTGGTGCTCATTAATTTTTTTTTTAATATTGGCAAAACAATAGAAAATTGTTAATGTTTTTAAAGAACAAGTTTTCAATGACTGCTCACTTACAAAAAAGACGTCTAATACTGGATAATAGAATCAGTGGCTCGTGTAGAACTGCCTCATCTTAAAATAATCAGACACTGCATTATAGTATTTGTGCTATGTGTTCATATGCAGTTGTATATAACATATATTTGGCATGGCATGAGCAGTTTCTGAAGTTAAAAATAAATAAATTTATATTATTTGTCACCTTTAGTTAAAACTATGCATTATAAACAATTGTGAAAGCAAAAGCTTACTAATAATGAAGAGTGAGAGGATTAAGAGATTGCTACCTCAGTGGAAATGTTGTCACCTCAGTGATAACACAGTAGTGTTATTGGGGCAAAGGTAAACTAAATGGTAGATAACTTGTTAATTATAAGGTATCAGATTTGATCTTTATTTGCCTTTTAAAAACTAAGTAACTTCCATTTACAATTAGCATCCAAAAGAGTAAAATACCTAGGAATAAATTTAATCAAACAGGTAAAAGACTTATACACTGAAAACCATAAAACATTGCTGAAAGAAATTAAAGAAGACCTAAAGACATCCATGTTCATGGATCAAAAGATTACTAAGATCATTAAGATGAGGATACTATTCAAAATGATCTACAGATTCAATTCAATCTCTATTAAAATCCCAACGTTTATTTTTGCAGAAATAAAAAAGGAGGTTCTCAAATTCATAAAGAATTGCAAGGAACTCAGAGTAGCCAAAACAATCTTGAAAATGAAAAACAAAGTTGAAAACAATTTTAAAATTTACTACAAGTAACAGTGATAAAAAGGGTGTGGTACTGGCGTAAAGATAGACATACAGACCAATGAAATAGAATTGAGACAAAAGAAATAAATCCATAAATCTATAGCTAATTGATTTTTAATAAGGATGTCAAGACCATTTAACAGGGAAGACTGTCTTTTCAACAAGTAGAACTGTATAACTGCATATCCACAAAATATATTCATGATCTAACTGTAAGTGATAAAAACAAAAAAAAACTCTTAAGGGAAAACATAGTAGTAAATTTTCTTAACCTTAGATTTGGAATTAAATTCTTAAATGCAGCACCAAAAGCAAGTGCAACAAAAAATAGATAAGTTGGACTTCATCGAAATTAAAAATTTTTGTGTACCAAGGAATATTAGCAAAAGAGTAAAAAGATAACCTACAGAATGGGAGAAAATATTTGTAAATATCTGATAAGGGTCTAGTATCCAGAATGTGTAAGTCTTACAACTCAGCAAAAAAGAAGTATCCCAATTAGAAAATGAGCAAAAAATTTGGATAAATATTTTCCAATGATACACAAGTGCCCAAAAACACATGAGAAGATACCCAACATCAAATTGTATCTCACTGGGGTAAATCAAAACCCCAATGAGATATAATTTCATATGTACTAGAATGACTATAACAACAATAAAATCAGGAAGAAAGAAAAATTGAAATAAGAGTTGGTGAAGACATGAAGAAATTGAAACCTTCAGACATTGCTGACGGAAATACAGAATAGTACAGCTGCTATGGAAAACACTCTGGCAGTTGCCCAAAAAGTTATTAATAGAATTGCCATATAGCCCAGCAATTCCACTTTTACATATATACTCCTGAAAATGAAAACAGATACTAAAACAAATACTTATACACGTATGTTCATTGTAACACTATTCATGTTAGCCAAAAGGTGGAAACAACCCCAAATCTATTAACTATGAATGAATAAACAAAATATGATGTACACATAAACGGAATGTTATTCACCTATAAAAATAAATGAAGTACTGGATTAAATGCTATTTCTGGTTCTAGATCCTTCAGGAATCACCACACTGTCTTCCACAATGGTTGAACTAATTTACACTCCCATCAACAGTGTAAAAGCATTCCTATTTCTCCACATCCTCTCCAGCATCTGTTGTTTCCTGACTTTTTAATGATCACCATTCTAACTGGCGTGAGATGATATCTCATTGTGGTTTTGATTTGCATTTCTCTAATGATCAGTGATGAGCATTTTTCATATGTTTGTTGGTCACATAAAATGTCTTCTTTTGAGAAGCATCTGTTCATATTCTTTGCCCACTTTTTAATGGGGTTGTTTGTTTTTTTCTTGTAAATTCGTTTCAGTTCTTTGTATATTCAAGATATTAGCCCTTTGTCCAATGGATAGATTGCGAAATTTTTCTCCCATTCTGTAGGTTGCTTGTTCACTCAGATGACAGTTTCTTTTGCTGTGTAGAAGTGCTTCAGTTTAATTAGATGCCATTTGTCAATTTTGGCTTTTGTTGCCATTGCTTTTGGTGTTTTAGTCATGAAGTCTTTGCCCATGCTGATGTCCTAAATGGTATTGCCTAGGTTTTCTTCTAGGGGTTTTACGGTTTTAGGTCCTATGTTTAAGTCTTTAATTCATTAATTTAATTAATCCATGAGTTAAATTTTGTATAAGGTGTAAAGAAGGGATCTAGTTTCAGTTTTCTGTCTGCCTATGGCTAGCCAGTTTTCCCAATACCATTTATTAATTCTTTCCCATTGCTTGTTTTTGTCAGGTTTGTCAAAGATCAGATGGTTGCAGAAGTGTAGCATTATTTCTGAGGCTTCTGTTCTGTTCCAGTGGTTTGTATATCTGTTTTGGTACCAGTATTGTGATGGTTTTGTTACTGTAGTCTTGTAGTATAGTTTGAAGTCAGGTAGTGTTCTGTCTCCAGCTTTGTTCTTTTTGCTTAGGATTGTTTTGGCTCTATGGGCTCTTTTTTGATTACATATGAAATTTAAAGTAGTTTTTTATAATTCTGTGAAGAAAGTCAATGCTATCTTGATAAGGATAGCATTGAATCTATATATTACTTTATATAAATCTATAAATTTTCATGGTCCAATCACTGGGTAGATACCCAAAGGATTATAAATCATTCTACTATAAAGACACATGCACACGTATGTTTATTGCAGCACTGTTCACAATAGCAAAGACTTGGAACCAACCCAAATGCCCATCAATGATAGACTGGATAAATAAAATGTGGCACATATACACCATGGAATACTATGAAGCCATAAAAAAGGATGAGTTCAATCCCTTTGCAGGGACATGGATGAAGCTAGAAACCATCATTCTCAGCAAACTAACACAGGAACAGAAAACCAAACACTACATGTTCTCACTCATAAGTGGGAGTTGAACAATGAGAACACATGGACACAGGGAAGGGAACGTCACACAATGGGGCCTGTTTTGGGGTGGGGGGCTAGGGGAGGGATAGCATTAGGAAAAATACTTAATGTAGATGACAGGTTGATGGGTGCAGCAAACCACTATGGCACGTTTATACCTATGTAACAAACCTGCATATTCTGCACATGTATCCCAGAACTTAAAGTATAATTTTAAAAATGTGAGTTACTGATACATCTTACAATATGAAAGAACTTCAAAAACATTATGCTAAATAAAAGAAGCCAGACACAAGAAGTCACATATTATGTGATTTCATTTTTCATAAAATTTCCAGAGTAGGTAAATCTATGGAGACTGAAAGCAGAGTGATGGTTGCCAAGGCTTGGGAAGAGATGAGAATAATAAGTAACGGGGTTTTCTTTTGGGAGGGATTGCATTAGTCGTTTTCACACTGCTATAAAGATACTATCTGAGACTGGGTAATTTATAAACAAAAGAGGTGTAATTGACTCACAGTTACGTATTGCTGGGGAGGTCTCAGGAAATTTACAATCACGGTGGAAGGTGCGAGCACCTTCTTCACAAGGCAGCAGGAGGGAGAGAGTGAGAAAGAACCAGGAAGTGCCGCACTTAAAACCATCAGCTCTCTCATCAGCTCTCTGATAGTGAGAACTCCCTTACTATCAAGAGAACAGCATGGGGGAAACCACTCCCGTGATCCAATTACTTCCTACCAGGTCCTTCCCCTGATATGTGGGGATTACAATTCGAGATGAGATTTGGGTGGTGACACAGCCAAACCATATCAGTGATGAAAATGTTTTGGAACTTAAAACAGGTGGTAGTTGTGCAATATTGTCAATGTGCTAAATACCACTGAATTGTGCACTTTAAATCGTTAATTTTATGTGAATTTCCCTTCATTTTCTTTAAACTAAAAAATAATGGGTTTAAATGAGCTTAAAGATATTCCAAAATTGTTTCCCTCTCAATCACTTGAATTTAGGTAGAAGTTTTTGAGTTGCAGAGTGAATCGAGAGCTGGAAGTTTTGAGTCACCAAAAGGGAGTATATTACACAGCAGTCTGTCATCTGTCTTGTATGTGATTAAAAAGGACAAAACATTTGGCCAGGCCTGTAGGGTCAGCTCTAATATCCCAGGCCCTGATGACATGTGATGATGGTTTTTTCTCTGGGATGAGGGTTAATTATTATATTTGCTTACATAATCAAAAAATTTTTCAACACAAAGGCTTTTAGTAAAGTGGCAACATCATTAAAATCTCTATGTCTCCATATGCTCAAACAAAAACATCAATGTGTCAAAAATTTTCTTCTTTAATCCTCATGTTTTAGGGTTTTGCCTCTCAAATATATTTTCTCTCAACAATATTTAATATCCCTAAACACAAAATGGAATGATCCTAATTCGGTCATTCTATAACATCAATCCAGCATTTAGACCTGAATAAAGGATGTCCCTCATTGTTTAGATGCATCTTGAATTCCCTATCTGTCTGGTGCAAGGAAACGAAGGGGTAATAAAATCAGAGTGTGCACGGAAGCATTTGATCAGACTCCATGAGCTGCTGCTGGGACTTGGAGCAGGAGTGTTTCCAAGTGGACCACATAAGTTTGTGGCATCATTATGGATAAACACTGAAAATATCTAAAGTGTAATCTATTCAGGATGATAGCACATTACAGGGAAACTGTAATGGGTGTGAAGAATTCATAGGCGTCTGCCACGCACAATTTAACTAAACAATTTGCCAGTCCTGTCTTTTAGAGTGGCATTTTTAACACCTTCATAAAGCAACCACATAAAAGAAAGAACAGTCTACATCTATTCAAAAAGACAGCCAGCACTCCTAATAAAAACACAACAAGAAACATAGATTCCTTGAGTTAATATGAGGCAGAGCCACAAGAGAGTCCCTGGAGTCATTAAGACAATTAAGTCACTAAATGACATGGAGAATCAGTTGAATTCCTTAGTCAAGAAAGAAATAAAAATTATTCACGTGATACAGGTTTGCTTATTTATAGTACCACAGAAGTCATTCTTTTTTTCCCCCCTCCTCTATTTTTTTCTCTAAATTTGAGAGCCCATACTTATGTACAGTTTCAATATAACAGATGATTCAGGGCAAGCCTTAATGCTCAGTCAGCAGGAAAAAGAAGGGAGAAAGATCTTTACTAATAAAGTTACCAAGACTCTGACAAGCTGTTCTCCATGGATTTAAATTCCCACAGACAACCAGCTCCAAATCCCAGAGAAATTTTACAAACTGAGTGTAAATAGGAAGGTTTAATTAAATGAGACTGCTCTTTCTAAAATGAGAAAAAAACTTATTTTTTATGTGAAGAATAATCATTTCAAAAGAGAATCCACAGGTAAGAGTCATGTGTTCTCAAAAGCTGAGGTAAGCAGAATTACTTACAGTTGCCTAAAATGAAACTTAGCTGACATCATCATCCTTATTCTTTTAGATATCATGAGAATATTTTTAGAAACTACATTTCTATATATTACTGAACAAAATTTGAGGGGCCTCAGAACCTGGTAAATTATCTTTCAATGATAATCCTGCAGAGACCCAGAAGGAAAAGCGTTCCTAGAGGAAGGCTCCTGTTCATTCTGTGGATTTCCTAGAAGGAAACTCTCTGAGTGGATTTAAGGAATATCAAGGTCATCCCTTTCTGTTGCCTGTTTCTCTGAACCTCTCTAGCTCTGAGGGAATAAGTGGCTGGAGGTACAGCGGGACAGATATGTAAGACAACTTTCCATTCTGAATGGGTACCATGGGTGCTGCTATTCTCTCATTTCTCCAAAAGGTTGTGAAATAAGGGTCAACCGTGGGATTCATAAGTCCCTTTTTCAGTACATTCTAGACTTTCATTAGCTCTTCTTGGTAATTCAGAGCATTCTTTAAAACTCAGACTGCCCAGGCAAGGGGCAGGAGGGTGGCAGCGTCCTCTCTTCTGAAGAAAACTTTTCAGTAGGGGATACTGAGGTGCTGTTTTGGGGCCCTGTGCAGAGCGACTACCTGGGATGTCCAAACAGGGTTGGACAGGTCTCTTCTGAGGGCCAGCCTCTGTCATCCCCTCATCCCTAACCCACCTCTTCTGTACTAGGTCCCTAACTTCATACATGGCATAAAATCAGTGTTGAAGCTTGATGGGGCACCATCTGCTACTGAGTAGGAAAAGCAAAGTGAGTCTAGACAGGGTAGAAGTGACACGAGGTGAGTCAATGAGGGCTTTAATTAGAAAAATAAAGTCACTCAAGGTGCTTCAAACAAGGAATTGAATTCTGCAGTCAGGAATAAGACAGTGAAAGAGCTGAAAGACTAAACAAACAGGGATAGTAAGGTCAATCGCAGGCTCATCCCTCCTGCGGCTGTCAGGACAAAAGGATGAGGTGGTCACCCACCTGAAGCTGGAACTGCAGCAGGTCAGTATGGTGGGAGCTGAGTCCACAGAAGGAGAGCATGCCTAGGGGAGCCTGGATCCACCAGGGGACTCAGCCAGAAATGCCACAAAGAAGAGTGAGAGCTTTAGCACGTGCCTCCCATTGGCAAAACCTGACTGAAAGCCAAAGGCAAAAATGGAGAATATTGTTCCCTGAGATACAGAACAGACTGGAGCGAGCACAGGGTGGACCAAGAGCCAGCACTCTGGCATCTGATGGGGAATTTGGGCTCAGTGAGTTTGGAGTCAATGTAGTGAAGACAAAGATGTGTGTCCGTGTCACAGTTCACCTTTAATAGTCCCTGTTGCTTACAAAAACTATGGTAAATAAGTCACATTTTGTATGCTAATTCTGACCAACTAGCTGTGGTTGCCTGGATCTATGTGTTTCAAAGGATTGTGAGGCTAAAATTGGACTCAGCAGGAAATGGTGCTGTAACCACTTACTGTTGTTTGTCCTGAATGTAGGAAGGGTGTGGCAGCATCTGTACACTGTACTATTCCTGTAAGTTGTACTTTCAGTCAATACTAGATGCGTGGAGCCCACCATATATACCATGTGATAGTTCACCACCTTGCCTGTATCATATTCTCCCCTCTAGGGGAGTACCTGCCTTTCCTCCCTGTTATATGTAAAAAATGCTTATCCAGTTTTTAAGACTCAGGCCAGTATGTTCTCCAGCTACCTATTCCCCTTCTCTAAGCAGGATGAAGCACCATTAATCCATCCTCACATTCTACTATGTGCCTGTCTCTCTCACTGTATTTCCCACACTCAGTGTACTTCCCACATTCTGTCTCTATCCACTTCCCACATTACATTGCAGTTATCTCCTTATGCGACTGTCTCCTCTTAACAGAAAATGAGTTCTCTGGAGACAGAGACCTTACCTCATCTAGCTCAAAAACCCTGGCATTTGGCCCTGTGAGTGCCAACACTTAGCAGGTAATCAATGCATATTTGTTGAAATAACAAGTCAGTAAGGTGGAGATGATATTCAGATAGCTATGATTGCACTGCAGGAGACAGGCACTCCATCCAAAAGGTAGGCTGGGAAAGATGGTCAGAGGTGGAGTCCAGCCTTACAGGGAGGTAAGGTTTGGCTTGAGACAAGATTCATATCCAGGGGGAACCAAGATGCTAATCAAGAGTTAGGTGGAGGTCATCATTATTATCAGGAAACCATGGCTGTTGCTTAATAGTACATGGGAAGAGGGGCTTATTGGGTTAAGGGAACACTCACTGGCATGTGGAAAAGTCTTGACCCAAGAGGACATGAGTAAAAGGCAGCATGATAAGTTTGTGATAGCACCAGGGAATCCCAGTGCATCTCAGGGCACAGGTGTGGTGACAAAAAACCAAAGAACCTGTTGCTCAGACTGTTCAGCCCAAAAGTTTCTTTTCAGACTACTCACTCACATTTCTTGCAGACAGCAGAGCCCACCTGTGTCCCTACTCATCTAAGGGTTACTGTTTTTTTCTGGATAACTCGCTCCTTCTTTTCATCCTCAAGCCCAATACTGATCTAGTTATTTGTCATTTGCTTTGTTCTCTGGAAAGCTGTAGTCCCTTTCTGTTTGAGTTATTAGGTCCATCTCCTTGGCTTTCAGATAAAGGATTCTCCCATAATCATCTAAACCTTGAATATGAGGCATCAACTGGACCCCTGCAACAGAAGACCCCCACCTAGCACTGTCAATGTTATGGGCATGAAACATGCCACCTGGTCCCACTCATAATCAGCCCATTCTGATTTCCCAACTAGGACTTCTTTCTTCTCCTCTACCTTTCCTTCACCTCCCTTTCTCTCCGTTTCCCTTTCATTTAGTTTTTCAAAACCAATGTTTTAAGAGAAATGACTTGTCAACTCCATACCTAGATACAATCCCCAAGGAGGACCTCCAAAACCTCCCCCCAGGCTCACTAGCAGCCACCAACCCCCGACATTTTCCCTGTCCTTCAACATTTTCCTTCCTTCCCCCAGTGCACAGCTTCACACAGGCCAGGGCTTTAGGGTCACTAGCAGACACACCTGTAAGAACATCCCTCCCCTCAGATCATCTACCCACTTTAAATTCTACATGTGCATTTCCCCCATATGCCTCTTTTAACCAACAGACATTGGGACATATTTCTGTGTTTGAATGCTTGTCACAGGAATTCCCTGGCATTCTTATCTTGGCATATAAAGAAATGGTTTCATTGATTTAGTTGAGGACCCTGCAATCAGATTAGTTGTAAAATGCTTCAGAGGAAATAGGGAAATTTTCACCTTATTTTTCTTTAGATTATCAACAGACGTTTCTAAAGATTTTCCTAGGTTTACTTTTGATTGCTATTTTAAACTCTCAATCTTCAAAATTTTTGGTTTCTCATAACTAAGAAAGAGTGAGTTGATGTGATTAGTGTACCTTCTTGAGTATATGCCTGAGATATCTAATGCACAATGTCCCCTCACAATCTGCTCACACCAGCAAGCACTCTGCCATGACAGGTGGTGGTGATCTTCCTTTTGCCTCCACCATGCAGACATGTTAACCCACTATCTTCAGGCTTCCAGTCATGCAGAAAAGAAGCCTTGTGTCAACTTAAGGCCATTTGCCTTATAAGTAAGTTCTTTCTCCAGATCTTGGTTTTTAAAAGTTTACTTTTTTCTCCTAGGAGTTCATTATTTCCAAAGATATTCATCCTTTTTGGTACTTGCCAGCCCTTTTCATTAGCAAATCCAAATCTTTCTTTTGATTAGATGTCCTAGCCAGGACCTTCAAGGAATTTACCTTTTGCTTATGATTTTCATGTCTTTGTATTTTGGCTCTAGGTTTTGATATGTTTTTTCAACTTAATCACTTAGGCAATTAATTTGATTCTCAAGAATAATTATTCTCTCTATCATTTTATCAAATTAATTTTTTTTTTTTTTTTTTTTTGAGAGGGAGTCTTGCTCTGTCGCCCAGGCTGGAGTATAGTGGCATGATCTCTGCTCACTGCAACCTCTGCCTCCTGGGTTCAAGTGGTTTCCCATGCCTAAGCCTCCCATGTATCTGGGATTACAGATGTGTGGCAACACTCCTGGCTAATTTTTGTCTTGTATTTTTAGTAGACATGGGGTTTCACCACGTTGACCAGGCTGGTCTCGAACTCCTGACCTCAGGTGATCAATGCACTTTGGCTTCTGAGAGTGCTGAGATTATAGGTGTGAGATACCACACCTGGCCCAAATTAATTTTTTTTTTTTTTTTTTTGAGACGGAGTTTCACTCTTGCTGCCTAGGTTGGAGTGTAGTGGCGTGACCTCAGTTCACTGCAACCTCCGCCTCCTGAATTCCAGCAATTATGCTGCCTCAGCCTCCTGAGTAGCTGGGATTACAGGCATGTACCACCATGCCCAGCTAATTTTGTATTTTTGGTAGAGACAGGGTTTCTCCATGTTGATGAGGCTGGTCTCAAACTCCCAACCTCAGGTGATCTGCCCTCCTTGGTGATCCTCAACCTTTTTGGCACCAGGACCCAGTACTGTGGAAGACAATTTTCCCACGGACCTGGGGAAGGGGTAGTTTCAGGATGAAGCTGTTCTACCTCAGATCACCAGGCATTAGTTAGATTCTCATAAGAAGTAAGCAACCTGGCCCCCCTGCATGTGCAGTTCACAACAGGATTCGTACTCCTATGAAAATCTAATGCCGCCAGTGATCTGACAGGAGGTGGAACTCAGGTGGTAATGCTCACTCGCCAACCGCTCACCTCCTGCTGTACTGCCAGCTTCCTAATAGGCTGAGAACTGGTACCAGGTTGGGGACCCCTGCTTTAAAAGATCACGTGTCTTAGCTCTAGAAAGCTTGTTTTTGTCTAACTGAATTCCCTTAATTGCCCTTATTACTTCTGTTGTTAAAGTCTTTACTGACTTTGTCTACACCTTAATTTCAACAGCAGCCCCTATTCTAGGTATTTGGCTTTGTCTTCTCCCTTCTGGCAGCCAGGTCTGCATAGGTGAGGTTTGGCTTTGTTTCTGGTTTGCCTGCTTTCGGCTCTGTGAATCCTGTGTGTCAGAGTGCTCATTGCCTTCCAGTGTCCTTCCCTGCTTCTTTCTTACCAACAGAACATTTCGTCGCACCAAATCTCCCAGCCTGCCTTCAGGTAGGAAGAGCACAGTCTTGGCCAATGGGACATAAGTGAAAGTTGTTATGGGATGGTCAGCATCAGCTGACACATGTTGTTTGGGCACTTCTTCTCTCACCAGGTTCAGGAACTTGATGCTGGAGCTAGAGAAGTCATCTGGAAAACTACAAGGTAACGAGCACACTGTCTGCTAATTGCAATTGCGCAGAAGGACAGAAAGAGCACAAGTCTCTGACGGAATTATGGACCTGCTATGCCAACCTTGAAATGCCTAGCTCTGGACTACCTGTTACAGTGAGAAAAATAAAACCCCTAATTTGTTTAAGCCACCCTATTAATAGCTACATTTTCTATTATTCCTAGCTGGATGCAATCCCTAACTAGTACAGCCTAGTACTACCTCTTGGAAAACCAGCTGGTGTTAGGGAGGCAGGGTGATTTCCGCCCCTCTGAACTGCCAATAAGCCAGCCCACAGCAACCTGTTACCCCATGTCATGGGCTGAACAGAGCATATGGGGCCTAGTTCTCCTGAAATGTTAAGTACCAGCCCCCACCAGCCTGAGAGATGCACCAGATATTAGTCAGCTTGAGCAGCCATAACAACATGCCATAGGTCTAGGGGCTTGAAAAACAGACACATATTTCATCGCAGCCCTGGAGGTGGGAAGTCTGGGCTCAGGGTGATGGCATACCTGGGTTCTGGTAAGGCCTCTCCCTGGCTCCTGGATCTTCTCACTGAGTTCTCAAATTGTGGAGCAAGAACTCTGGTGTCTCTTACTTCCTTTTAAAGACACCAGGTCTATGGGAGCAGGGCTCCATTCTTATCACCTAATTTCACCTCAGTCACCTCCTTAAAGGTCCTGTGTTCGACACACTCCGTGGGGGGTTTAGGGAGAATGAAATATGAATTTTAGGAGGATACAACTCTATCCTCAGCAGACAGCACCTCAGCCCTCTGATACTCTTCCCTACAAATGTGCTGGGAACAGCAAGATCTGGCAGATACTGCTGGGGCCACACCCTCATGGTGGCAGGAGATGGCCAACTCCACTCCCCCCCCCATTATTTCCAGTTCTTTGTGGAGAGCCACTCTTCTTAGACTGAAGCTCCTCAATCGCCACTCTGTGTCTTTGGGCCCCTCAGAGATAGAGAAGATCCCACCTTCCCACATTGTCCAGGGGCTCTATACCTGAAGCCCTGGCCCCCAAGGCTCCTTCACTGTGCACCAGTGCCAATCCCAGGCAAGGACTCCAAACACTTCTGCACAATGCATCTTGGTATCAGAGTCACCAAGCACTGTATGGAGTGATGTTTTCACTTACATAGGGAAGAAATCACTGGTTCCCTATAGCTAACGAGTCTCTGCAGGCAGCCCATGCAGAGACATGACTACACACACCCTGCTCATGCAGCAGCAAGAACATCCCATCCCCTCCTTGTGGACGACAGATACAGCAGTGAGGCTGGCCAGGTGCCGTGTGAGGTACACACTTAAGCACAGCAAAGGGGAATGTATTAAGCTTGCAATGGGGCAGGATATCCCCACAAAGACAATTAGTCCTGTACAGGCTGTATGGGCTCATTATCTCTGGGAAAGCCATTGTTCGAGGCCCAAAGGTCATTCTTATGTGGCCAAAAAAAAGTCGAGAGACAGCTTGCATGGGACTGCCTTTCCCACAGCTGTGCTGTGTCAGGGGATTTAGAGGGGACTGGATATGAGGGATTAACATTCAGGCCAACATCAGTCACATGTAGGACAGGGCACTGCCCAACTGTTTAGCCATTTCTGCTGTCTAGGATCACTCATAACACAATTGCTAACTAGACCTCATTTGGAAAAATTCTCTGTATTGAAGAATCCTGAACTACTTAAGTTTCTCCTGCCTCATATGGATGGAGCAGGCCCATTCTTATTCAATGGACTGGTTGTTTCAGAGAAGGAATGAAATGGAGCTACTTATGGCCTTTTCTTCCAAGCATAAATTATCCACTCACACTATCTCTAACATCCAAGTCAAACACACTCCGGGAAAATGAAATAGCAACAGGCAAAACCTGACATCCCAAACCATCCACCAAATACCTGGGACATGGAGATGGAAAAAGGATTTGTTTACAGGGTCTATCGTTTAAAAAATGCATGCAATTTTCTCCTTTCCTTCTTCTGTTTTTAGAAGCCTTCTCATCCCTTCATCATTCAATAAAGAAAGGCTGAATAACAGCAGTTTTATCTTGAGTACTTATAAATTGGAAATGGATATTTAGTAAATGCAGCAAAATTCTGTGCCATAAAAATCGATAAGTTCCATGAACTCTGTTATGAGGGATTTGAACTATTTTAAGAAAGCACTAAAGGATTAATAAAATATAGTAGCAAGTCCTGGGATGCAGTGTGTTTCTCTGGCTTGCCTTCCCCTCCACCTACGTGTACTTCTAGGGGTGGAAGGGACTCAGGTCATCAGACCTGTATGTGCTGAATGGAGCTGCTCGTTGGTACTCACTAGTCCCTGCTCCAAGGCCAGCCTTTCCACCCTATTTGTCCATACTATGCTGTCCCCACCTAAGTAGCCCTCTCTCCAAACCTCTTGTCCATGCCACCTCATGCCCCTAGAAGCAGTCCACCATCATCACACTTTACTGTGCATAAATCTTTCTCATTGAATGTGGCTGAGCATATTCCTGTCCTGTGTGTCCTTCACGCCACCATGGACTCCTTGAGGGTAGACACCACACCACACCTGCGGCACAGGATACTGGAAACAACCCTGAAATAATTATTTTAATTCAGTACAATTAGCTGAAACAAGCAGTTGGCCCTCTTCCCACCTCCAAGTTTTTGGCCCATTATGTTTTGTAATCTATTAGGCTTTTCCTCTGTTCTTCTCTCTGGCTGTGGAAATACTACCCGCCTAGTCCCACCTCCTCCATAAAGTCTTCTATGATTATCCTGTTGATTTATTTTCCCCTCCAAAATCCCATAGCACTCTTTACAACAACTAGTTTGGTTCTCAGTGCAAAAATCCTTGCTTTACATACTTGTGTGTTTCCTTTCTCTCCAACTATAGTATAATGTCCTTGAACAGAAGTCTGTGTTACTGAATGATTGAATATGTGTTTAATGAGTAAGAGGTCTGTTTCTGCCCAAGTAGTAATTCCTGCATCACCTGGGCCATTTCTCAAGCCCTGGAACAGTCACTCGCCCTGGCCACCCTACCCTAGTCCCCAGCCATTCGGCTACTGCGCACCAAGACTTAGCTGTGAACCCTTCCAGCCTGTTCTACACCTGGCTGGTAATGTCTATGATTCCTAGTTTGAGGTGGGAGTAGGGGGTGAGTGTGGGTAATTTGTCTCAACATTCCGAGTTCTAGTACTAGGTGTCAAACTACCCTGAGCCAGATTGACAAGGGCTGTGAATGACAGTGAAACGAGTGAATCAAGCAGTAAGCTAGGCCATATTCATCATTAAGACAAACCACCATTATTTTGTAGTTGAGGGAACTGAGATCCTTCCCAAGGAATTAACCTCTCTGAAAGGTTCTTAATGTTGAGTCTATGACCCCTGAAGGGCGGTAGACAGAATTCAGGGATCTATGAACTTGGGTGGTGTTTTAGTTTACTACTGCTGTTGTTACAAACAACCACAAACTCTGTGGCTTAAAATCACACAAATGTTTGTCCTTCCAGTCCTGGCAATCAGAAGTCTGACATCAAGCTGTGGGCAGCACTGCATCCTTCTGGGGGACCCATGAGGGAAGCCACTTCTTTGCTCGTTTCCAGCTTCTGCAGACAGCTGGCATTCCTTGGCTTGTGGCTGCAACACTCCAACCTCTGTTTCCATCATCACATCTCTTTCTCTGACTCTAATGCTCTTTTTCACCTCTTACAAATACCCTTACAATTACAATGGGTCCAGAGTTACCCCCCGTCTCGAGACATTTAACTGAGCTATATCAGTCAACTTCCCTTTGTTATGTAAGGTAATGAAATAGAATAATAAGTTTCCATGATTGGGAATGGACATCTTTGAGGGGCTATTATGTTGCCTACAACAGGTGGAAAAATTACATCTTCATTTGCACTAATAGTAACTGAAATTTGATATTTACTGTTATTATGGATGTGGGCAATCACTGTAGCACTAGCAATACCATTGTGCAGTTGCAGACATCTTGCAATATCAATTATGTTCATCCCTGCTTCAAAATTATTGTAGTTATCAGAATTGCCACGGAATCCTGGTATTCGTTGTGCAAATACAAATGCACATACTACATCACAATTTTAAAAAAATACTTTGTCAGTGGATTTTCAGTTTCCTTTGTATCTTAGGTGAGGTTTTCCAGACAAAGATCCTGAGATGAGGACTCATGTGCAAGTGTTTTATGAAGGCAGCGCTTCCAAGAGAAATGGGAGAAGAAGTGAGGAAGAAGGAGAGGGAAGGAAAGAGAACAGCAAGGGTTGGACTGCAGGTGAGGTCTCAGCTTCAGCCTGGTTCCACTGGGAACTCTGGAGTGAATATTAGAACTCAGAGTATGTTCCAACTGGAGGTAACAGAGCTGGGGTTTCGCACTGTGGGCACAATCAGTCATTAGCTTAGGGAGCTCAGAAGCCATAAACTCACAGGCACTGCTAGCCTTCTGTCTATGGGCAAAGAGTGCCCCCTGGCCAAGAGCAATCCTTGGAAGAAATTCACAGGTCTGGGTCAGGATACAGCACACACAAAATCTGGAAAATGGTCACACAAAATGGTACAGGGACTTTAAGTGAGTTTCAGAATAGCACCAACAGTGCCTGCCATACTTTGTGATTCTATGTATTTCATTTTATGCATTTTAAAATATTTTGAGAAGCGGTTCATCATCCTCACAGGACTGCCACAGAAGTTAAGTACAAAAAAAGGTCATGGTACAAAAAAGTTAAGATCTTCTGTTTTAGGGTCTACTATCATAAGCGACTTCTTAAATGGCTGGGAGATTCCATTCCCCAAATGTAGATGCAGAGGATAGGTTCCAGCATGGTCATTCTAACCATCGGCATTCCTCTCCACACAAGTTATCACGTGTGTTTATTTCAATACAGTCACACCAGGTTTGTATTTGCCACATCTGTTTAAGGACTAATAGGAACTCAATTTGTGAATAGTAAAGTGTTTCTTGTAAAAGAGATAGAAAGATAGATAGATAGATAGATAGATAGATAGATAGAATACATATATCAATGACTATGGATTTTTTCTTAATTTAAAAAGTGCCTTTAAGAGATAGAATTTCACAAGGTTAATTTAAAATCTAATGTGCAACTGGGATTACAATAGAAAAAAGCAAAAGCTGCCTGCCTTATGGCATTAGGTGTGCATGCCAGCTTACTTACAGCACACTCAATCAGAACAGCCATGTAACTGCAGAGAAAGGGTTCAGGAGAGAACAACAGAAGCCCAGGCCAAGAAACTAGTAGAGAAAGTATGGCCTCTATTTAAAGACATCCATGGAATTACTTTATCTATGTATATGAATTATTATCTTAAAGCATATTTATCCTTAAAAATATTTTTTAGGTTAAAATATTCTTAAAATTTTATTTAAATTTCAAATTAAAAGCAAAGCATGTAAGAACCAAGATTGTTTATTTAAGTTCATTAAAAAAAATAATGACAGCCTTTTTTAGTACAAATGAAATAATAAATTTTATAAAGGGGGAATGAATGTGAATAATCAGGATTACCAGAGTATTCTGATTTGGGAGTTTTATAAAGAATAAAAAAATATGCACAGGTACTCACAGAGCAGGAAACATCACTGTTTCCACAGATTGGCTTTGTGTTTCATAGTGCTCATGTTTCTCTCAATGAAGAGTTAATTTAGGAGCCAAGTGTGCAATTTGTGAATGAAAGCCTTCTTCCTAATAATATAATGAAGGGAGGAAAGAAATGAAATACACATATGGACACACAGGCACAGCACATGCACACACTCATAAACACACCCACTCCTGCATACACACAGACACTCATACATGCTGACACACACATTCACACAGACACACACACTGACACACACTCATTCACACAGATATACTACACACACTCATACACCCTCGCAGACACACACACATTCACATGACACAGTGACACATTCACACAGACACACCACACACACCATAGACACTCGCATACATGCAGACACACATATACACTGACACACACAATTTCACATAGACACACACAGAGACACATGCATTCACAGAAGATAAGATAAAATTACTTATATAAAATATCAGTAAATGACAAACCCTGTTTATAGTGAGGGTCACAAAAAGTATGTCACAAATATAATCCCGTGAGTAGAATACAACACACAACATTTTTCTTGTCTTTTGTTCTGGCTTTGAAACTTGCTAAAATTAGCAGCGTATTAGCTAAGAGCAGAAGAATGTTATATGCAAAGGACTCTATATCAAAGAACTAGAATATATGTGGCTGAATCATGACAAGACTTCTAGATTTTGGAGGTTGTTTTTGAAAACCAACTATACATTAAATATCATCCCCTCACTGATTTCAGAAAACTTGACTGTAATGATTCCTCCTCTCCCTTTCTACAGGTTTCTTACCATCAATGCTTACTCTGAAGAACTGTGAAAGCCTGAGGTTTGACTCCGCTTGCAAGCAAGCAACTAGCTTGCCATGATTTTATGGATGATGGGAGAAACACAAGACTCCTGGGTCACAGGCAAAGGATTTTATTACCCAAAGCAAACAGCGCAAGCACCAGCCAATTGACATTGGTTCCCTGAGCCCCAATGCCCACAAAACAATGTGAAGACAGCCAAGTAATACCTGGAGTCATTTCAAGGTGCATTACAGGAACCTTGTGCTTAGGGAAACCAGCTCTTTTGTAGTGAGCCCAAAGTCTGTCTGAGCTTTGTCCCAGAGGGAGACATTATTTTGTTGACTAACAGTAAACAAATCTAACCCTTGATCAGAGGAAAACACTGTCTCTATCTTCCAAGCCTATTCCCTAAACAAACATTCCTGAAAATATAGTTTTGAACAAAGGCAGTCAATGCCTCTGCTTGCAAGATGCATAGGAGTGTGAGAGACCCATGAAGAGTTATCCCCCAATACTTAAGTTCTTCTCATTACTAAAAAAGAAATTCCCCCAGTCCTTTGTCCTCTTTAGTCACTGCCCTATTACCATCCTTCACAGCTAAATGTCTCAGAGCTGCCGTGTGTTCATTACTCAGTCACTTCTCATGCAGCTGCATTTTGCCTTTCCATTCAAGGAACCCTGTGCCTTTCTCATCCAACCTGTTCTCTCAGCAACTTCCACACTGAGGATGACTCTCTTCTTGAACCTCTCTCTTCCCTGGCTCCCCTGAAGTCATATGGCTGCATCTTTCTTGTGGACGCCCTTGTTGTCCTTCCTTGTCTGTTTGCTGATTCCTCCATTCCCTATTAAACTCTGGATTTCCTACAATGCTAGATCTTCTCTTACAACTCTACACTCCATCTTTTCATGAGTTTACCCATTACCATATTGTCACTACTGTGTAGGTGGCGTTTCTTCCTATATGTATATTGCTAACCTAAATCTCTCTTTTGGGTTGAATACATTTAATTGCCTTCTTGGCTTCACGGTTGCACAACTTTAACAGATCAAAAATGCAACCCAAGAATTTTCTTCCCTAAATCTACTCTGCTTCCAGTAGCTTTCACCTTTGTAAGCATAATCATCCCTGTAGCTGTGCAAATTAGAAAAAATGTTTCCCTTCCATAAGACATTTTACTTTCATCTACTGGAAAATTTTCATAATATAGTTGACCCTTGAATAACACAGGTTTGAACTCTGTTGGTCTACTTACACACAAATTTTCTTCAGTATTTTTTCAGTAAGTTACACCAGGTATGCCTGCCTCTCCTGCCTCCCCTTCTGTCTCCTCCATCTCTTCTGCCTCTGCCACCCATTAGCCAGCAAGACCAACCCCTCCCAATTCTCATCCTTCTCAACCTACTCAATGTGAACACAATGAGGATGAAGACCTCCATGAAGATTCACTTCCACTTAATAAACAGTACATGTATTTTATCTTCCTTATGTTTTTCTTTATAACATGTTCTTTTCTCTAGCTTACTTTATTGTAAGAATACACTATATAGTACTTACAACATACAAAATACGTGTTTATTGACTGTTTATATTATTGGTAAGGCTTCCAGTCAATAGTAGGCTATTAGTAATTAAATTTTAGGGGAATCGAGAGTTCTACAAGAATTTTCAACTGGGCAGGCAGTTGACGCACCTAAACCTTGCATTGTTCAAGCATTAATTGTATATTAATTTTGTTAGGATAAGACATTATCTTAATCAGCTGGAAAACTGTTATAAAAATAGAAACCAATTCTATCAGAGGTATAAATGTTGTCCTTTAGAAGCAACACCCTTATTCACTGCACAGCTTCTACAGCGAACCTGGTCACCGTAATCCACTGAAATCCAGATTTCTCTATTAGGAAACATTGTGACGTTTATCCAGGCATCGGTTCTGAATGTTTACTCAGTAGAATGGAATAATTAACTCCACTATCAGACACTTTCATGTTTTTAAAAAAAGGACAGAAAGTAAGAAAAATGGGGCATTGTTAAAATCCTGCTCTTGAAAGTTCCTAGAAATGAACAGAAACAGTATTCTTTTCACTGTGAATTTCACAGCCAAGAAGAAAGCTCTCTGAGGTTTTTGTTTCCCTCCTTTCCCTACCTATCTCTTTAAAATATAAATTTTGACACTGCAAACACAAAGCCGACTCCTAAAAGTAAAATAAAAGAGAGAGGGCCTGTAATTTTCCAGCTTGAAAACGCAATAAACAAATTGCTACAATGATGCAGCTGAACAAATGCTGATTAAAAGGCAACCTCAGAGTAAACAGCATTTTCAAAACAATTATTAACACTAGAGACCCATAGATATTTGATAAATCGTAGTTTAAGTGAAAGCCTTTTTCTGCTTTTCTGCACCCTCTAGCTGTATGTACTTGAGTCTCTAAGAAATATTAAAATATAAATCCCAGTAAGATTTTCTAGCATCTGCATCTGTGTCTCGACTACTTTAAGAGTTAGCTTGACTAATATAGACTATATCAATTAAATAATTTCATCTTTGAAATTTTCTATTGATTCAATTTTGTCATTGCTTTAGAAATTATACTCATATCCCATTTTTTATGTTTTAATGAATCATTGATTTTTGTCTATATTGATATTAAATATGTAGTAGTATTTTATTAACAAAAATGTCATTTAACAATATCGGTAATTTATATTCTAAAATGCAACTATCAAATAGAAAACAGTATATACTGTAGCACATCTGTAAAAATTGCCAACTCACAATTGGATAGGCTACACTGCAACATTCAAATTTGCTCTTTGCAGATATAAGACATTACTTAAAACAGTTCAAAAGTATTCACTACCACTCTATATCCATTCTGACAACGTCCTAGCCTGTCTAACTCAAAAGGGAAGGAATAACAACTCAGATCAAAATGGGAGTTTCCCAAATTAAAATCTTGACAATGTACCTGCAAAGAATGTATGTACAGAATAAAAAAGAGGACATAAGCTAAGAATTATGCTGCAATAAGAATTTTGTGATAAATTCAGATTTTTAAAAGAAAGGAATAAAATCTATACACAAAGTAAAACTATCAAAAGCTTCTAATGAGGACTAACAATACCCAACTGTAAGACTTACTATGAAGCTATAATAGTCCAGACAGTGAGGTATTGACCAAAGAATAGACACATACATCAATGGAACAGAATAAAGAGCCTAGAAATAGACCTATACAAATATTGTCCACTGATCTTTGACAAAAGAGCAAAGGAAATACAATGGAGAAAAGAGCATCTTTTCAACAAAATGTGCTGGAACAATCAGACATTCACATGCAAAAAAATAATAATTATATATATATATATATATATATATATATATACACACATACACCTTACAGCTTTCATGAGAACTAACTCTAAATGGGTTATAGACTTAAATGTAAAATGCAAAATCATATAACTCCTATGAGAGAATCAGATTACCTTGAGTTTAGCAGTGTTTTGAGTTACAACACAATCCATGAAACACACATACACACAAGCACAATCCATGAAAAAAAAGATAAGCTATATTTTATTAAAATTAAAAACATTTTCTGCAAAAAGCGTGAAGAGAATGGAACAACGAGCCACAGATTGGGAGAAAATATTTGCAAAACATATATCTGATAAAGTACTTGTATCCAAAATATAGAAAGAACTCTTAAAACTCAACAATAAGAAAAAAAATAATAATTTTAAAATGGGCAAAAGATCTAAACAGACATCTCACCAAAGAAGATACACAGATGGCAAATAGCATATTTTCAAATACGATGCCCAAACCCATATGTTGTTAAAAAACTCTCAGTAAACTAGGTATTGAAGAAACATGCCCCAAAATAATAAGAGCCATCTATGACAAACCCACAAACATCATATTGAGTGGGCCAAAGCTGCAAGCATTCTTCTTGAAAACCAGCACAAGACAAGGATGCTCTCTCTTAGCACTCCTATTCAACATAGTATTAAAAGTCCTGGCCAGAACAATAGACAAGAGAAAGAAATAAAGGCATCCAAATAGGAAAAGTGGATGTCAAACTATCCCTGTTAGCAAATGACATGACCCTACACCTAGAAAACCTTAGTCTTGGCCCAAAAGCTCCTTTGCCTGATAAACAGCTTCAGCAAACTCTCAGGGTACAAAATCAACATGCAAAAATCACTAGCACTGCCACACACCAACAACCACCAAGCCCAGAGCCAAACTAGGAATGCAGTCCCATTCACAATTGTCCCAAAAAGAATAAAATACCTAGAAATACAGCAAATGAGAAAAGTGAAAGATCTCTACAATGAGAACTATAATACACTGTTCAAAGAAATTGGAAGTGATATAAACAAGGGCAAAACATTCCATGCTTATGGATAGGAAGAATCAATATCATTAAAATGACCATACTTCCCAAAGCAATTTATAGGGTCAATTAAACTACCAGTGACATTCTTCATAGGACTAGGAAAAAGATATTGTTAAATTCATATGGAATCAAAAAAAGAGCCTGAATAGCCAAGGCAATCCTAAGCAAAAAGAACAAAGCTGGAAGCACCACACTATCTGACTTTGAACTATACTACAGGGCCACAGTAACAAAACAGCATGGTACTGGTGTAAAAACACATAGACCAATGGAATAGAACAGAGAGCTCAGAAATAATGCTGCACACCAATATCCATCTGATATTCAACAAAGCTGACAAAACAAGCCATGGGGAAAGGACTCCTTATTCAGTAAATGATACTGGGATAACTGGCTAGCCATATGCAAAAGATTGAAACTTGCCCCCTTTCTTACACCTTTTGATCAACAAAAATCAACTCAAAATGGATTAAAGACTTAAATATCAACCCAAAACTATAAAAACCCAGACAATACCATTCAAGACATAGAAATAAGCAAAGATTTCATGACAGAGACACCAAAAGCAATTGCAACAAAGCAAAATGAATTCTGCTAAAATGACTCTCTTACTGTGTAGGAGTCATGTGGTCAGAAATCACAAGACTTGTGACTTTTCCAATTGCTCTTGTAGATAACACCACTATTGTAAAACCTGAGATTGGTTTTTTAAGATGTTTTTTCAGACTTTTGCAATCTGGCAACCAATTTGACCCCACCCAGACCCATGACTCATGACTCAGATGGTCCTGTGACCCCAGCCCAGAGGCAGACTCACTACATGAGGACCATTTTCCATACCCTTATGATCTCATTCTCAACCTATCAGCAGCACCCATTCCCCAGCCCTCTGCCCACAAAATAATACATAAAAACTCTAGCCTCTGAGTTCTCAGGGAGGCTGATTAGAGTAATAATAAACTTCTGTCCTTCCACTTGGCCCGACTTGTGCTAATTAAACTCTTTCTTTACTGCAATAATGCTGTCTCAGTGGATTGGGTTTATCTCTGCAGTGGGCAAGAAGAACCTGCCCAACAACTACACTATCATTCAGATATTTTTAAGAAAGAGTTTTTCTTATCTTTTTTTACATTTTCTGCTGAAAAAAAATGAAATGTAAATGCCTAGATTGACTTTTAAATAATGTAGTTGCTCATGTTTTTTAAAGGTAATGGAACATTATTCTTGACATGAAAATTTTACTCAGATGATGCATTTGACATAATAGGGCCTATAAAAGTCAATTTGAGGATTTTTAAGATGGCATTTTTGAGGACATGGATTGAGTCTTAATTCTTTTATGAAATCATCAGAGGTAGGTATGTCAGATATAGAGGTAGCTTTATTAATGAACATCCAAACTACAGCTTCTTATCTGTAGTTGTAAGCATTGAACTGGAATTTGCTGGTTCCTAGATTTTAACTAAACAGAAACCTAGGAACCAGCAAATTCCAGTTCAATGCCTACAACTCACCAACCCTGATTGTCATTGAAGTCAAGTTTTGATAATAACCAAAACTACAGTGAAAGTCAATAGCATTTTTTCTTTGTTATTTAGCATTTTTGTAACATTTTGTGTTTTCAAAGGGAATATAATCAGCATTTCTCCTAGTCATTCAAGAGAATAATCTACCTGCATGTTTTCTCTGGTATGTAAGACCCACCATAATAATTCATTTCAAAATCTAGCACATATTCTGAAAACATTTTAGTTCTTTCCTCCAAAAAGAAATAGCCTAAAGAAAACTTACTTTGCAATGAAAAGGATTCTAAAAGGAAGTTTATATATATATACGTATATATATACACACGTATATATATACATGTATATATATACACATATATACACGTATATATATACATACATATATATACGTATACATATACACACACATATATATATATACACACACACACTCACACACACACACACACATACATACACACACACAACCTCGGCTATTTGGAGGTTTGTAGAAACTAACTGAAATGTAGGCCCATCCTGTAGAATTCATTTGGTTTGGTTTCACATACATATATTTTAGAAGCAATTCTTACATTGGGCTTTCCTTCTTCTTCTTCTTTTTTAGACCCAAATTCTAATATAGGAATATTGAACACTCATGTCCAAAGAGAAATTTGTTTTAGCCAAGCTTCTCCTCTTCCTTCCACATCCTCCCTCCTCAATACCCTCTACTATTGTCTCGCAAAGCCACTTACCTCATTGGTTTTAAAAACACTGAAAAAACAGCAAAAAAAAAAAAAAAATCATAAACCAGAATATAAACTCCAAGAGAATAGCTCAAGGGAGTTAATGGCTCAAAGTCAAGTTCATCTTACTGAATGATGCAAAGGTTAAAGCTTTCAAGACTTGGTATATAAGAGGGAAGTGTCACATGAAAGAACTATTGAAAAGCCCCTCTTAAAGAAGGAGAGGCCAACTGTAACAATCATCACAAGTTGACAAAAGCAGCTGAAAGAAAGGGCAAAGGAATTTCCTTACTTTCTTGAGCTCCAGCTCCAAAGAATAAATCAGTTTTCCTGAGAAGACTCAATCGTATCATTTGATGTGCACCAACTATAATCTGAAAGCAATTTAATAAAAATATGTGAAGACTTATCGATAGGTTAATTGTATCCTACAACCAAAACAATCTACCTTAAAATTCACAAGAACAGTAACTAAAATCAAATTATTCATTTTGTCTATGATTAGAAAGAAAAGGGAAGCTAGGAGGATGCAGCTTCTGCTGGTACCCTACTTGAAGAAGACTTAGCCTAGAGGGAACAGCTCAGAATTTCATCATGCCTCTATACGAATCTGCTGCTTCTCAGGCAGCTCTTTTTTGTAACTAATGGATGATCTGAGTTAACATGAGCAGAAAACACATTGCCCATCATTAATCATTTGTACACTTCAAGTAATTTGCATTAGAGAGCACCTCACTCCTTCTGGTTTGCTCTTACATCTTTACTAGACTTTTTAAAGATCTACATAACTTACAGATATTTCAGAAGCTATTTCATTCTCCTCCTCAGATGATTTACTGTTTTTTCTTTTCTACCTTAATGTGGCTATTTACAGCTAGGCTTAAAGACTGGATGAATTTTAATATGTATTAAATGTGTATACATGCACAGGTGTGTGTATAACACACATGGAGTTGCAAGTATTTTCCATGGTGAGCTGAATTTGAATTTGCTGGGCTGCTTTGGGTTGCATTGCTTCTAATTCTTGCATTAACATTTATTGTTTATTTCAAGAATTCCTATTTTTTAATTTTCTTGAGAAAAAGTCAACACAAATGACATTTAACTGGGGTGTTTGTACATTGACATTTAAAATTTTATGTGAGATGACAGAAGAAAATGCTATATGAAAATTAAGCCTAAAACAGTGAAGAACTGTACATATCAAATTGACATAAATTATCATGTTTCCAATTTCAACTCTAAAGTCTATTTGATCTTGCTCCATCTACAATGTGGAGATAAAATTCACATAGACAATAACTTAGACTCAGCCAATAACACAAAGGTGTAATGATCTCCACATTGAGTTAGCCTGGAGTTTTATTGTGTTTGATCTCTTCTGTAGCTCTGTTTTGTAGAGAACATGTATGTATTTATTTAAATAAAGCACACATTGAAAATATTGCCAAATACTAAGATTATATATGTTTGCAAAATATCCCACCTTGTAATGTCGTATACAGAACTGACAACACAAAATTTCCATTCTAAATAGAAGGTCAATGCAAGTTGTTGTCTAATGTGTATTCCACCCAACAGATGATCCGGTCACTCACAGAGGCATTGATCTCTTTTCTGGGCATGCCTTGTACTAATGTGATTCATCATGAGGACATCAGTCTGTTAGCAACCACAGTGAATGACAAAGGCTTCATATATGCAATATCTGTGAAAGACTAAGCTAATTAGAGCTAATCTACAACAACCTACAACTGGGGACTCCAGAACACAACATTGAAATGCCAAACCATGTAGTTTTCAACTAGTGAAAAATATTAAGAAATATGAATTACATTTAAGGCATTTTGCCTCGTACCTTGATTTGTGGCATGGAGCTTATGTTGCTACTGCTGTTGTAGACCTTAATTGATTTTTAAAAGATTCCTGCAGAATGAATTTCCCAGAAGAGTTCTTTTTTCCTACTGTCAGTAGCTTATAGTCTTCATATTCATGCTTATCTTCAAATTACAAGACTAGTTTTTTCCAGTTTCATGATTATTCTGCACATTTATACAAGGTGACATCAGCTTCCTCTTGCAGGGCTCAGATAAACCAGGAGTGACTCTACTCAGGGAGGGCAGAAGATCTCAAGACCCCACAGGAACAGAGGGCTGCCATCTAAGGGGAGTTACGGGCAGAAAGACAAGGGAAGTTGGTGTGGGAACTGCAGGGCACAGCTGGGAAGGTGCTGCTGTGTCTCACATCATAAGTAAAAGGAAAGTCCATGCAGGAGAAAATTGTGCCAAAAACAAGAAGTAGAAAGGATGAGAATAGGAGAATTGGTGTTTCACAGCCAGAAAGTGCTGACACTTCTCTGTTAGTTGATGTCTTGTGTGGAATGTAGTTGCTTGGCAGCTCCTTAAAGGGCCCTACAGGAACAGCAGAGGATTGATCATCCTGTCCTGCAATAAGGGAGAATTTGTGCCGCAGCTACTCTTGTAATGGGGTTCCAAATGACTCTCCATTAGAGTGACTGAACAATGGGAAAGTTGTCAGAATCAAACTGGAGTGAATAATGTTAAGGTAACCCTGACAAATAGAACCAGGGGGATGCCATGAAGAGGTCTAACACTGGCATGCCTGATGATGAAAAAGACGCTACAAAAACCACAGCCTTGCACAAAGACCATCACAACCTTACACACAAATGCTTCTGTAAGGATTTCTTCCCAGAAGCTTCCTGTCCAACCTAGGACTGACACCACCCTTGTTAATGATCTTCGTAGCTAAGAATAATTATTTCAAAACAATTATGTAGTCCTCCTCATGTTTTGCTTTAAAAATGTTTGTCTTTCTTTACCCCCCTGAATATGCACATAGTTTATTATGGTATTTGTATTCCCATTGCAGTACTGTATTACCAAATATCTTTTCTTTCAGAGAGTCTCTTTCTGCTTGTTTTTTAGGTCAACAACATGCTAGAGGTGTTGGCTCTGTGTCTCACACCAGCCACCCTCCACACCACTGCACTGCAGCCTTTCCAGGTGTCCCTCCTTGACCTTCTCAAGAGACATGTCTATTGAATCTATCATGTTGGATCCCAGAGGATAAGTCTTTATTTTCAACATGTGTACTGTGGTCCTATCAACCAGGAGAATATCTCATGACTCGCCCAAAGTTGTTAGCATCAAATGGAAGCCAGTGAAGACTAAACAAAGAACAAGAGGTAAGAGCGGAGGCAAAGCTGGGCTAACTGTTAGCCACCAGGTCCCTGTCCTATCCTTCCTTATCTTATAGACTTGGACCCAGCTGCACGAGGGCAATTATGTCCTGTCACACCAAGTGTCACATAGTTGCAACTGTGGTTTTGTACAGGACCAAGTCCACATAGGGGAGGGAAGGGATACTTTCAGGCAAAAGATACGCTGATGCACAGTGATGTTGGCATGGTCCTTCTTAATCCTTCATAGAGCTGATCTCATATGTCAATATGACTTTCCAACACACTTTTGCCCATCCATGGATGATGTCCTCCTTCACTCTTGGAAAATTAAGGTCCAGAATTTTACTTGGTGAATTGAATACTGAAATGGTCACTAATCATCACAGGCAGGGGAGACAACATGAAAGGCAGCACCGAAATGGAGCTGCACACAGGCAGAGCCATGTTCCCAAGACCCAGACACACTGCACTTTCAGCCTACCCTTGGCTTTGCAGTCTCTGTGATTCCAGTGTTTAGTCCCCTGTCTGGCTCTTGAAATGGGTTCAACAATACAGGTCTGTCCGAGGAATTGTTTAATCTTATCTACCACTTAATGTATCATTTTTGAGGAAGGATACCTCCCACAAATTTCCAAAGGCAAAGATAAAATGTTTTTGATTTCTCTAAACCACCATGTAAGAAGATGACATGATGAGACACATTACAGAGAAGTTTAGACTTCAGGCCTCAGCTTGTCTCCATGATTATCTCCAAGTAAACTGTCATGCTCCTCCTGATAAGGATCACCGCAGCTGTTCAATTTGGAAGGAATTGTACATTTCTATGCTGAATTTTTCTTTGTTGCAAAGACCATATGTAATCTTTCTTATCCTTTTCCCATCAAATAAAAACCTACAAATTAAAAAATGAGCCCACATTGTGTTTCAAGCTGCTCTCCATGAACTCTGAATCAACTTGCTGAATTAAGAGGAGAAAACAAGCATTTCCACCAGTTATGTGCTCTGCCATTTTATGAGTACCAATTTCCAGAGGGGAGCATCCCTTTATATCCATTCAACATTAAAGCTTGCTTACAAGGGTTCATCAAAACATTCATGGAAAATGCATATTATGAAAAAATTATGCATGGATTTCAGTTTTTGGCACAACATATACTTGTACTAACTTGTTATGATATGTCTGATGAGGATCAGATTGAAAAAAGCCCATCATAAAGCAACATAAATTCTGCTAAAATTGAAGCAAGAATATGCATAAGATTTACAGTGGACCTTGGGAAGAAGAATGGTGAAACACTAATGCTTTATTTATGGGGATAATGGCCTAAAGAAATCAGCAATTTATAAATGGATACCGTGTTTTAAGAAGGGATGAGGCAATGTTGAAGATGAAGCCCACAGCAGCAGACTATCCACATCAATTTTCAAGGAAAAAAATCATCTTGTTTATGCCCTAATTGAAGAGGACTGATGATTAACAGCACAAATAATAGCCAACACCATGAGCATCTCAACTGGTTCAGGTTACACAGTTCTGACTGCAAAATTAAAGTTAGGCAAACTTTCCACTCAATGGGTGCCAAAACCATTGCACCCAGATTAGCTGCAGACAGGAGCAGGGCTTGCAATGGAAAATTTAAACAAATGGGATCAAGATCCTAAAGGATGTCTTCAAAGAATCATAATAGGAGACGAAACATGGCTTCACCAGTATGACACAAAGCACAAAGCAATGGCTACCAAGAGGTGAGAGTGGTCCAGTCAAAGCAACAGTGGACTAGTAAACAGCAGACATCATGGTAACTGTTTTTTGGGATGTTCAAGGTGTTCTGCTCAGTGACTTTCTCGAGGGCTAAAGAATGATAACATCTGCTTATTATTTTTGAGAGTATTTTGAAAAAGTCTGCAGAAGCTTTAGCAGAAAAACACCGAGGAAAGCTTCACCAGAGTCCTCCTCCACCACAGCAATGCTCTCATCAAACAAGGGCAATTTTGTGAGCGTTTTGATGGGAAATCAATAGGCTTCTACTGTACAGTCCTGATTTGGCTCCTTCAGACTTCTTTTTGTTTCCCAATCTTAAAAGAACCTTTAAAGAACACTCATTTTTCTTCAGCTAAAAATGTAAAAATAGACGGCATTGACTTGGTTAAATTTTCAGGACTTTTTGTTTGTTTAGGGATGGACTACATGGCTGGTATTGTGCCTTACAAAAGTGTCTTTAATTTGATGGAGCTTATGTAAAGAAATAAAGTTTATTTTTTTATTTTTATCTTTATTTTATTTTTCCACACACTTTTTGAAGTCTCCTCATATCTCAAAACCATGGTAGAGAATATAAGAAACTAAATTAAGAATAAATACATAATCACTACATCAAAAATAGTGAGTATAGAATCAAAAATTAGTTCTCAGAGGGAAAAAAAACACCATATGTCCATATGTATTACATGTAAAAGTGATGCAAATACTGTATTCTTGGGAAAGGTATGTATTCCCATTCTGCATTAAAATATAATTTTGTTGAAGAAATGAGACTAGAGAATGAGGTGTTGTAAAATATCTACTCCATAAAAATCAATTATTCACTAGAGTAACAATATGACTGGACATTTAATTTGTTTTTAATTGCAATAGTTTTTGGGTAACAGGTAGGTTTTGGTTAAATAAGTTCTTTAGTGGTGATTTATGAGACGTTGGTGTACCCATCAGCTGAGCAGTGTAAACTGTGCTCAGTGCATAGTTTTTTATCCCTCACCCCCTCCCATCCTTGTCCCTGAGTCCCCAAAGTCCATCATATCATTCTTATGCCTTTGCATTCTCATAGCTTAGCTCTCCTACTTATGTAGGAACATATGATTGAATATTTAATTCAATAAAAATAAATTGATGTTAGATTTGAATTAATGGAAAATTCAATATGGATTTCCTTGAGAGACCTCATGTCAGAGAAGAGGACCCAACAACTCAGCTACATCTCAAAGGACAGAGGTTCCTCAACTCTTTCAGAAAGAGGGTGAGGAGGAAGGATGTGTTACCCTCGGAGGTGTCTGAAAACAGCAGAAGTGAGAAAATGAAGCAGGACTCCCTTTAAGAAATATTTCAGATACTAATTGAAATGGTAAATATCACCTTTAAACTCTAAAGGGTCTGAGTATATGAAGTGAAATATTCATTAATTTTTGGAATTTATTTAGTGCAAAATTTTATGTCAATATTTTTAATAATAAAATACAGAAAACCAATGTTTCTTGAGAATTTCAACACTGACTACAAATTTGAATAATTATATGTCCCAAAACATTTTAAATAATAACAAAGTTAGCAAGTCATATTTATTTCAATAGTTCAAACACCTGAGCCATCAGAAAAATAAAAATGTAATGACCACAAAATACATTTATTCAGGTATATTCAAAACTATTCTAAACTATCAACACTATGGATTTATTTCATTTCTTTATTACTTCTATACTGTGTTTATATGTTCCTAGTGTTATTGAGATGCTTATTCTAACATCTTTCCAATGGTTAGGTAATAACATTTTGATTCCTCCCTGGGACTGCAGAAATCTTGCCAGACTCCAGAGAAAGAGAATTCTATCTTTGGCCCGATGTTTTCTGTTCAGTGAACTGAGATACCCAGCTACTAGACATGATTTCTTCTCTCAAGAGAATTCAAACTGGAGCTGCAAAGCATCAACCTGCATTTCCTTTTTGTAATTAAATTGCCGTTAGACTTATTTTATTGTGATAAGAATATTTAGTATGCAATCTACCCACTTACAAACTTTCCAAGTGCACAATCAGTATTATTAGCTATCAGCACTCAATGATGTACAGCAGAGCTCTAGACCTCACTCATCCATCTTGCATAGCTCAAAATTTATGCTTGTTGAATAGCAGGAGAAATGGGTGGCGCTATTCAATAAGACTTTTAAATTCTAGACCTTTTACTTAGGTTTTAGGTTTTGTGTGGTTTTTTTTTTAACAAGTATTAGTCATACTCCCCACTGCAATGGATAGAATAGTGGTTCCCCACTTTTACACTGTTGGTGGCAGTGTAAATTAGTTCAACCATTGTGGAAGACAGTATGGCAATTCCTCCAGGACCTAGAAATAGAAATTCCATTTAACCCAGCAATCCCATTACTGGATATATATCTAAAGGATTATAAAGCATTCTATTATAAAGATACATGAACACATATGTTCATTGTGGCACTGTTTACAATAGCAAAGACCTGGAACCAACCCAAATGCCCATCAATGATAGACTGGACAGGGAAAATGTGGCACATATACACCATGGAATACTATGCAGCCATCAAAAATGATGAGTCCGTGTCCTTTGTAGGGACATGGACGAACCTGGAAACCATCATTCTCAGCAAACTGACACAAGAACAGAAAATCAAACACCGCATATTCTCACTCATAGGTGGGTGTTGAACAATGAGAACACATGGACACAGAGAGGCGAGCATCACACACTGGGGTCTGTTGGGGGGGGGGGACTAGGGGAGGGACAGTGGGGGGGTAGGGAGGTTGGGGAGGGATAACATGGGGGAGAAATGCCAGATATAGGTGACAGGGGGGATGGAGGCAGCAAACCACATTGCCATGTAGGTACCTATCCAACAGTCCTGTATGTTCTGTACATGTACCCCAGAACCTGAAGTGCAATAAAATATACATATATATATACACATATATAAAGAATAGTGGTTCCATCAAAAGATATGTCCCTGGAACCTGTAAATATGAACTTGTTTGGGAAAAGAGTCTTGGCAGATATAATTAAGTTAAGGATCTTGAGATGAAAAGATAATTCTGGGTTTTTCAAGTGGGCCATAAATGCCACAAAAAACACTCAGGAGATTTGACCAAAGGGAGAGAGAGAGAGAGAGAGAGAGAGAGAGAGAGAGAGGCAGTGTGACTGTGCCACAGAGGCAGAGGTTGGAGTGACGTAGTCACAGGCAAGGATCACCAGCAGCAGCCAGAAGTGGATTTGGAAACTTCCCCAGAGACTTCAAAGGCAACAAGGCCCCACTGACACATGGATTTCAGACTTTTGGCCTCAAGAACTACAGAGAATGAATTTATGTTGTTTGGTATCACTGAGTTCATTGTAAATTTGTCACAGCAGCCGCAGGAAGGTAATATGCCTCCAATCAATAATTTAAAAATATTACTTGGCCCGCATTACATAGCTCAAAATCCATGCTTTGGGATGTATTGCTAGGTATAGTCTGTACACATTACTAAACACATACTAAATTATAATTAGTAGAGCCAAGCCATATAAATATTTAATTTCCTGGAAGAAGGACTGAGTCTACATAATTAGTTTCCTCCTTAGGACATTTAAGTAATTCTTCCCTTTGGAATACGTTGCCCATCTCTATTTGCAGGTGACCACAACTTAGTTAATCCTTCCTGTTTGAGGTTTCAGTATCTACCTTTTCTAGGATTCTCTGGTTTGTTTACAATTCATTTGGTGTATTCTTATGTACATGGATAGAAGCAAGTATATATTTGCTCTTTAAAACTAGACTTAGAATTAATAGAAGAAATACCTACATATTTTAGCATCACCTACTTATTAAAAAATCTATAATGCAATGAAAGCCATTTTATTGTTTTCATCCTTCTTTTGTGTTACAATTACCCGTCTGTGTTTTTCTTATTGATTTTTCTCTTTGGGGTATCTTCATGAATTCATGGCTTTTAAGGAGACTTTAACTTCATTCATCATAACTGTATTTATATTTGAGGCTCAAATGATTATAACCATAATTACATTTGACATTTATATTATATAAAATATAAATATATTAAAAACTAAATATATAAAATATTATATTTAATTATATTTGATACAAATGATTATACCATAATTATATTTGAGGCTCAGATGATCACAACTTGGCCAGTGAGTGTCTCTTTAAGTTGTCTTTAAGTTGTTCTCTTTGTTCTTTCAACACAGCGCTTTGCTTTTTGGCCACTGAATTTTCCAGATCCATCCTGATTTTGCACTGCTTCAGGTGTGGAATCAGCCACCCTATAATGATTCTTGGTTCCTTCTGTGGGGGAACAGACTAGACACTGAAGTCTGGGCATTGGAGGAGCAGGTGGTGGGAAGCACCCTCCTATTACTTTGGCACCATGTTTCGTAAAGACAGAGCTGGGAAACACAGGCCTTGTTAAAAATCCCATGTGCACTTGAAGTTTCTAATAATGCTGCTTGCTCTCCACCTGTCCTCTGCACCCATCCTCTCCCCTTCTCTGTTCTGCTCACTGCCCCAGGAGGCTGAGTGCTGGAGTGGCCATCACTAGGGTGTCCTTACCCTCGGGCTTCAGCTAGACTTGGCAAACAGCAGGGGACCCAAAGGAGGTCAGTGAGAAGGAGGGGAGGGAGGCTACAGTGCCCTTCTCCTCACTCACCCCACTCCAATTTCACATGGCCGTCTGGGCAGAACTGCACCCTCATTTTTACTGCTCCTCTTAGGTGGGCCCCTCCCCCAAAAATGCAGTGAGATCCTCTTGTCAGCTGCCCTTCAGACATTGGGGTGGGGAAGAGCTTCCTGATGGTAAAGCCTCTCCTCACCCTTTATAGATGTCTTGACCCTGCTCATACCTCTCCCTTTAGTTAAACCTTTGGCATGGTGATTGGTTTGTTTTTTTCCTGTTGGCCTGGCAACTAAGACTCCAACATAACACATTATGGTTTTCCTATGTACTAATTTTCTAACAGTAGATAGTTTCATCAACTGGTAAAATTTACCCCTACATTGACAGAAGCCCTGTTTTCATTCTTTATTACATGGGGAGGCTTAAAAATTCTTCAAAGAAATGCTACTTTTAAGTCAGCCCAGGCAAACAGAGAAAACAAACTGGGCCAATTAGTGACCAGCTAAATTGGCACCATGTCAAGCAGTTTCTCTAAGACTAGTTGGACCTTGAAGGTCTTTTGGACATCCTGAAAAGCAGCTCTCTGCAGTTTTATTACATATAATAAAAAGAGTTTTACTATATACAATAAAACAAAGGGGCTTTCCTGTCAGTTCCTGTTTGGGCTGCCTTTCAAGTGATCAAACTGACCAATGACCCAGGGAAGGCAGAGATATCTAAAATGTGGGGAGACTGAGAATTAAAAAAAAAAGGTCTCTTCACACTGAAATGGGGAGTTGAACTTTTTTAATAAGATTAAAATAAAGTAACTTCATTAGAAACTTCAGTTTTTTAAGTTACAGATTTGCAGAAAAATTATATAGTGCAGAGATACTCATATATCCCACAGTTAATTTTCTCTGTTATTAACACTTCATATTAGTATGGTACATTTGCTTCAATTAATCAACATGACACATGATTATTAATAATGGTCCATAATTTATCCTGATTTTCTTAGTTTTTACCCAATATCCTGTCTCTCTTCCAGTATCCTGTGCAGGAGGATATGTGACATTTAGTCGTCATGCCTCATTAGGCTCCTCTAGACTATGACAGTTTCTCAGAGTCTTCTTGTTCTGATGACTTTGGCAGTTCTGAAGAGGATAGGTTAGATATTTTGTAGACTGGGGATTTGTCTGGTTTTTTCTGTGATTAGACCGTTATAGGTTTTTGGAAGAAAAACCACAGAAGCAAAGTATCCTTTTCATCACAGTGTCTAAGGGTACATTCCGCCAGCATCACAACACAGTTGTTGCTGACCTTGATTGTCTGACTGAGATAGCTTGTCAGAAGGAAGTCACTTTGTACAGCCCACACTTAAGGGTGGGACTTGTGTTTCACCTGTTTAAGGGCAGTATCCGCATGAATAACTGGAATTCCTCTGCATGGGAGATTTGGCTCTTCTCCCTCATTTACTTATTTAGCAGATAATTGATTTATATTAGTATGAACTCATGGATATTTATAATTTGGGTTGTAGTCTGGTGCTGCTTTATTTTGTTGCTCAAATTCCTGCATTGGCCACTGGGAGTTCTTACAGTTGGCACCTGCGCCCCTTTGACATACACCCCTCTCTCCTGCACCTTCCTCCCTTTTTTTTTTTTAACATTTCCTTCTCTGGCACTAAAAGATGCTCCAGGCTTATCTTATATATTTCTTGCTCCGGTCCTAGAATCAGTCATTTCTCCAAGGTGGGAGGCTAGATTTTACAAAGTAACATTTGACATAAATAAATCTGAGTTTCTCCTGTGTTCCTGTCCTCAGCATCTAAATCTCTATCCCAGCCAGGAGGGGGCTGCAATACAGAGAAAAGGATGAAAGGAATCAAAGCATCACCCCCAACATATATGCACACAAAAGGCCAGAATAGGCACTATTTTCTTAGCCATTTATCACCAAGAATTTTAGAATGCTCTTTAGATAAAATGTGTTAAAAATGTATACCTATGTTATTTATGATTTGTATAGATAATAAGTAAAAACCCACAGTTAGAATTGAAAATATCAGTCTGAACTTTCTACTTACCTTTAAATATATATCTGTTTGGCGGGGGGGGGGGATGTGTGTATGTGTTTGTGTGTCTGCCTGTGTGTAACTATACACATACACATATATTTCCCAGTTCTAGACACTGAACAGGCCTACAAATGAAGACAAAGCCAGTAGTGATGACATCTCAGATTATAGACTTCAAATGACATTTCTTGCAATGGAAAGTAGGGCTCCTTAAGAAATGGTTGGTTCCAACGTGCAAGAAAAGCCTGGAAGATCTCTTCAGGCCAGAAAGCAAAGAAGCTGTCAAGACTACTAGTGTCTTATCAAAAGGACTGAGGAACTAACTTTTATAGTCTCCCACTGGCCGAAAAATGAGGCAATTTGAATATTTTTTTAAAAAAAGAAAATGCTTGCAATGGTTTGAAACACATTACATATATTTAATGCAGGAGTTTATAATTATACCAAAAAAAAAAAAAGAAAAATCCAGCTAATTAATCAACCTTGGATACATGCAGGGAGCCAACTAATTTTTTAAAACTGATTTTTTTTAAAATTAGGGAGAAGAAATGGTACAATTATCAGGCCTTCCCTATAAAATCTATTTATTGGAGTATCCAAACAGTTAATGAAAGAAAAATGTCTTTCTGGAATTATCTCATGTGTAAATAACTGAGGTGAGATAGACTATCCATTTGCAATACTAATGAATTAAAGGATCTAAGCAAAGATTATCAATAGTTGATAAGCATCACTACACAAAAAAGAGACAACTAGATATTAGCTGTCTCCTGATGGAAGGACACCATTGCAAAGTAGTATAGTCAAGAAAAAGAACAAAATCAATACTGAGTCTGATCAAACGTCTATCTATCAGCCTATAGAAGCAGTCAACAGAGGAGTGTGCTTAAAATTCCACGGGGGATAAAATAAACAAAATCCTGACTGTAGGAAAACCTACACCCTACCCAGTTTCTTCAATAGAAAAATTGATGTAGATGAATTTAGAGAGAGAGAGAAGATCAAAAAGTTGGCTTCATTTAGTTCTCAATTTAGCAAACGTAAAAAAATTAAATATCCAATTAGGGAAATGTGAAAATACTGAATATGTGATGATATTAAGGAATTATTGCTAGTTTTTTTTTTTTTTTTTGATGTAATGATGTTATGATTAGGTAGCTGTAATACTTTTAAATATATTTGAAAATTTAAAAAAAGGTTGAAAAATTGTCTGACCCCAAATGTTCTTGCTTAAGGTCACCCAAATAGTAACGTTAACAGTACAACAGTAAAACAACTAACACGACTGACTCCATTTTTGTTTAAGAGACCTTTACCCATTCCTGCACATAGGTTAGAAAAATCTTAGGGCACAAAGATTATATGCAGAAACGGCAATCATGTTTGTAAACTAAGTCTGGGATTAAGGAAAGAATGCAAACAACTATGTTTTATTAAAGATTTATAGGAGAAAACAACTTTGGAGACGGATCCAAGGTGGTCAATTAGGAGCAGCTCAGGATTGCAGCTCCCAGCGAAATCATGGAGGGTAAATGAATGCCGCATTTCCAGACAGATTTTTATTGCCCACAGACCAGGAGATTCCCAGGCGGAGGAGCCCCATGGGTCGCCAGCGCGGCTGTTTCAGTCAGCGCAGTCGTTTCGGCTGGCACTGCTGTTTGGCCGGTGCCCCAGTGTGGTAGTTCTCCACACAAAACACAAAGGTCCGGGCACCGTTTTAGCTGGCGATTGGAGCTCCGGGAAGACAGAGTCGCCCATTCAACTGATAGAAAACGGGACTGAAACAGGGGAGCCAGGCCAGGAGATTCCTGGGCAAAAAAGTGCCACAAATCTCAGCACGGCTGTTTCAGCCTGCACAGTGGGTCACCGCACAGGAAATCACACAGATCCCAGCGCCTTTTCAACAGGCGACTGGAACACATGGGAAACAGCTGACCGTTCAACTAAAAAAAAAAAAAAAAAAAAGGCTCTGAGGCAGGGAGCCAGGTGATCAGGCTCAGTTGGTCCCACCCCCCACAAAAAAACAGCAATCTGAAACACTCTGGATTAAGAGTTTCACAACAAGCACAGCTGAACCTGGGATGGTCCAGCTCTGTGGAGGAGGGGCGTCTGCCATTACCAAGGCAGTCCATCACTATGCAGGTAGTCCGCCATTGCTGAGGCAGCCCGCCATTGCTGAGGCAGCCCGCCATTACAGAGAGAGTCCACCATTACAGAGGTGGGCCGCCATTGCCAAGGCAGTTCTAACTATACCCGTATAAACAAGACTGCAGGAAAGCTTGCACAGCAGCTGGGTGGAGCCCACAGCAGCTCAGCAAAGCCTCTGCGGCAGACAGTGACTAGGTTGCCTCCTTGCTGGCCAGGGCAGCCCTGAAAAAAGGCAGCAGCACAACAAAAACTCATAAATAAAGCCCTCACTCCCCAGGACAGAGCACCTGGGGAAAAAAAGGTGGGGGGGGGGGTTATGAGTTCTGCTGCAGCAGACTTAAACATAGCTGCCCAGCAGCTCTGAATGAACAACGAAGCTCACAGCTCAGCACTTGAGTTCCTATAAGGGACAGACTGACAAACTGTCTCCTCAAGGATCTCCCTGACCCCGTATATCCAAAGAGTCACTTCATAAAGGAGAGCTCAGACTGACATCAGGCGGGTATCCTTCAGGGACAAAGATAGCAGAAGAAGAAATTGGCAGCAACCCTTACTGTTCTGCAGCTGCTACAGGTGATCCCCCAGGCAAGCAGGGCCTGGAGTGGACCTCAGCAGTCCTACAGCAGAGGGGCCTGAATGTTAGAAGGAAAACTAAGAAACAGAAAGAAATAACTTCATCATCAACAAACTGGACGTCCACTCAGAGACCCAATCTGAAAGTCAACAACTACAAAGATGACAGGTGGATAAATACACAAAGATGGGAAGAAACCAGCGCAAAAAAGGAGGAAAACACCCAAAACCAGAACGCCTCTCCTCCTATAAGGGATCACAACTCCTCACCAGCAAGGGAACAAGGTTGTATGGACAATGAGTGTGATAAATTGACAGAATCAGGCTTCAGAAGGTGGGTAATAAGGAACTTCTGTGAGCTAAAAGAACGTGTTCTAACCCAATGCAAAGAAACTAAGAACACTGAAAAAAGATTTGACGAAATGCTAACTAGAATAAACAACTTAGAGAGGAATATAAGTGAATTGATGGAGCTGAAATACACAACATGAGAACTTCATGAAGCATACACAAGTTTCAACAGCCGAATTGACCAAGCAGAAGAAAGGCTATCAGAGGTCAAAAATCAACTCAATGAAATAAAACGAGAAGGCAAGATTAGAGAAGAAAGGATAAAAAGGAATGAACAAAGTCTTCAAGAAATATGTGACTATGTAAAAAGATCTAATCTACGTTTGATAGGTGTACCTGAATGTGACGGAGAGAATGAATCCAAGCTGGAAAATACTCTTCAGGATGTTATCCAGGAAAATTTCCCCAACCTAGCAAGGCAGGCCAATATTCAAGTACAGGAAATACAGAGAACACCACAAAGATATTCCTCAAGAAGAGCAACCCCAAGGCACATAATTGTCAGATTCACCAGGGTTGAAATGAAGGAGAAAATGCTAAGGGCAGCCAGAGAGAAAGGTCGGGTTAGCCACAAAGGGAAGCCCATCAGACTCACAGCAGATCTCTCAGCAGAAACCCTACAAGTGAGAAGAGAGTGGGAGCCAATATTCAACATCCTTAAAGAAAAGAACTTTCAACCCAGAATTTCATATCCAGCCAAACTAAGCTTCATAAGTGAAAGAAAAATAAAATCCTTTATGAACAAGCAAGTACTCAGAGATTTCATCACCACCAGGCCTGCTTTACAAGAGCTCCTGAAAGAGGCACTAAACATAGAAAGGAACAACCAGTACCAGCCACTCCAAAAACATACCAAATGGTAAAAAGCATCAACACAACGAAGAAACTGTATCAACTAACGGGCAAAACAGCCAGTTAGCATCAAAATGGCAGGATCAAATTCACACACAACAATATTAACCCTATATTCAATTAGGAAAGGAGGAAGTCAAATTGTCTCTATTTGCAGATGACATGACTGTATATCTAGAAGACCCCATCGTCTCAGCCCAAAATCTTCTCAAACCGATAAGCAACTTCAGCAAAGTCTCAGGATACAAAATCAATGTGCAAAAATCACAAGCATTCCTATATACCAATAACATACAAACAGAGAGCCAAATCAAGAGCGAACACCCATTCACAATTGCTACAAAGAGAATAAAATACCTAGGAATACAACTAACAAAGGATGTAAAGGACCTCTTCAAGGAGAACTACAAACCACTGCTCAATGAAATAAGAGAGGACACAAACAGATGGTGTTAGGAAGAATCAATATAGTGAAAATGGCCATATTGCCCAAAGTAATCTATAGATTCAATGCCATCCCCATCAAGCTACCAACGACCTTCTTCACAGAACTGGAAAAAATCACTTTAAACTTCATATGGAATCACAAGAGACCCCACATAGCCAAGACAATTCTAAGCAAAAAGAACAAACTTGGAGGCATCACATTGCCAGACTTCAAACTATACTACAAGGCTACAGTAATCAAAACAGCATGGTACTGGTACCAAAACAGAGACATAGACCAATGGAACAGAACAGAGACCCCAGAAGAAACACCACACATCTACAACCATCTGATCTTTGACAAACCCAGCAAAATCAAGCAATGGGGAAAGGACTCCATATTTAATAAATGGTGTTGGGAAAACTGGCTAGCCATGTGCAGAAAGCAGAAACTGGACCCCTACCTGTCACCTTACACTAAAATTAACTCCAGATGGATCAAAGATTTAAACATAAAACCTAACACCATAAAAACACTAGAAGAAAACATAGGCAAAACCATCCAGGACACAGGCATGGGCAAGGACTTCATGACCAAAACACCAAAAGCAATGGCAATAAAAGCCAGGATAGACAAATGGGATCTAATTAAACTCCAGAGCTTCTTTACAGCAAAAGAAACCATCATTAGAATGAATCGGCAACCAAAAGAACGTGAAAAAATTTTTGCAATCTGCCCATCTGACAAAGGGCTAATATTCAGAATCTACAAAGAACTAAAACAGATTTACAAGAAAAAAACAAATAACCCCATTCAAAAGTGGGCAAAGGATACGAACAGACACTTTTCAAAAGAGGACATATATGAGGCCAACAAACATATGAAAAAATGCTCATCATCATTGGTCATTAGAGAAATGCAAATCAAAACCACACTGAGATATCATCTCATGCCAGTTAGAATAGCGATCATTAAAAAATCGGGAGACAACAGATGCTGGAGAGGATGTGGAGAAATAGGAACACTCTTACACAGTTGGTGGGAGTGTAAATTAGTAACCATTGTGGAAGACAGTGTGGCAATTTCTCAAGGATCTAGAAATAGAAATTCTATTTGACCCAGCAATCCTACTATTGGGTATATACCCAAAGAACTATAAATCGTTCTACTATAAAGACACATGCACACGTATGTTCCTTACAGCCCTGTGTACAATAGCAAAGACCTGGAACCAACCCAAATGCCCATCAATAATAGACTGGACAAAGAAAATGTGGTATATATACACCATGGAATACTACGCAGCCATAAAAAAACGATGAGTTCGTGTCCTTTGTAGGGACATGGCTGAATCTGGAAACCATCATTCTCAGCAAACTGACCCAAGAACAGAAAGCCAAGCACTGTATGTTCTCACTCATAGGTGGGTGTTGAACAACGGGAACACGTGGACTCAGGGAGAGGAGCATCACACACAGGGGACAGTTGTGGGGGGGTAAGGGAGAGACAATGGGGGGGTGGGGAGGGAGGGAGGATGGGGAGGGATAACATGGGGAGAAATGCCAGATATAGTATGCACGTGAAGTAAAATAAATAATTAAAAAAAAAAAAGTTGAAGAGGACACCAAAATCTGAAAAAAAAAAAACAAAAAACAAACAAACAAACAAAAACAATATTAACCCTAAATGGAAATGGGCTAAATGCCCCAATCAAAAGACACAGACTGGCAAATTGGATAAAAACCAAAACCCATTGGTGTGCTGTATCCAGGAAACCCATTTCACATGCAAGGATACACATAGGCTGAAAATAAAGGGATGGAGGAAGATTTACCAAGCAAATAGAGGGCAAAAAAAAGCAGGAGTTGCAATTCTCATCTCAGGTAAAATAGATTTTAAACCAACAAAGACCAAAAGAGACAAAGAAGGACATTACATAATGGTAAAAGGATCAATGCAACAAGAAGAGCTAACGATCCTAAATATATACGCACCCAATACAGGAGCACCCATATACATAAAGCAAGTTCTTAATGACCTACAAAGAGACTTAGGCTCCCACACAATAATAGTGGGAGACTTTAACACCCCATTGTCAATATTAGACAGATCAACGAGACAGAAAATTAACAAGGATATCCAGGACTTGAACTCACACCTGGACCAAGCAAACCTAATAGACATTTACAGAACTCTCCACCCCAAATCCACAGAATATACATTCTTCTCAGCACCACATCACACCTACTCTAAAATTGACCACATAATTGGAAGTAAATCACTCCTCAGCAAATGCAAAAGAACAGAAATCATAACAAACAGTCTCTCAGACCACAGTGCAATCAATTTAGAACTCAGAATTCAGAAACTAACTCAGAACCGCACAGCTTCATGGAAACTGAACAACTGGCTCTTGAATGTTGACTGGATAAACAATGAAATGAAGGCAGAAATAAAGATGTTCTTTGAAACCAACAAGAACGAAGACACAACGTACCAGAATCTCTGGCACACATTTAAAGCAGTGTCTAGAGGAAAATATATAGCAATAAATGCCCACATGAGAAGCAAGGAAAGATCTAAAATCGATACCCTATCATCAAAATTGAAAAAGCTAAAGGAGCAAGACCAAAAAAACTCAAAACCTAGCAGAAGATAAGAAATAACTAAGATCAGAGCAGAACTGAAGGAGATAGAGACACAAAAAAACCCTTCAAACAATCAATAAATCCAGGAGCTGGTTTTTCGAAAAGATCAACAAAATAGACCACTAGCCAGATTAATAAGAAAAGAGAGAATAATCAAATAGATGCAATAAAAAACAATAAAGGGGATATCACCACAGATTGCACAGAAATAAAAACCATCATCCCAGATTATTACAAACATCTCTATGCACGTAAACTAGTAAAACTGGAAGAAATTGATAAATTCCTGGACACTTGCATCCTCCCAAGGCTAAACCAGGAAGAAGCCAAAACCCTGAATAGACCAAAAACAACGTCTGAAGTTGAGACAGCAATTAAGAGCCTCCCACCCAAAAAAAGCCCAGGTCCAGATGGGTTCACAGCCAAATTCTACCAGACATACAAAGAGGAGCTGGTATCATTCCTTCTGAAACTATTCCAAACAATCCAAAAGAGGGAATCCTTCCCAAATCATTTTATGAGACCAACATCATCCTGATACCAAAACCCGGCAGAGACTCAGCAAGAAAAGAAAACTTCAGGTCAATATCCATGATGAACATAGATGCAAAAATCTTCAATAAAATACTGGCAAACCGATTGCAACAGCACATCAAAAAGCTTATCCACCATGATCAAGTAGGCTTCATCCCAGGGATGCAAGGTTGGTTCAACATATGCAAGTCTATAAACGTAATTCACCACATAAACAGAACCAAAGACAAAAACCACATGATTATCTCAATTAATGCAGAGAAGGCCTTTGACAAAATTCAACAGCCCTTTATGCTAAAAACCTTCAATAAACTAGGTATTGACGGAACGTATCTCAAAATAATAAAAGCTATTTATGACAAACCAACAGCCAATATCATACAGAATGGGCAAAAACTAGAAGCATTCCCTTTGAAATCTGGCACTCGACAAGGATGTCCTCTCTCACCATTCCTATTCAATGTAGTATTGGAAGTTCTAGCCAGAGCAATCAGGCAAGAAAAAGAAATAAAGGGTATTCAAATAGGAAAGGAGGAAGTCAAATTGTCTCTATTTGCAGATGACATGATTGTGTATCTAGAAGACCCCATCATCTCAGCCCAAAATCTCCTGAAACTGATAAGCAACTTCAGCAAAGTCTCAGGATACAAAATCAATGTGCAAAAATCACAAGCATTCCTATACACAAATAACAGACTTAAAGAGAGCCACATCAAGAACGAACTGCCATTCACAATTGCTACAAAGAAAATAAAATACCTGGGAATACAACTAACAAAGGATATAAAGGACCTCTTCAAGGAGAACTATAAACCACTGCTGAACGAAATAAGAGAGGACACAAACAGATGGAGAAACATTCAATGCTCATGGTTAGGAAGAATCAACATTGTGAAAATGGCCATACTACACAAAGTAATTTACATATTCAACGCTATCCCCATCAAGCTACCAATGACCTTCTTCACAGAACTGGAAAAAACCACCTTAAACTTCACATGGAACCAAAAGAGAGCCCGCATAGCCAAGTCAATTCTAAGCAAAAAAACAAAGCGAGAGGCATCAAACTACTGGACTTCAAACTATACTATAAGGCTACAGTAATCAAAACAGCATGGTACTGGTACCAAAACAGAGATATAAACCAATGGAACAGAACAGAGATCTCGGAGGCAACACCACACATCTACAACCATCCAATCTTTGACAAACCTGACAAAAACAAGCAATGGGGAAAGGAGTCCCCGTTTAATAAATGGCATTGGGAAAACTGGCTAGCCATGTGCAGAAAGCAGAAACTGGACCCCTTCCTGACACCTTACACTAAAATTAACTCCAGATGAATTAAAGACTTAAACATAAGACCTAACACCATAAAAACCCTAGAAGAAAACCTAGGCAAAACCATTCAGGACATAGGCGTAGGCAAGGACTTCATGACCAAAATGCCAAAAGCATTGGCAACAAAAGCCAAAATAGACAAATGGGACCTAATCAAACTCCACAACTTCTGCACAGCAAAAGAAACAGTCATTAGAGTGCATCGGCAACCAACAGAATGGGAAAAAATTTTTGCAATCTACCCATCTGACAAAGGGCTGATATCCAGAATTTACAAAGAACTAAAACAGATTTACAAGAAAAAAGCAAACAAGCCCGTTCAAAAGTGGCAAAGGACATGAACAGACACTTTACAAAAGAAGGCATACATGAGGCCAACAAACATATGAAAAAATGCTCATCATCACTGGTCATTAGAGAAATGCAAATCAAAACTACATTGAGATACCACCTCACGCCAATTAGAAGGGCGATCATTAAAAAGTCTGGAGACAACAGATGCCAGAGAGGCTGTGGAGAAATAGGAACACTTTTACACTGTTGGTGGGAGTGTAAATTAGTTCAACCATTGTGGAAGACAGTGTGGCGATTCCTCAGGGACCTAGAAATAGAAATTCCATTTGACCCAGCAATCCCATTACTGGGTATATATCCAAAGGATTATAAATCGTTCTACTATAAGGACACATGCACACGAATGTTCATTGCAGGACAGTTTACAAGAGCAAAGACCTGGAACCAACCCAAATGCCCATCGATGATAGACTGAACAGGGAAAATGTGGCACATATACACCATGGAATACTATGCAGCCATCAAAAACGATGAGTTCGTGTCCTTTGTAGGGACATGGATCAACCTGGAAACCATCATTCTCAGCAAACTGACACAAGAACAGAAAATCAAACATCGCATGTTCTCACTCATAGGTGGGTGTTGAACAATGAGAACACATGGACACAGGGAGGGGAGTATCACACACTGGGGTCTGTTGGGGGGGGAAGTAGGGGAAGGACAGCGGGGGGGTGGGGAGTTGGGGGAGAGATAGCATGGGGGAGAAATACCAGATATAGGTGATGGGGGAGGAAGGCAGCACATCACACTGCCATGTGTGTACCTATGCAACAATCTTGCATGTTCTTCACACGTACCCCAAAACCTAAAATGTAATTAAAAAAAAAAAAGATTTACAGGAGCATTGTGACCTGGCCAATGACAAAGAAATTCCCCACCTCTTCCATCTGTCACTGGAGCCCAGATATCTACAGTCCTCTGTCACCTCTTGATACAAACACCCTCTCCTCCCGTAAAAATCCTCCAGCCAGCATGGAAATTTGAAGACAGTACTTTAGAATGCTAGTTCACCATCTTCCTGCTTTTCCTCCCACCAACCTCATCTCTTGTGTTTGGCTTTTAAGCAGCAAGCAGCCGAACCTGGGTTCAGTTACAGTAATTTGTGAGGCTCAGGCTAAAACATGTGAATTAAGGCTCAAATAAATGAGTCACCCCAAACTGATGAAAATTACTCTTTATTTGCAAACCAACTTTTAAAAGCAGTTTCTGATGTTCTTCAGTAGTCGAGACCCATAATTTTCCATTCCCATTGCCCTGAAAGTATTCTGTAAGTGTCCCTAAATTGCTTTAGTATCTGGGAATGGAAGTTGAAATGAATATAAATGTTAATTCAAGAGCTTTTATTTCTGGCATTACACCTGTCAGATCACTTCCCTGAGCAGCTTTGAACTGGCACAATGGCATGGAGTTAATTTTTTTTTCTTGGATTTTTTAGTTAGACTGAATGAACCAGAAAGCCCTTTGGGTGTGTCAAGGATAAGTCAATACAATAACATTTTTTAATGGCATTCAATTTTACTTGAAACCTGACAACTAAAACTGGATCAGCATGAAGGTCTTCCAGTCACCCTGGTGACTTTGACTCAGAAGACACAGTAAGTATGCCACTTCCAAAATAGATATATTGTTTTAACCTAGGTAGCTTTTTTACCAATATTACTTAAAACAACAATTTCCTTTGTGCCATAAAAGATTTTAAATTATTGATGGGTAGTTTCAGTCTATAGAAAACTGCCTAATTTAGCAGTAAAACAAATTGGAAATAATTGTGTGAGCTATGTCAATGTTCTAAATATAGAACACACAGCTAAATTTTTCTAGTTACTTCTTAAAGTTATCAGGACCTTTGTAAAATTGGAATTATTGCAGTACCTTTTCACGAGGATTTTTGATAATTAGATTTAATAAGAATGATGACAAAAAAGATGATAGTACTAATGACTAACATCACTGAGGATTATTATGTTCTAAATACTGTGCTCAGCATTTTACATGTTTTATTTCATTTCATCCTTATAATACCCCTATCTCTATGAGGAAGGTTATATCGTTGGTCCTATTATAATTGTTTTACCAATGAGCAAAGAGGCTTAGAAATTGAGTTGCTTTTTTAAAATGGCAGGAGCAATGCTAGTAGATATTGCAAAGCTAGTGGGAAAAACAAGACTTCTGTCATAGCTCCCCTGAAAATGATCCTTACAAGTGAATTTCAAATATATATATAATTTTGGCAAGACATTAATATAGGCCCTCCTATAAAGACGTGCTCATCCCAGGACTGACCAGCCTGGAGCACACAGAAGAAACTGGATTGCACAATAATAAAAGAAATCTGCACCAAAGTGGAAGAGCAATTATGGTCACTAGGTCTTCAGTATGAAAGACTTAGAAATTGCTATAAGAATCTCACTGTCTATCATTTTTGTTTACTGTGTATAATTATAGTTGAATTATATAGTTCACTGCATTTGGGCTTGACTCTCCAGCAGTCTCAGTTAATTGTTTTTGCTGTTCTCATAAAATGTTTCCATTTGTGTTATGGGTGGATATTTAGAACAAATCCAATACCTTTTAAATGGCCTTCCATTCTCCTTTGAATCTGCAGGGTCTTATCAAAGGAAACTGAGAATTTCTCTAGTTCTCCTTCCTATTTTCCTCCTAGAATCAACTTACCTTCCCACTGAACCCAGTTCTAGGAAATTCATTTTTGAAGCTAAGTTTTGCCTGTCTCAAGCCCCATTTTGGTTTGGCAGTTCTAGACTGGAGTCTGACCTTTTCCCTTGGGTGTCTCTTCAGACCACTTGGCTCCATACCTTGGAGATGGGGAGTGGATCTGCACCTCTGCCCTGTCCAGCCACCAAGCATTCTGAACCCCAGCCAGGACAGAAGAAAACAAGTTAAGCATGTATTAAAGAATGTTGTCTCTACAAGGAAGCTTATTTCTGACAGGAAGATCTATAATCCACACCTACTCTCATTCAACTCATAGTCACTTACTTATTAAAAACAAAACAGCCCTAGAATTTGTAAGTACATTATTTTTCTTCCTAAGAGTTCAGAAGCAACAGCAAAAAAACAATGGACAACAACAGCAAAATCTTGAAATAAACAAAAAACAAGTGCCTTCTATTTTTAACATGTGATGTCTTGATGCAAAATCTTATGCCAATGTGATTCTCAGTTGACTTTTTTTTCTCTACAAGCTTTTATCTTAATGTTTTGAAATTCCACAATGATGTGTCTAAGTCAACAACTTTTTACCTTTGTTCCATTTGGCACTTAGTAAGTTCTTTCCATTTGGGGAATAGGGTTACCTTTAACTGTATAAAAGTTTTTACATTATTTCTTTGGGGGAAAAAGTTGTTTCCTTCCTATTTGTTATTATCTTTTTAGAAATGCTATTAGATGATGTTTGATTTCCAGTCTTGACTGTAGTCTTTACGTCTTCTCTGTCCTCTCAAATTTTGTACCTCCTTATTTTCTGATCTGGGAGATTTCTTTAAATTTTCTTCATAGTTTTCTACTGAATTTTGTTGCTTAGACCATCGTGTTTTTAAGTTCCAAAAACTCTTTTTAGTGCCTTCTTTCCATAGCATACAGTTCTTACTAAATGGATATAATGTCTTTTACATTACTCAGTAATAGTTTCTTTAAGTCTTATTGGTTCTTCACTTTTCTCTTTCATTTTACAGACCAAAAATAGGATTGCATCAAACTAAGAAGCTTCTGCACAGCAAAGGAAACAATTAATAGAGTGAAGAGACAAACCATGAAATGGAAAAAATATTTACAAATTATGCATCAGATAAAGATTTAATATCTAAAGTATACAAGGAGCTCAAATTATTCAATAATAGGAAATCAACTAACTCTATTTAAAAATGGCCAAAAGACTTGAATATACATTTTTCAAAAGAAGACCTAAAAATGACCAACAGATACATGAAAAAATGCTTGGCATCTCTAATCACCAGCAAAATGCAAATTAAAACCATAATGAAACATCAACTCATACCCATTAGATTGGCTATTATCAGAAAGATCCAAAATAACAAATGTTAGTAAGGATGTAAAGAAAAGGTAACCCTCATATGCTGTTGTTGGTATTGTAAATTAGTACAGCCATTTTGGAAAACAGGATGAAGCTTTCTCAGAAAACTACAGATGATCCAGCAATTTCACTGCTGGATATGCACACAAAGGAAGTTTGATCACTATGCCAGGAATATCTGCACTCCTATGTTAATTGCAGCATTATTCACAACAGCCAAGTTACAGAAACAACCTAAGTATCCATCAACCAATGAATAGATTAAAAATGTGGTATACATACAGAATGGAATACTATTCACTCAGAAACGAAAAGAATGAAAATCTGTCATTCATAACAACACTCATGAACCCAGAGTACATTATGTTAGGTGAAATAAGCCAGACACACAGAGATAAATACCCTATGATTTATCTTATATACAAAATCTTTTAAAGAGTTAAATTCATAGAAGTAGAGGGTAGAATGGTGGTTACTAGAGTACCAGAGGCTGGGGTGGGGAGTGATGATGGGGAAAGGAAAGATGTTGGCCAATGGACACAAAGTTAGTTACACAGAAGGAAAAAGTTCTGGTGTTCTATTGCACAGCAAGTTGACTATAGTTAATAATAATGCATTTTATATTTCAAAATAGCTAAAAGAGTGGATTTAAAATATTTTCACCACAAAGAAATGAAAAATGTTTGAAGCGATAGACATGCTAATTACTCTAATTTGATCATTTCACGGTATATAAATGTATCAAAATATCACTTTGTATCCCACAATAATAGGCAATTATTATTTGTCAGCCAAATATAAAATAAAACTAAAAATATATGTATCCAGTATAAAGGTTAGTGGGAGTCCAGGGGGAGGAGTATAAGGCTTCCTGACCAGCAGGCTTTGCTTGGATAAGCAGGCTGGGGCACAAAGCCCAGGATGCAGAAATTTAATTTAATTTAATTTTAGAGTGCTAGTTTCTCACTAGAAACTACACTAGTTTTCCCCAAAAAGTAAATTTAATTTCTTTAGAAAAAATTCATGTGGCTCTTTCATTTTTCCTCTGTTTTGCTTGGAAACTGCATTGCTGGTGGTTAGACAATCATATTGAGGTGATGGAGCAGGGACCTGGGTGGGCAACAGGCTATTCTCTATTAGAGACCTTCAAGTGGGTTTCTCTGGGCATTTGTAAGGTTGCGAATTTACTTGTATTGTTGCGGCATGAATGGAAAGTATATGCATGTTGATACTATACTTGCTGGATTTAATTACCTTTCAAATGTCTTTAAAAAGTTACATTCCAATTTGGTTTTAAAACAAAAGATGTTGGGTATACAAGATGGCACGACAACAGAGGAGCAGGGTATAGATTTAAGGTTAGTGAAGCAAATGTTCACCATAAGGAAATGTGCACATTTCCAGTTAGTATGGAAAGCAACATCTATACTCCCTGTGGGTTCTGAGAAGAACAATTTCCTCGAGTGGATGAAGCTGGGTTATGTCCTGTGACTGCGACCCATGAAGGAGAAAAGCTGAGCACACGTTCAGCAGTGCACTGAAGCCCAGAGAAGTAACCAGATCCCTCCTGTGGACAAAAAAGACTTCAAAGGGACAAGAGGTTTGTGGAGGATCAATTCACAGATTAGGAAGGACTATTGTTAATGCATTGTGTCATAACTGACAGTAATTTTCCCTTTCATTATGGTGTTTTATGCTCAATTTAAAATAAGTTCTTTTTTCTGGTTTCTCCTCATCTTCCTGAACAACAATAGGTAAAGTGCTCTGGGGCCTATCGTTGGCCTGTTTTCCCTTTTTCTGTCTACACCCCTGCCCTGGCTTTGAACACAGTCTGTGGTAAGCCCTGCTGTCATCCTACCCAGATCACTTCCCGACTGATATGGGGAGGTGGGGGATGAGGGGATACAAATGGCCGTTCTGGTGCCCCACAGGGGCACACTCTGGTGCCATTTACTCCCAGAGCTCCCCCACAGGATCAGGCTGAGCCCAGATGTCAGCCAAACCCACATCTTTTCGTTGTTGTTGTTTGAGAGAGAGTTTCGCTCTTCTTGCCCAGGCTGGAGTACAATGGTACAATCTCTGCTCACTGCAACCTCCGCCTCCCTGATTCAAGCAATTCTCCTGCCTCAGCCTCCCTAATAGCTGGGATTACAGGCACACACCATCATGCCAAGCTAACTTTTGTATTTTTAGTAGAGACAGGGCTTCCTCATGTTGGCCAGGTTGGTCTCAAACTACTGCCTTCAGGTGATCCACCAGCCTTGTCCTCCCAAAGTGCTGGGCTTAGAGGCATGAGACACCATGCCCAATGGAACCAACATCTTTGCCTAGCTTCTTCCCCTATTCTATCCTACTTCCCTCGCTTTCTTACAGATCTCATCTGGGGGCTGTAATAAATCATTTACCCAATCCCTGAGTAAACCATTTACACAAGAATCCCTGTCTCAAGCTCTGCTTCTAAGAAACCAGACTTAAGGCATCATCTATATACTCAGACTCCCAAAATTTTTATTTCTGGACTGGATCTATCTGCTGAACTTCCTTATCAACATTTCCACAAGGAAGCATCCAATCTTATCATATCTAAAACTGAGCTCCTGATCACTTTTACTTTACCAAACTTAGTCCTAGAGCTTTCCTCGCTGCCCTAAATGGTAACTGATATGGTTTGGTTGTCTTCCTACCCAAATCTCATCTTGAATTATAACCCCATAATCTCCATGTGTAACAGGAGGGAGCTGGTGGGGAGGTAATGAAATCACGGAGGTGGTTTCCCCCATGCTCTTCTTTTTTTTTCTTTTCTGAGACCGAGTCTTGCTCTGCTACACAGGCTGGCATGCAGTGCTATGGCATGATCTCGGCTCATTGCAATCTCTGCCTCCCCAGTTGAGCGATTATCCTGCCTCAGCCTCCCGAGGAGCTGGGATTACAGGTGTATACAACCACGCCTGGCTAAGTTTTGTATTTCTTATTTTTTAGTAGAGATGTGATTTCACCATGTTAGCAAGGCTGGTCTTGAACTCCTGACCTCAAGTGATCCACCTGCATTGGCCTCCCAAAGTGCTGGGATTACAGGTGTGAGACACCATGCCCAGCACCCCCATGCTGTCTTCATGATACTGAGTGAGTTGTCATGAAATCTGATGGTTTCATAAGCATTTGGAATTTCCCTTGCATTCATTCTGTCTCCTGCTGCCCTGTGAAGAGGTACCTTCTGCCATGATTGTAAGTTTCCTGAGCCATATGGAACTGTAATATGGAGTCAATTAAACCTCTTTTTTTAATAATACTCCAGTCTCAGGTATTTCTTCATGGCAGTGTGATAACTAACTAATACAGTAACCTTATTATTTCATTTGCTTGGTCTAAAAGCCATGGAGTCAACTTTGACTCCTCTGTTTCTCCTGCACCATGTTGAATCCATCAGCACATCCTGCCAGCTCTTCCTCCAGGTATGTCCACACTTGTCCTCCTCACCGACTCTACTGCTACTGTCTAATCCAGGCTATCATTATACCTCTCACCTGGGTTAACAGCCTCCTAACTTTCCTTCCTGTTTCTGCCTTTGAACTTCTTTATTGTATTCTCAATACAGCAGTCAGAGTAAGCCTGTTAAAATATAAGTCCAATCATGATAGTCTTCTGCTCAGAACCCCTGAAAGCACCCCACTTTGGGAGAGGCCATCCACACTGGTCCTGAGTATCCCTGCCTGTTCCTGCTTAGTGTGCCAAACTGCAATCCTAATATGAGAGTGAGCAATTTCTCTAGCTGGCCCTGTAGGCCATTAAGTTTCCTGGAGGAAGGCAGATTAGCTTGTTGGCTGTTTCATATAGTTTGCTGCTCACTCAGAAAGTGCTAGGCTCTTGGCTCTGAGTTCTTCTCCTGTAACACAATCCACTGTGTGTGCAGACATCCATGATGGGCCCTTGTGCTGTCTCTGTGTGGCTTAGTGGGGAATGGAGAGCTGTACACAAACCAAATATAAACTCTAGCTACTATTTTGCCATGTTTGTCTCTGGCCCGAGTCTCATGTCTTCCGTTTACATCCATGAAGTAACAGGCATACCTGTTAGCTTACAAGGAAGGTAAAGTTCCAGGCTCTGGGCAGTTCTTGACATCTATCACATTCAGAGTAAAAGCCCCAGTAGTCTATAAGGCCCCACTACTTGCCCCTCCTGATCCCATTGCTTACTCTCTGCCCCTGGCGCACACTGATCCAGCCACACAGACCTCCTGCCTTTTTTTCACACATGCTCAGCACTCTCCAGCTTCAAGATTTTTGCAGTTTTTATTTCTTCTAAAAGTAGCTTCCTCTCCCAGTCATCTGCGTGGCTGGCTCCCTCACCTCCCTTCTGTATTTTCAGATACACCACCGTCCTTGAGGGCTGCTTCACCCCATCATTCTTCTAAAAACTGCAACCCTCAGACCCTAATCTCCCTTCTTGCTTTCTTTTTCTCCTTGATATTCATAATCATTAAACCTCTATCTAGTTTACTTACTTATTTGTTCCCAACCTAGTCTCCCTCACTAGAATATAAGCTATAGGGAAGCAGGGAGTTTTGTTCCCGTTATTCACTGCTGTTTCCCTAGTAACTAGATCACTGCCTGGCACATAGTAGAAACTCAGTAAATGTGCTGAATGAATGAACTTTTGGCAAACACAATCTGCTAACTTGTATGCTATTAAAACTATGATCACATTCTGAGGAATAAGAAGCAATGGACTATAAGCAAAACAAACACAGCGCTTTCTATGTGGAGCTGACCATTTTGTCAGAAAAACGTATTTATCAAATAATTGTACAAATACATAACTACGAATAATGGAAACAGCAATAAACAAGCAATACAGAAAGCTAATAGACCACATTAAATAATGCTATTCTCATGGTGCAGAGTAGTCGTTGGGAAGCACCTCTCTAGCAAAGGCCTACATTTCTCAACCTACTTTTCATCCAGGTACAATTATGTGATCATTTCTCACCAAAGGAGTGTGACAGGGATTGCTGTACATCACTTGTAGACTGGGGTTTCAAGCACAGAGGTATGCCTTCTCTACTCTCTCCCCATCTGCTATCTGTAACCAAGAACTGCAAGATCCTGGGGAATGGCAGGATGGAAAAGGCCAAGGTTCCAGAATTGCCACTTGTGAGAAGCCACTAACCAACCAGGAACATTCTGCCAGAGTGGCATCAGAGGTCTACCGGATAGTCAAGACTTTCACCACTGACGAAGGGTGATGAGGTCACTGTGTCATGTATCAGTGGAGATACATGTGAGAAGCAGCAATGAGAAACCCCTACCCCATCCAGCCAAGTTGATATCAACAAACATAGTGTGGATCCTGAAATCCTACTCCTCCCAGGCAATAGCAAGGTGTCCTACTCACCCAGGGAGTGTCAACGAAGACCAAGTGGGAAACCTGGACTTACACCCACATCTGGCAGTAAAAGAGTGAAATGGCTTTTACTGCCAGATTGTGTTACAGGAGAAGAACTCAGAGCCACTTCCTCTGCCAGTGAAATGTCAGAGGAAACCTATTAAAAGGGTAGCTTTTTTAAAAAGTAGAGTCTCATAATATTTAATATTCAAAATACCCAGGGTTCAATTGAAAATCACTTGTATCAAAACCTGGAAAAAATCTCAACTTGGACGAGAACAGTTAACAGGTACAAAACAGAAATGACACAGAGGTTAGGATTATATGACAAGGAATCTAAAGCAGCCATTATAAAATTGCTTTAATGAGGAATTACAAATACATGCCACAAACTAAAAAAAAAATAGAAAAATACACAAACAATCTCAGCAAAGAAATAGAAAATATAAAGACCAAAAGAAGTTTTGGAAATTAAAAACACAATAACCAAAATTAAAACTCAATAAATGGACTCAAAAGCAAAATGGAGAAAGCCAAGTAAAGAATTAGGAAACCTTAAGATAAAACAATAGAAATTACCTAATCCAAACAATACCGAGAAAATAAGTTGAAAAAAATGAGCAGAATCTCAGGGTCTTGTGGGATAATAATAAAAGGTCTTGCATTCAAGTCACTGATGTCCCAGAAAGACAGGAGATAGAAGATAGGATGAAGAGGCATTTGAAGAAATAATTACTGAAAATTTCTTATATTTGGTGATATGGTTTGGCTGTGTCTCCACCCAAACCTCACCACAAATTGTAATAATCCCCCACATGTCAAGGGTGGGGTAAGGTGAAGATAATAGAATCATGGGTGCAGTTTCCCCCATACTGTTCTCACGGTAGTGAATAAGTCTCACTAGACCTGATGGTTTCATAAATGAGAGTTCCCCTGCACAATCCCTCTTGCCTGCCACCATGTAAGACATGACTTTGCTACTCATTTGCCTTCCACTGTGATTGTGAGGCTTTCTCAGCCATGTGGAACTGTGAGTCAGTTAAACCTTTTACCTTTATAAATTACCCAGTCTGGGGTTTGTCTTTATTAGCAGTATGAGAACAGACTAATATACTTAGCAGAAGCCAAAATTCTAGATTCAAAAAGCCTAGAAAACTTCTGACAAGAATGAACTGAGAGAAACCCACACAAGATATATCATGTTAAATGTTTGAAAACTGAAGACAAATATCTTAAAAGCAGTGATGAGAGAAAAATGATCCTTAACCTACTGGAGAAAACCAATTAGATTACAGCACGTGTCCCAATAGAAGCCCTGGAAATATCCAGAATCTACAAAGAACTTAAACAAATTTACAAGAAGTAAACAAACAATCCCATCAAAAACTGGGCAAAGGTTATGAACAGACACTTCTCAAAAGAAGACATTTATGCAGCTAACAAACATGAAAAAAAGCTCATCATCACTGGTCATGCAAATCAAAACCACAATGAGACACCATCTCAGGCCAATTAAAATGGTGATCATTAAGAAGTCAGGAAACAACAGATGCTGGAGAGGATATGGAGAAACAGGAATGCTTCTACACTGTTGGTGGGAGGATAAATTAGTTCAACCATTGTGGAAGACAGTGTGGTGATTCCTCAGGGATCTAGAACTAGAAATATCATTTGACCCGGCAATCCCATTACTGGGTGTATACCCAAAGGAGTATAAATTATTCTATTATAAAGAAACATGTATACATATGTTTATTGTGGCACTGTTCACAATAGCAAAGACTTGGAACAACCCAAATGCCCATCAGTGATAGACTTGATAAAGAAAATATGGCACATATACACCATGGAATACTATGCAGCCATAAAAAGAATGAATTCATGTCCTTTGCAGGGACATGGATGAAACTGGAAAACATCATTCTGTTCACAAGAACAGAAAAATAAACTCCACATGTTCTCACTCATAAGTGGAAATTGAACAATGAGGACACAGGGAGTGGAACATCACACACCAGGGCCTGGTGGGGGTTGGTAGGCTAGGGGGGAGATAGCATTAGGAGAAATATCTAACGTAGATGACAGGGTGATGGATGCAGCCAACCACCAAGGCACGCGTATACCTATTTAACAAATGTGCACATTCTGCTCATGTACCCCAGAACTTAAAATATAATAATAAAAATAAATAAATAAATCCACTAATGGAAAAAAAAAAAAAGTCAGGAAACAACAGATGCTGGAGAGGATGTGGCGAAATAGGAACACTTTTACACTATTGGTGGAAATGTAAATAAGTTCAACCATTGTGGAAGACAGTGTGACAATTCCTCAAGGATCTAGAACCAGAAATACCACTTGACCCAGCAATCCCATTACTAGGTATATACCCAAAGGATTATAAATCATTCTCCTATAAAGACACATGCACACATATGTTTATTGTGGCACTATTCACAATAGCAAAGACTTGGAACCAACCCAAATGCTCATAAATGATAAACTGGATAAATAAAATCTGGCACGTGTACACCATGGAATACTAGGCAGCTATAAAAAAGAATGAGTACATGTCCTTTGCGGGGACATGGATGAAGCTGGAAAATATCATTCTCAGCAAACTGACACAAGAACAGAAAACCAAACACCGCATGTTCTTACTCATAAGTGAGAGTTGAACAATGACATACATGGACACAGGGAGGGAAACATCACACACTGGGGCCTGTTGAGGAGTGGGGCACTAGGTGAGGGATAGCATTAGGAGATATATCTAATGTAAAAGACAAGTTGACAGGTGCAGCAAACCACCATGGCACATGTATACCTATGTAACAAACTTACATGTTCTTCACACGTACCCCAAAACTTAAAGTATAATGACAGAAAAGCAGCCCTGGAGGCCATAAGAAGAGGCATACATATTTTTCAAAAAATAAGTCATCAACTCAGAATTCTATGTACGGTAACAATGCATTCAGGGAATGAAGGAGAAGTTAAGATAATCTCAGATGAAGGAAAATTAGGAGAATTTCTCCCCCCAACAGACTTACTTTAAAATAAGGGCTAAAGGAAGTTTTCTAAACAGAAGAGGAGAGATAAAAGAAGGAATCTTGGAGTATGGAGAAGGAAGAAAGAAAACCATGGATAAATATTTTTCCTCTTGAGTTTTCTAAACTATGAGAATTAAAGCAAAAATTATAACATTGTCTAACATGGTTCTCAATGTGTTGAGAAAGGCAGTTATGCACAGCTCCTCAGCCCTTGCATGGCTACATGAGAGTAAACTTAGGCCTGGAACATTTCCTTAAAAACGGGTAAAGAGCCCTCATAACCAATGCTAGATTTATTGTCTTGTGAGGTAATATCTTCGCCTGTTCTGGCCTTGATGTATATACTCCTTTGTTCTGCCTAAGCATGTGTATGTGTCAGTGTCCTCAGGCATGTCCTTGGCTTTCTATATTTCAGGTCCCATGGGGGAATGAGAAGGTGCTTTTGCTGCAGCACAAACTAGAGCAACTGTAGCCACACTGCCAATGTGGGATGTGCAGTGGATCTGCTGGCCACATGGGCGCCAATGCATTGCAAGGGGCTGTATCTTGTGCTCATACTCTTTCCTTTTCCTGCAGGTGAACACCATGCAACTTGAGCCTGGTGTGTCTATTGTCTGTTCTCAGCTACCTCAAATCATGCATTGGTCTCTTTTCTTGGTGGCACTAATTAGCCTTTTAACTTTGTTCACACAACCTGGCCACTCAATGAACAGTAAAGCACTCTGTATATAGATAATATATAAAAAATAATTATAAATGAGGGATATTAAAGAAATGTGAAGGGAGATAAGATTTTATATGCTTCATTCAAACTGGTAAAATGCTGACACCAGGAATTTGTGATAAGTAGTCCTTCTAAAAAATGTATAGATAATGCAAGAGAATTCTAAGTTCACAAAAATGAAGAAAAAAGAAAACAGAGAAATAAAAAATGAACAAGCACAAAACAACAACAAAACATTCATCAGACTTAAGCCCTTACATATCTGTAAATTGCATTACATTAAATGCAAATGATACAAACACGCCAATTAAAAAACAGAGATTGGGGAAATAGACAAGAGCAAAACAAACAAAAAACACAACTCTATTATATTCTGTCTATAAGAAACTCACTTCAAATGTAAGGTTATGAGTAGGTTGGAAGTAAAAGAATGGAAAACAGTATACTATGCAAACTTTAATCAAAAGAAACTATGAATAGACACATTGATGTCAGATAAAGTAGACATCCAAGCCAAGAAAAAAATTACCAGGAACAAAAAGAAGCATTACATGATTTAAAAAATAGCAATCCACCAAGAAGATATAAGAAATCTAAATCTGTATACACCCATGTGAAGCAAAAATTGAAATAACTAAAAGGAGAATGTAAAAAAAAAGAGAGAGACCTCAACACCTCTGTCTCAACAACTGATAAACCAACTAGACAGAAAATAAGCAGAAGAGCTCAGCAAAATCATCAGACAGTGTCTAATGGACAATTAGAAAATGTACCATCCAACACCAGAATATGCATTCTTTTCAAGTGTCAATGAAATGAAACATATATCAAGATAGAACATATCCTGGGCCAAGAAATAACCTCAACAAATTTAAAAGAACTGAAATCATATAAAATTAGAAATCAATAACATAAAGATAATAGCACAAGCACCAAACACCTGAAAACTAAACAAAAATCTTCTGAATAACCCAAGAATCAAACAGAAAGTCTCAAGAGATACACTGAAATAAGTGAAAATGAAAATAAACTACAACAAAAGTTGCTAAGGCAGTTTTGAAAGGAAAATCTATGGCACTAGTAGCATATATTAGAAAAGAGGAAAAACCACAAATCTGTAATCTAAGCTTTTATCTTTAGAACCCAGAAAAAGACAAGCAAAATAAACCCAAAGCAAGCAGAAGAAAGGAAAAATTAAGATGAGAGCAGAAATCAATGATATTCAGAACATAAAAAAGAAAGAAAATCAATTAAACAAAAATTTGATCCTTTGAAAAAATTTCAAAAATCGACAAACATCTAGTAAGCTGTTTTTGACAAAAAAGAAAGAATACACACATTACCAATATCAGAAATGAAATGGAAATATCATCACTGCAGATAAGAAAAGGATGACATAAGAGTACTGGAACAACTCTACAAACATAAATGCTATGTCTAAGAAGCAGCAGATCAATGCTTTGAGATGCATAAAGTATCACAACTTTCCCAACATAAAATAGTTTGAACAACCTTATAATGATTAAGAAAACTGGATTTGTAACATAAAAATCCCAAGAAAGAAATTTCCAGGCCCAGATGGCTTCACAGGAGAATTCTACCAAATATTTAAGAATTAACAATAATTCTACACAATGTCTTCCAGAAAACAGAAGAGAAACATTTCCAACTTATAAATGAGAATCAGCATTATCCTGACCTAAAAAAGAGACAAAGCAAGGATATCCACTCTCACTGATCGCATCCACTATAGTACTCAAAATAAGGCAAGAAAACAAAATAAAAGGCATACAGACAAAAAGAAGAGGAAGTAAAACTGTCCAAATTTGCAGATGACATAATGGTCTATACAGAGAAACCCAAGAAATCTATAAAAACTTTAGAATAAGTGAGTGAAGCAAGATCTCAGGGTACAAGATCAACATATAAAAATCAACTGTACTTCTATATATTAGCAATAACATGAGGAAACAAATTTAAAATACAATACCATTTATTACTACCCCAAAATACTTAGATGCATGTCTAAGTTAATATATAGAACTTGCACGGTGAAAACTAAAAATTACTAATGGAATAAATCAAAGAAGATTTAAATAAATAAAAAAGACATGCCATATTTGTGGATTGGAAATCCAATATAATAAAGATATCAATTCCCTCTAAATTTATATACATGTGTAATGCAATTCCTATCAGAATCTCAGCAAGACTTTCTCTAGACATAGATAAAATTGTTCTAAAGTTTATACAGAAGGGCAAAGGAACCAAAGCTAAATCAATTTTGAAAAAATGAAGAAGAAAGTGGGAGAAACTATTTTTCTCAACTTCAAGACCACTACAAGATATAGTAATCAAGACTGTGTGGTATTGGCAGAGGTAATAGACACATAGATTAATGGTACATAAATATAGAATGCAGAAACAACCACATATAAATATGGCAACTGATCTGATTTTTTGACAAATGTGCAAACATAACTGAACAGAGGAAGAACAGTCTTTTCAACAATGATGCCAGATAAACTGTACAGCACAAAAATGAACCTCAGCATAAATCTTATACCTTTTGCAAAAATTAACTCAAAATGGATCATAGATTTAAATGTTAAACATTAAATTATAAAACTTCTGAATGACAACACAGAGAAATCTTCAGCACCTAGAGCTTGCTGAAGAGTTCTTAAATCTGACACAAAAAAACATGAATTATTGAAAAAATTTGTGAATTAATTTTCATCAAAATTAAATTTTTTCTCTGTAAGAAACCTTGTTAAGAAAATGAAAAACAAGAAGAAATACCTGCTAGCCCCATATCTGACAAAGGGGTTATATATAGAATATATAAAGAAGTCTAGAAAGTCAACAGAAATTAGAATGTGCAAAAGATCTAAAAAGACATTTCACCAAGCACATAGAAAGGTGTTCAACATCTGGCCAACAGGAAAATGCAAATAAAGATGGTCTTGGACCATTTGTGCTGATATTTTAAAAATCACAAACTGGGTAATTCGTAAATAATAGAAATTTATTTCCTGCAATTTTATAGACTGAAGAGTCCTTCAAGGTATCAGCAGGTCTTGTGTCTGGTGAGGGCAGCTCTGTGCTTCCAAATGATGCCATGAATGCTGCATCCTCAAATGGTAGGAGACAAGAGGGCAAAAGAGACTAGCTAGTATTCTCCAGTCTTTTTATAAAGCACTAATAAAAAAACACTAATCTATCAGTAATCGATAGATTAGCAATCTATTACTAATAGATTACTATTAGTAAAAAAAATACTGCAAGTAATAAAAATAGATTAGTACATATAATAAAATATCTTATATTACTAATAAGTAATAAACACTAATCTATCAGTAATCCATTACTTATCTCTTTCCTCCAAAAGGCCCCATCTCTTAAGATTACCACAATGGGTATAAAATTTCAACATGAGTTTTGGAGGGGACACATCTAAACGATAGCAAAGACCATGATGAGATATCCTATGCACCAATTAGAACTGTTAAAAAAATGAAAATATCAAATGCTGGTAAGGGTGTGGAGAAATGGGATCTCTCAGATTTTGCTGTTGGGAATGTAAAACGGTACGGTGACACTGGAAAACAATTTGATAGCTTCTCAAAAAACTAAACATACACTTACCATAGAATCTCGCAGTCACACTCCCTGGCATTTATCCTAAAGAAATGAAAACTTATGTCCCCACAAAAATTTTTATAGCAGCTTTATTTGTGATAGTCAAAAATTAAAAACAATAAAAATGTTCTATGAATCAATGAATGGTTAAACAAACTGTATTACATTCATACCATATACTTCAGCAATAAAAAGAAAGAAATTATTGATACTTCCAACAACTTCAGTGGATCTCAGGGACAATATATTGAGTAAAAAAAAGTCAGTATCAAAGATAGTATATTCTGATTCCACTTCCATTACATTCTCAAGATGATAAAATTGTAGAGCTGAAACAGAGATTAGCAGTTGCCAGGGTTAGGGATAATGGGGTTAGGAGAAAGGTGTGGGGGTATAGGGAGTGGTTGGGGCTACAAATGGGTAACACAATGGAGTCTTGTAATGATAACAAAGTTTTGCAAGTTGATTGTAGTAATTACGCAAATCTTCTACATGTAATAAAACGATGCTGAACAAAACACACATATTGCACCAATGTCAATTTCCTGGTTTTGGTACTGTACCATCAGTATTAAATAGTATTGCATAAATGAACTAAACACACATATTGTGCCAATGTCAATTTCCTGGTTTGGGTACTATATCATCACATATTGATAGTATTGCATAAGATGTAACAATTGGGAGAATCTGAGTGAAGGGTACATAGGACATTTCCGTACTATTTTCAAAACTTTCTGTGAATCTATAATGATTAAAAACAAAATATTTTTTAAAAAGTAAAATATTCAAGTAGATAATGGAAACACAAAGTATGCAAATTAAATATCCTTTGACATAGGGCTGAAAGGGTGATACAGTATGATGCCTTCAGGACACTGCATGTATGTTAGCTTTGCTGGAGCCTAAAGTCCTTGTGTGAACTGTTGAGTTATTGTTACACTACGACTGACTTTTACTTTCTTTTATTTATCATATTTTAATAGGGATAACTATTGGCAATATAATTAATAGCTTGAATTTACTCACATTAATGGAACCCATTAAATGGTCTAAGTAATTAACTGGCTTCAATATATATTTACAATAATTCTGCTTGCAATGCAAGTCATAACTATTTGACAATTTAATTTTGTACATCAACTTTCCAAGAGTGTGGCCTTTTTGAAAAAATGTGTCTATTAATTACAAAGTAGAGAAAAGATAAAATGTGTCATATGATTGATTTTATAGTTACTTTTAAAAGGAAATTTACTAGAATAAAATTCCCAGCCAGGTGCAGTGTCTCACTCCTGTAAACCCAGCACTTTGGGAGGCCAAGGTGGGCAGATCACCTGAGGTCAGGAGTTCGAGATTAGTCTGATCAATATGATGAGACCCTGTCTCTACTAAAAATACAAAAATTAGCTAGGCATGGTGGCATGCACCTATAATCCTAGCTACTCGGGAGGCTAAGACAGGAGAATTGCTTGAACCCAGGAGGTGGAAGTTGCAGTGAGCCTGGATCGCACCATTGCACTCCAGCCTCGGCAACAAGAGCGAAACTTCATCTCAGAAATAAATAAATAAATAAAATTACCTACAACCAAATAGAGCAAAAAGTGGTAAACCTAGATTCAATAAATCTACTTTATGCAATTTTTCTAACTTCTTTCAACTTACTAAATATTTGTTAAGAACTATCATTGGACAAGACCCTTTCACAGGCTTGGTCTGAACCAGCCCTCAAAAGCTTTTTTAAGTAAGCACCAAGCCAGTTATTTAATAAATTTTTCTGCAAGGATGAAAATTTTTTTGTATGTGCTATTCAATATGGTAGCCACAAGTGGCTGTTGAACACTTGAAATGTGACTTATTAAAAAAGACACGGAATTTTGTATTTAATATTATTTCATTAATATAATTCAATTTTTTAAAAGTTGTAGATGGTTAATAGCTGCCATATTGGGTAGCACAGCTCAAGATGTTATCAAATAGATTTTGGATATTAACCCCTTATTTTCAGAATACTTTCCTTCACAAGTTCACACAGAAGAAATGTTCAAGACCATTAGTGTTCACAAACGTAAACAGGGAGATCCTTTGTCAGACATTTTCCAACCATGACCCCCTCACCTCTCCTCCTTGCTAGCAGGGGAAGTCTGTGTTCATAGCTGTCAGATATGCCAGATCCAAAATATTGGGACAGCTCTGGCCAATGGCACATGAAAGTGAGTCTCCCAGATGATTTCTGATACATGTTTTTCCTGCCTGATAAAAATAGAATAATAAGGAAAGAAAATCTTTTTCCTCCCTGTGTTGCTTGCAGCTGCTGTGACCATCTTGTGACCATGAGGCAAACAGTGAAAGAAAGAAGCTTACCCTGACATAACTGAGCCACAGAATTAACTCTGGATTGACCAGTATCAGCTGATTAGCTTGCAGTTACTGTGGCCAACTGATGACCATGAGGCAAACAGTGAAATAAAGAAGCTTACCCTGACACCATTGAGCCATAAAATTAACTCCGGACTGACCAATATCAGCTGCTTATTTTGTAAAAAAAAAAAAATAAATCTTTACTGTTTCAACTATTTTTTGTCAATATTTTGTTGGTGGCCATCTCAGCTTCCAAACTGATAGAGACCCTTAAAATTCATGATGGTAGGTAAAGTTGGGTCATTCCCTTGTAGGGCAAGAAGTGTATCATTGTGGGAGCAGAGAAGAGAAGGGAGGAAAGACAGGAGATACTATAAACAAAAATCAATAGTTTCGCAACTACTCCAGAGGGTAACTTTGAGACACAAGGTGTGACACAGCTCTAAGCTGTGGTGGGAGGGCACGGCACTAGTGAGGATCTCAAAGTGCGGCCCAGGCAAACTCAGAAAGAGGGTAAAGCAGATGGAAGATCAGATAAATAAGCAAAGTTCATATCATGGAGGACCTGGAGGGACATCCTGACATTTTGGACTGATTTGTAAGGGCCATAGAAAACCATTGTTTTTAAGCTTTAAGTAAAGAACATGATCACATTCGCATTTTCAAAAGCTTATTCTGGATGCAGATAGAAACTGATTTGGAATGGGGCAAGACTGGAAACTGAACTATCAGAGGGAGTACATCATATCAGGTAATCATGATGTTGATATGACATGGTATCTTGATGTTAACTCTGGTCACTTGTTAAGATGGGTACTTTTTGTTTGTTTGTTTTGGTTTTGGTTTTTGAGATGGAGTCTCACTTTGTTGCCCAGGCTGGAATGCAGTGGCATGATCTCGGCTCACTGCAACCTCCACCTCCTGGGTTCAAGTGATTATCCTGCCTCAGCCTCCTGGGTAGCTGGGATTATAAGCACACACCATCATGCCTAGCTAATCTTTGTATTTTTAGTAGAGACAGATTTTCACCATGTTGGTCAGGCTGCTCTCAAACTCCTGACCTTGTGAACTGCCTGCTTCAGCCTCCCAAAGTGCTGGGATTACAGGCATGAGCCACTGGACCCAGCCTTAAGATGGTTTTTAAATCACTGATTGGTAGTTTCAAAGTCTAAAAATCATTATGTAATTTAGCAAGAAAACAGCATAGAATAATGTTGCCAGGTATGCCAATGTCAAAATATAAAATACACAGAGTTTTTCATGGTACTTGGCATGTTAACACTAAAAGTTATGTAAAGTAACAAAGTGCGCCAATTGCTCCTTCACAACAATAGATTGCTGAGCTAGCATCATGATGACAGGATCAAATTCACACATAACAATATTAACCCTAAATGTAAATGAGCTAAATGCCCCAATTAAAAGACATAGACTGGCAAACTGGATTGGATAAAGAGTCAAGACTCTTTGGTGTGCTGTATTCAAGAGACCCATCTCACATTCAAAGACACACATATGCTCAAAATAAACAGATGGAGAAACATTTACCAAGCAAAGGGGAAGCAGAAAAAAGCGAGGGTTGCAATCTTAGTTTCTGACAAAACAGACTTTAAACCAACAAAGATCAATAAAGACAAGAAAGGAGCATTACATAATGTAAAAAGATCAATTCAACAAGAAGAGACAACACTCTTAAATATATATGTACCCAGTATCAGAGCACCCAGATTCATAAAACAAGTTCTTAGAGACCTACAAAAAACTTAGATCCCCACACAATAATGGTGGGAGACTTTAACACCCCACTGTCAACATTAGACAGATCACTGAGACAGAAAATTAACAAGTGTATTCAGAACTTGAACTCAGCTCTGGATCAGGTAGACCTGATGGATATCTATAGAACTCTCCACCCTAAAACAGTGGAATAGATATTTTTCTCAGTGCCACATGGCACTTGCTCTAAAATCAGTCACATAATTGGAAGTGAAATATTCCTTAGCAAACACAAAAGAACTGAAATCTTAGCAAACAGTCTCTCAGACCACAGTGCTATCAAATTAATACTCAAGACTAAGAAACTCACTCAAAACCACACAACTACATGAAAACTGAACAACCTGCTCCTGAATGACTCCTGGGTAAATTGTGAAATTGAGTAAGAAATCAAGAAATTCTTTGAAACCAACGAGAACAAAGAGACAACATACCAGAATCTCTGGGGAACAGCTAAAGCAGTACTAAGAGGGAAATTTGTACCACTAAATGCCCAGATAAGAAAGCCACAAAGATCTCAAATCCTAACATCACAACTAAAAGAACTAGAGAACCAAAAGCAAACAAATTCAAAAGCTAGCAGAAGACAAGAAATAACTGAGATCAGAGCAGAACTAAAAGAGATAGAGACAACCAAATATTCAAAACAATTAGTGAATCCAGGAGATGGTTTTTTGAAAATATTAATAAATAGACTGCTAACTAGACTAATAAAGAAGAAAGGAGAGAAGAAATCAAATAGACACAATAAAAAACGATAAAGGGGATATTACCACTGACCCCACAGAAATACAAACAACCATCCGAGAATATTATAAATAACTGTAGGCAAATAAACTAGAAAATGTGGAAGAAACAGATAAATTCCTGGACACATAGACCCTCCTAAGACTAAACCAAGAAGAAGTGAAATCCTTTAATAGACCAATAACAAGTTCTGAAATTGAGTCAGTAATAAATAGCCTATCAACCAAAAAATCCCAGGACCAGATGGATTTATAGCCAAGTAATATAAGAGATACAAAGAGGAGCTGGTACCATTCCTTTTGAAATGATTCCAAACAACAGAAAAGAAGGGACTTCTCCCTAACTCATTTTATGAGGCCAGCGTCATCTTGATACCAAAACTTATCAGAGACACAACAAAAAAAGAAAATGTCAGGCCAATATCCCTAATGAACTTCTATTCAAAAATCCTCAGTAAAATACTGACCGACCAAATCCAGCAGTACATCAAAAGCTTATAAACCATGATCAAGTCAGCTTCATCCCTAGGATGTAAGTCTGGTTCTACATATGCAAATCAATGAACGTAATCTATCACATAAACAGAACCAATGACAAAAACCACATGATTATCTCAATAGATGCAGAAAAGGCCTTCAATAAAATGCAACATCCCTTTCTGTTAAAAACTCTCAATCAACTAGATACTGATGGGACATATCTCAAAATAATAAGAGCCATTTATGACAAACCCACAACCAATATCATAATGAATGGACAAAAGCTGGAAGTATTCCCTTTGAAAACCAACACAAGGCAAGGATGCCCTCTCTCCCCTGTATTCAACATAGTATTGGAAGTTCTGGCCATACCAATCAGGCAAGAGAAAGAAATGAAGGGTATTCAAATGGGAAGAAAGAAAATCAAATTGTCTCTATTTACAGATGACATTACCCTATATCATCTCAGCCCAAAAGCTCCTTAACCCCCTGGCTGTGGGTTTGTCATAAATGGCTTATTTTGAGATATGTCCCATCAATATCTAGTACATTATTCAAATGTATGTTGGCATCAAAACCTCCCCCATCTGCCATTATTGCAAAATGACCAGGTTGCTTTACAGGTGACTCTACCAAATGCTGTAGCACATACATTCTCTATCTTATACAAGTCATTCATTAAAAGATAAAAGGGATAAAAGTTGTCCAACTCACTTAATGATGCTAGCGAAACTTTCATACCGAGTCCAGATAAATAGAGGAAGTTACACAAAATGTCAACTGACAAACATCAATGCAAAAATATCAGAGTATGAACTATTTATCCAGCAACATCCAAAACAAATTAATCATCAAAGGTTTAAACCTCAGGGGATGTATTGGTCCATTTTCACACTGCTCTAAATATACTACCCAAGACTGGGTAATTTATAAAGAAAAGAGGTTTAATTGACTCACAGTTCTGCATGGCTGGAGAGGCCTCAGGAAACTTACAATCATGATGAAAGATGAAGTGGGCACATCTTACATGGTGGCAGGTGAGAGAGAGTGTGTGAGAAATAGGAATTTGCCAAACACTTGTAAAACCATCATATCTTGTGAGAACTCACTCACTATCAAAAGAACATCATCAGGGAAACCACCCCATGATCCCATCACTTCCCATAAAGTTCCTCCCTCAACACTAGGGGATTATAATTCAATATAAGATTTAGGTGGGGCACAAAAACATAACTATATCATTCTTCCCCTGGCCCCTCCAAAACCTCATGTCCCTTTCATATTTCAAAACAAATCATGCCTTCTCAACAAGTGCACCAAAGTCTTAACTCATTTCAGCATTAACTCAAAAGTCTAACTCCAAAGTCTTATCTGAGACCAGGCAAGTCCCTTCTACCTAGGAGCCTGTAAAATCAAAAGCAAGTTAGTTACTTCCAAGGTACAATGGAGGTATAGGCATTGGATAAATGCTTCCATTCCAGATGGGAAAAACTGGCCAAAACAAAGGGGCTAGAGGCCCCACGCAAGTCCAAACTCCAGTGAGGCAGTCAAATCTTAAAGCTCCAAAATGATGTCCTTTGACTCCATGTCTCACATCAAGGGCATGCTGATGCAAAGGAGAGGCTCCCATGGCCCTGGGCAACTGCACCCCTGTGACTTTGTATTGTACAACTCCCCCACACTGGCTGCTTTCATAGCTGCCATTGAGTGTCTGCAGCTTTTCCAAGCATTCAGTGCAAGTTGTTGGTGGATCTACCATTCCGGGGTCTAGAGGATGGTGGTCTTATTCTCACAACTTCACTAGGCAGTACCCCAGTGGGGACTATATTTGGGGGCTCCAACCCCACATTTCCCTTTTGCACTGACTTAGCAGAGGGCTCTGCCTCTGCAGCAGACTTCTGCCTGGACATCCAGATATTTCCATACATCCTCTGAAATACAGGCAGAGTTTCCCAAACCTCAGTTCTTGACTTCTGTGTGCCCGAAGGCCTAACACCACATGGAAGCCACCAAGGTTTGGGGCTTGCACCCACTTAAGCAATGGCCCAAGCTGTACCTTAGCCCCTTCTAGCCACAGCTGGAGCTGGAGTAGCTGGGACACAGGGCACCAAGTCCAGAGGCTGCACACAGCAATATGGCTCTGGACCTGACCCACAAAACAAACCACTTTCCCCTTCTAGGTCTCCAGGCCTATGATGAAAGAGATTGCGGCCAAGACCTCTGACATGCCCTGGAGACATTTTCCCTATTGTCTTTGGCTCCTCATTATGTATGCGAATTTCTGCAACTGGCTTGAATTTCTCCCCCAGAAAATGAGTTTTCCTTTTGTATCACATCATCAGGCTGCAAATTTTGCAAGCTTTTATGCTCTGTTTCCCTTTTAAATATAAGTTCCCATTTCAGATCATTCTCTCTCAAGTTCAAAGTTCCACAGATCTCTAGGGCAGGAGCACAATGACACCAGTCTCTTTGCTTAAGCATAGCGAGAGTGATCTTGTTCCAGTTTCCAATAAGCTCCTCATCTCCATCTGAGATCACTTCAGCCTGGACTTCACTGTCTATATCACTATCAGCATTTTGGTCAAAACCATTCAACAAGTCTCCAGAAAGTTCCAAATTTTCACACATCTTCCTGCCTTCTTCTGAGCCTTCCAAACTGTTCCAACCTTCTGCCTGTCATCCAGTTCCAAAGTCACTCCCTCATTTTCAGGTATTTTTATAGCAGTATCCCACTCTCCACAGTACACATTTCCTGGATTAGTTTGTTCTCACACTGCTATAAAGATACTACCCAGACTGAGTAATTTATAATGGAAAGAGTTTTAACAGAATCACAGTTGTGCATGACTAGGGAGGACTCAGGAAACTTACAATCACCCACAGAAGGGGAAGCAGGAACCTTCTTCACAAGTTAGCAGGCGAAAGAAGAGTGAGCAAAGGAGGAACTAATCAAACACTTATAAAACCATCAGGTCACATGAGGACTCATTCAGTATCACAAGAACAGCATGGGAGAAACTGCCCTCATGATCCAATCACTTCAGCCCAAGTTCATCCCTCAACACCAGGGGGTCACATCTCAAGATAAGATTTGAGTGGAGACATAAAGCCAAACCACATTAGGGGGAAAATAGCATTATCAGTTAAAGCTTTAGATACAAATGCATTATGACTTATCAATTTTACTTCTAGATACATACCCTAAATAAATGTTTGCACATGTGCTCTTGAAGATATGTATAAGAATATTCACAGCAGTAGAGTTCATAATGAGCAAAAACTACACTGATGTTCAGCTTCAAAAGAATCAATAAGTTGTAGTGGTATCATACGATGAAACACTTATATGGTAATAAAAATTAACAAATCTACATGCAATACTTACAAAAAATTGCAAATAAAACATTGATTAACAGAACAAGATAAAAATAATACATTCTATATGAGCCCACTATATAAAGTTCCAAAACAAGCAAGAAAAACTATTTTGTTTAAGAGCTATATATTGCTGGTACACATATAAATAAAAGCAAGAAAAAATATCATAACATTGGTGGTTATCTCTAGAGGGTAGTGAAGAGTGTAGTGAGTGGTAAAAACACATGACTCTATCTTCCCCCTCAAAAAGTACATAAACCTGTGAGACTCTGACCCAGGCTACAATTTAATGGTTTTAACTCAAAAATGCATCCAACATTTAACATGTTGCAAACAAAAAAGAAAAAGGCCATGGCAATGTTTTTTCTTCAGCTCTTAAGTTCCAGGGTACATGTGCAGGATGTGCAGGTTTATTACATAGGTAAACGTGTGCCATAGTGGTTTGCTGCACAGATCAACCCTCCACTGAGGTATTCAGCCCAGTATCCATTAGCTGTTCTTTCTGATGCTCTCCGTTCCCTGACTCCCTTCCCTGACAGGCCCCAGTGTTTGTTGTTTCCCTCATGAGTCCATGTGTTTTCATCGTTCAACTCTCACTTATAAGTGAGAACTTTGGTGTTTGGTTTTCTGTTTCTGCATTAGTTTGCTGAAGATAATGGCCTCCAGCTCCATCTATGTCCCTGAAAAGGACATGATCACATTTTGTTTTATGGTTTCATAGTATTTCATGGTGTATATATACCACATTTTCTTTATACAGTCTATCATTGATGGACGTATCTTTGCTATTGTGAATAGTGTTGCAATGAACATTAGCATGCATGTATCTTTGTAACAGAATGATTTATATTCCTTTGGGTATATACCCAGTAACAGGATTGGTGGGTCAAATGGTATTTCTCCTTTGAGATCTCTGAGGCATCACCACACTATCTTCCACAAGGGTTGAACTAATTTACACTCCCACCAACAGTGTAAAAGTGTTCCTTTTTCTCCTCAACCTCACCAGTGTCTGTTGTTCCTTGACTTTTTAATAATCACCATTCTGACTGGCATGAGATCGTATCTCATTGTGGTTTTGATGTGCATTTCTATAATGATTACTGATGTTGAGCTTTTTTTCCTTTGTTTTCTGAATGAATGAATGTCTTCTTTTGAGAAGTATCTGTTCATACTTTTTGCCCACTTTTTAATGGGATTGTTTGTTTTTTCTTGCAGATTTAAGTTATTTGTAAACTTAATTTAACAAACTAAATTAAAACTTTCACCATTGATATAAACTGACATGCATAACTCAACAGCTGTTTACTCTATCTTAAATCAAATAAGCAAACCCTGATACAAACATCCCATCATCATCTTGTCATACATTCATTTACTTTGTACCTTTACAGTATTTCTAATTTCTTGAGGGTCTATTCTACCAATTGTGAGGAATATATCTTTACTGTGTGCATAAAGAATTTAGAGCTACAGTCAAAACGAAATACGAACAGTCCCTGATTTACACATCTTCCACCGAAGCCTTAACATATTTAGAGACTTTAAACCAGAAGGGAAAACAAACACAAAACCTATTAGGAAAATTCCTCTGTTAACAGAAAGTACATTCTGTTTTTAGAGTCAACTAAATTATTTTGTTTTCTTCCACATAGCAATCTCACAAATAAATTGTTGCAATACAAATATTTAAGAAAAGAAATAAAAAAGTAAACTAAAAGTAGAAGTTGATAAATAAAACTTGAAAACAAGATAGACCATGAGAGACACCATTTTATTTCAAGAGCTTAAGGCTACTAAATTTTAACTGTCCTTTATTCCTGAGATTTTTAAAAAACAACAAAACATGGCAATAAATAATAAAATTTTCAATACAGCAGAAGGATGGAAGGTCTATAACAATACAGTTTTTATAAAATTCTAGAAAGGTTGAGAGAAAATTTATCATACAGCCTTCCCCAAATGTCAGCTCAAAACAGAAAATTATGTTGGTATTTGATTCATTTATTTTCATTTTGATCAGATTCCTGGGCTCTTGTGGTTAATTACAACACTGTGCTGTGTTGCCATTTACTTTTGTTTTGAGAGAATGAGATATAAGATTAGTAGTCACAACATTTATTACCTGAGCTGACTAACAGAGATATTCAAATGACAGCCTCTTGTTTGGAGTAGAATGAAGATAATATAAATTCAACATTCCAGTATCATAACAAAGCATTTGCCTTCTCTCATTTTCTTAATCTATATCCACACAGAAGCACATGTACATATGGCTTTTCTTCATTACTAAGCCAATATAGTCACTATAAAATGTAGCTAATCATCCCAGAAATTAATTCATCTCATTACTTTGCTGGAGGGTCAAATCAACCATATGTTTGGTCCTATAAGACCAAACATAAAAGAAGTGAAATCTCCAAGCACCTTGGTATTGGTAATTATTTGTGTGGGCTCTGGGAGGAAGTGCCTCAAATACAATTATGGAAGCCTATAGTTTGATAAGACTTTACACAGTGCATAAAAACTGACAATTACAACTCCCAATAGTTTTAGACTGATTTAATAAGATTTAATGACTCTACCAGTTGTGCGTTCTAAAATAGAAATGGTAATGTGGCTCAGATGTTCTATTGAACAGACGAGAGACTATAAAAAGTAGGCTCGGGGTTAAATACCCTATTCTGTGAACGTTTTCACAGCTTTTCTATTGGTGATTTTTACCACCTTATACATAAATGAATCATTCCTTCCAGAAGTACCTTTAATACTTTACATTCCTCCTACTTTACAGTTTAAACCACTTCACTGCTTTCCAATCCCTTTGGTGTTTCTTGTGTTGTGATTGTCACAACAGTTCTCTCCCACTTGGTCACTCTCCTAAGCAGAAATTACCATGTGGATCTAAACAGCTACTTCTTTTAGGCCAGCAGTCAGAGCCTCAGTCCTGTTACACATTGAAAACATCCTATAATTTTCTTTCAAAGCAGGAAAATCCCCCATCAAAATAATCCACCATGAATTCCACCAGGAACCAAATAAGAAGATAAAGGATGTGTCAGCAGAGATAAATTTCTAGTACTCTCAGGACTTCAAAACAGGGTTGAAAAGGGCAATTAGACTCGTGAGTATTCCCAGTTCTATAGTCCATCCTAGTCTGTGGTTTAATGAGTCCTTACTCTAGTCCCCAAAGCTTAACAATTTAATTAGCTTTTTGGGGGTTAGACTGGGAACCTAGCAACCTCTTATCACATTGTGATTTTGGAAAAATACATTCTGATTTTTAAACAAGAAATTTAATAATATAAATCGTATTTAGAATGTCCCCATCTGTGTATAAGTCAGGGACTGCTTGTATTTCATTTTCACTGTAGCTCTAAATTCTTTATGAACACAGTAAAGATATATTCCTCACAATTGGTAGAATAGACCCTCAAGAAATTAGAAATACTGTAAAGGTACATAGTAAATGGATGTATAAAAAACAATGCACACAAGGAGTGAAGGAAAAACATTAGATCATGATCTCAATTAGAGAGTGGTAGACTGTATCAACTCCCTGTGAACAGTGGCATGAATAAAGCTGAAAGATTAACCTGCTAGACAGAACAGATAAAGAGAAAGCAGCAATAACATGCAACCTTAGGGCCACAGCTCACCTTGCATCCACCACTACAGCTTCAGAAATGCCACACTCTTTTATTTCTTTAATGTTCACTTGCAATACAATCTGTCTTTTCCTCAAAATCTAAGTTAGGTGATTCGGGGATAATTAGAAGTTTGACCTGAAAGGAGCCAGACTGGCATCCCACCTTCCCATTCTCTCTCCTCTCCCTGTGTTTGCTATGAGACCCTCTATAATAATAGAACTAAGAATTTCTTTATTCCAGCCCAAACACTAGGAATCCATTTCCTTTTGTTTGTTTGTTTTGTTTTGTTTTTTCTGGTGATAGAAGGAAAATATGAACCTAATATAAAATAAACATTAAACTCTGAACGATAATTCTGATGGAAATATTAACCAACTATCAGTTGAAGATCTAAAATCTACACACCTAAATATTTTCCTTTCTTCATTTATGTGTTCCTTCATGTATTAAACATCTTTTAAGTGTTTAATGTTTGTCTCTAACTCTTATCCTTAAGTTTATAGTAATTTTAAGAACAAAATTAAGCACGCAACTATTTAAAAGAATCAGACTCTTACAAATTCAAGATAATATTTCTTAAAAGAATACAACTGCTAAGTCATTGGAGTAAAAGGAGTGTTAAACAGTCAACCAGAAAATAGGTAAAACAAATATAGGTGAGGGTAGGGAAGGCCAGATGACAAAGACAGAGTGATGAGAGGATCCATACAGGGTGGGGCCTAGGTGCCAGGAAAGTGACAGAGAGGATCCGCCTACAGTCACATTTCACTTGGGTCGGTTTGGGGGAGGATCTGCAATGGATATGAACATCCCCCTTCCAGCAGAGGGAAGGAAGCTCTCCCTGGATGTCTTCTTAAGCACAGCCCATGTTCCATACCTCTGACCTTTTTTTCCTAAGGGAGAAACAGATTTCATATATTCAAATGCAACCTGCGTTTCTGAACGTAAAGCAACTCAGTGAATACATAGGAAATGTCCCCATTTCAACAATCACATTAAAAAATACCTATTGAACATTTTTCTGTGTCATGTAGTATTCTAGAGCCCACATTGGGATATAAACAACAGGCCATAAACAAGAAAATAAAAAAGCAGAATCATTTCAGACAAGAATTAGTGATTACATGATGTTTTGAACAGGAACAGTGGCATAAGAGCAGGGTTGGTGATTTATATTGGATGGTCAGGGGAGCCCTCACAGAAGACATGACACAAGGTGAGAATTGAATGGCAAGAAGAAACCCAGCAAAGACCTAGGGAAGCATGTTCCTCAGCAGAATAAGAAGTCACCAGGGTGGTTATAAACTCCACCTGTCAGGTAAACAGAAATAAACACAAGGGCATGGAGCATGGTCACAAGATGAGGGAAGAGGGTAGAAGGACATCTGACCTATGGATTTTTGCTGTCTGTGGACCTTAATCTAAACTGAAAGAATGCCATTTAAGGCTGGGCATGGTAACTCGCACCTGTAATCCCAGCACTTTGGGAGGCTGAGGCAAGCAGATCACAAGGTGAGGAGTTTGAGACCAGCCTGGCCAACATAGTGAAACCCCATCTCTACTAAAAATACAAAAAAAAAAAAAAATACAAAAATTAGCCGGGAATGGTGGCACAAGCCTGTAGTCCCAGCTACTCAGGAGGATGGGATAGGAGAATCACTTGAACCCAGGAGGCAGAAGTTGCAATGAGCCGAGATCATGCCACTCTCCAGCCTGCGTGACAGAGCAAAACTCCATCACAAAAAAAAAAAAAAAAAAATGCCATTTAAATGGGGATGGCGGGGGATCCCAAGATGGCCAAATAAGCAGCAGCTCTGGAAAGCAGCTCCCAGCGAGAGAGACGCAGAAGTCAAGTGGTCTCGACAGTTCCAAATGAGGTACCAGGTTCATTCTGTGGGTATGGTTGGACAGTGGATATAAACCAAATAGGGCAAGTTGAGGCAAGGCGGGGCACTGCCCCACCCAGGAGGTGTGTGCAACAGACCAGAGGACCAGGGGATCTCCCACTCTGGGACTTCGGTTCGGATACAGCGCTCCACCCAAACCCTCTACAACCCACAAAACAGGAGATCTTCACTGGGCTGAAAAGCCTCAGTGAGCTGCCTGAACAGGGCAGAACAGCAACTTCTGCCAGAGCCAGGGCTGTCAGCATAGATCTAGGCAGAAGTACTGGCTGACATGAAAGCCAGAAAGCTGGCTGGACAGAGCCACCTGCCCCCCAGAAAGAAGGGGAACTGAAAACAGGGAAACAGCCTATATGGCAGGACGGGTCCCCCCACAGCACACACACAGAAAGCCCAGCAGGCTAAAAAACTCTCACTCCAGAGTTTTGCACCCAGAACATGAGTCAGAGAGCGACCAGGAACGATCGAGCTCGGTGGGGGGAAGGGAAACTGCCATTGCAGAAGCCAGCCTAATTTTCCTGAGTAAATAAAAGACACAGCAGCTCCACTGAATCCGTGGCAGCCCAGCAGCACCTCTGCAGGCAGACAAAGGAAAGGCCACCTCCCCCAAGCAGTTATCAGAGATCAAAACTATATAAATCCAAGGAGATGGGAAGAAACCAGCACAAGAATAATGAAACCATCAAGAACCAGAACACCTCTCCCTGATCACGAGATCACAACTCCTCACCAGCAAGGGAACAAAGCAGGATGAAGAATGAATTTGACAAATTGACAGAAGACGGCTTCAGAAGGTGGGTAACAACAAACTTCTCTGAGTTAAAGGAACATGTTCTATTCCAATGCAAAGAAACTAAAAACCTTGAAAAAACGTAAAAAGAAATGCTAGCTAGAATAACTAGCTTAGAGAAGAACATAAACGACTTGATGGAGCTGAAAAACACAGCACAAGAACTTTGAGAAGCATACACAAGTCTCAATATCTGAATAGATCAAGCAGAAGAAAGGATACCAGAGATTGAAAATCAACTCAATGAAATAAAATGAGAAGGCAAGGAAAACAAAGAGTGAAAAGAAATGAACAAAGCCTTCAAGAAATAGGGGATTATTTGAAAAGACCTAATCTACACTTGATTGGTGTACAGGAAGATAACACGGAGAATGAATCCAAGCTGGAAAACACTCTTCAGGATATTATCCAGGCGAACTTCCCCAACCTAGCAAGGCAGGCCAACGTTCAAATACAGGAAATACAGAGAACACCACAATGATACACCTCTAGAAGAGCAACCCCAAGGCAGATAATCATCAGATTCACCAGGGTTGAAATGAAGGAAAAAATACTAAGGGCAGCTAGAGAGAAAGGTTGGGTTACCCACAAAGGGAGGCCCATCAGACTCACAGTGGATCTCTCGGCAGAAACCCCACAAGCCAGAAGAGAGTGGGGGCCAATATTCAACATCCTTAAAGAAAAGAACCGTCAACCCAGAATTTCATATCAAGCCAAACTAAGCTTCATAAGTGATGGAGAAATAAAATCCTTTACGGACAGGCAATTGCTGAGAGTTTTTGTCACTACCAAACCTGCCCTACAAGAGCTCCTGAAGGAAGCACTAAACACAGAAAGGAAAACCCAGTACCAGCCACTGCAAAAAAGAACCAAATGGTAAAGACCAATGATGCAATGAAGAAATTATGCCAACCAAAGGGCAAAACAACCAACCAGTAATAAAATGGCAGGATCAAATTCACACATAACAATATTAACATTAAATGTAAATGGAATAAATGCCCCAATCAAAAGACATAGACTGGCAAATTGGATAAAAAGCCAAGAACCATCGGTGTGCTGTATTCAGGAGACCCATCTCATGTGCAAAGACACACATAGACTCAAAATAAAGGGACAGAAGAAGATTTACCAAGCAAATGGAGAACAAAAAAAAGCAAGGGTGGTAATCCTAGTCTCTGATAAAATGGACTTTAAACCAACAAAAATCAAAAGAGACAAAGAAAAGCATTGCATAATGGTAAAAGGATCAATACAACAAGAAGAGCTAACGATTCTAAACATATACGCACCAAATGCAGGAGCACCCAGATACATAAAGCAAGTCCTTAACAACCTAAAAAGAGACTTAGACTCCCGCAGAATAATAGTGGGAGACTTTAACACTCCACTGTCAATATTAAGCAGATCAATGAGATAGAAAATTAACAAGGCTATATAGGACTTGAATGCAAATCTGGACCAAGCAAACTTAACAGATATTTACAGAACTCTCAACCCCAAATCCACAGAATATACATTCTTCTCAGCACCATATCACACTTACTCTAAAATCAACCACATAATTGGAAGTAAATCACTCCTCAGCAAATGCAAAAGAACAGAAATCACAACAAACAGTCTCTCAGACCACAGTGCTATCAAATTAGAACTCAGGATTAAGAAACTAACTCAAAACTGCACAACTTCATGGAAAATGAACAACTGGCTCCTGAATGTCGACTGGATAAACAATGAAATGAAGGCAGAAATAAAGATGTTCTTCAAAACCAGCAAGAATGAAAACACAACACACCAGAATCTCTGGGACACATTTAAAGCAGTGTCTAGAGTGAAATTCACAGCAATAAATGCTCACACGAGGAGCAAAGAAAGGTCTGAAATCGACACCCTATCATCAAAATTGAAAGAGTTAGAGGAGCAATATCAAAAAAACTTAAAAGCTAGCAGAAGACAAGAAATAACTAAGATCAGAGCAGAACTGAAGGAGGCAGAGACACAAAAAACCCTTCAAACAATCAATAAATCCAGGAGCTGGTTTTTTGAAAAGATCAACGAAATGGATAAACTGCTAGCCAGACTAATAAAAAAGAAAAGAGAGAAGAATCAAATAGATGCAATAAAAAACAATAAAGGGGATATTACCACCAATTCCATAGAAATACAAACTACCAACAGATATTACTACAAACAACTCTATGCACACAAACCAGTAAATCTGGAAGATATGGATAAATTCCTGGACACTTGCACTCTCCCAAGGCTAAACCAGGAAGAAGTTGAAACCCTGAATAGACCAATAACAATGACTGAAGTTAAGGCAGCAATTAATAGCCTACCAACTAAAAAAGCTCAGGTCCAGACGGGTTTACAGCTGAATTCTAACAGATGTACAAAGAGGAACTGGTATCATTCCTTCTGAAACTATTCCAAACAATACAAAAACAAGGAATCCTCCTCAACTCATTTTATGGACCAACATTATCCTAATACCAAAACCGGGCAGAGATGCAACAAAAAAAGAAAACTTCAGGCCAATATCCATGATGAACATCGACGCAAAAATCTTCAATAAAATACTGGCAAACAGAATGCAACAGCAAATCAAAAAGCTTATTCATCATGATCAAGTAGACTTCATCCCAGAGATGTAAGGCTGGTTCAACATATGCAAGTCTATAAACGTAATCCATCACATAAACAGAACCAAAGACAAAAACCACATGATTATCTCAATAGATGCAGAGAAAGCCTTCAAAAAAATTCAACAGCCCTTTATGCTAAAAGAAAAAAAAAAAACCCTCAATAAACTAGGTATCGATGGAACGTGTCACAAAATAATAAAAGCTATTTACAACAAACCTACATACTGAACGGGCAAAAACTAGAAGCATTCCCTTTGAAATCTGGCACAAGACAAGGATGCCCTCTCTCACCACTCCTATTCAATATAGTATTGGGAGTTCTAGCCAGAGCAATCAGGCAAGAAAAAGAAATAAAGCATTTTCAATTAGGAAAAGAGGAAGCCAAATTGTCTCTATTTGCAGATGGTATGATTGTATATTTAGAAGTCCCTATCATCTCAGCCCAAAATCTCCTGAAACTGATAAGCAACTTCAGCAAAGTCTCAGGATACAAAATCGATGTGCAGAAATCACAAGCATTTCTATACACCAATAACAGACAAACAGAGAGACAAATCAAAAGTGAACTCCCATTCACAATTGCTACAAAATACCTAGGAATACAACTAACAAAGGACACGAAGGACCTCTTCAAGGAGAACTACAAACCACTGCTCAAGGAAATAAGAGAGGACACAAACAGATGGAAAAACATTCCGTGCTCATGGTTAGGAAGAATCAACATTGTGAAAATGGCCATACTGCCCAAAGTAATTTATAGATTCAATGCTATCTGCATCAAGCTACCAACGACCTTCTTCACAGAACTGGAAAAAAAACCACTTCAAACTTCATATGGAACCAAAAGAGAGCCCGTATAGCCAGAACAACTCTAAGCAAAAAGAACAAAGCTGGAGGCATCATGCTGCCTGACTTCAAACTATACTACAAGGCTACAGTAATCAAAACAGCTTGGTACTGGTAACAAAACAGAGACATAGACCAGTGGAATGGAACAGAGGCCTCAGAAGCAACACCACACATCTACAATCATCTAATCTTTGCCAAACCTGAAAAAAACAAGCAGTGGGGAAGGGATCCCCCTGTTTAATAAATGGTATTGGGAAAACTGGCTAGCCATGTGCAGAAAGCAGAAACTGGACCCCTTCCTGACACCTTACACTAGAATTAACTCCGGATAGATTAAAGATCTAAACATAAGACCTAACACCATAAAAACCCTAGGAAAAAAACCTAGGCAAAACCATTCAGGACATAGGCATAGGCAAGGACTTCATGACTAAAACACCAAAAGCAATGGCAACAAAAGCAAAACAGACAAATGGGATCAAATTAAACTCTAGAGCTTCTGTACAGCAAAGGAAACAATCATTAGAGCAAACCAGCAATCAACAGAATGGGAAAAAATTTTTGCCATCTACCCATCTGACAAAGGGCTAATACCCAGAATCTACAAAGAACTAAAACAGATTTACAAGAAAAAAGCAAACAAACCCATTCAAAAGTGAGTGAAGGATATGAACAGACACTTTACAAAAGAAGACATCTATGAGGCCAACAAACATATGAAAAAAATGTTCATAATCACTGGTCATTAGAGAAATGTAAATCAAAACTACATTGAGATACCATCTCACACCGGTTAGTATGGCGATCATTAAAAAATCTGGAGACAACAGATGCTGGAGAGGATGTGGAGAAATAGGAACATTTTTACACTGTTGGTGGGAGTGCAAATTAGTGCAACCATTGTGGAAGACAGTGTGGCAATTCCTCAAGGACTTAGAAATAGAAATTCCATTTGATCCAGCAATCCCATTACTGGGTATATACCCAAAGAATTGTAAATTGTTCTATTATAAAGACACATGCACATGTATGTTTATTACAGCACTGTTTACAATAGCAAAGATCTGGAACTAACCCAAATGTCCATCATCGATAGATTGGATAAAGAAAGTATGGCACATATACACAATGGAATACTAGGCAGCCATAAAAAATGATGAGTTAATGTCCTTCATAGGGACATGGATGAATCTAGAAACCATCATTCTCAGCAAACTGACATAAGAACAGAAAACCAAACACCGCATGTTACCACTCATAGGTGGGTGTTGAACAATTAGAACACGTGGACACAGGGAGGGGAGCATCACATACTGTGGTCAGTTGGAGGGGTCTAGGGGAGGAACAGCGGGGGGATAGGGAGGTTGGGGGAGGGATGACGAGGGAAGAAATACCAGATATAGGTGATGGGGAGATGAAGGCAGCAAACCACATTGCCATGTATGTACCTATGTAACAATCCTGCATGATCTGCATATGTACCCCAGAACCTAAAGTACAATTTAAAAAAATAATATAAAATAAAATAAATGGGGGGGTGGGGACAGGAAAGGATACAATTTACATTTTTGAAGATCATTCTGTCTGCGTTTAAAGATGGAAGTGAAGCAAGAGAAGAAGCAAAGTTTTAATCTAATTTACTTGGTGCCTGGATTAGTGTAGGAAGGGGTGATGGTAGTCCAGAACTAGAGTGGTGATAGTAGATTTGGAGACCAGAGAAAACTGGGTAGAGTCTGAGGTTATGTTGAGAGAACTCGCCGATAGAGTGAATGGGAAGCAGACATAAAGAAAATTAATGGTGAGTCCTAGGTTTTTGTTTGTTTTGTTGTTTTTGTTGCTGCTGCTGTTTGTTGTTGTTGTTGTTTAACACAGAGTCTCACTCTATTGCCCAGGCTGGAGTGCAGTGGTGAGATCTTGGCTCACTGCAACCTCCACTCCCGGGTTCAAGTGATCCTCCCACCTCAGCCTCCCAAGAAGCTGTGACTAAAAGCATATACCACCACACCCAGCTAATTTTTGTGTTTTTAGTAGAGATAGGGTTTTACCATGTTGGCCAGGCTGGTCTCGAACTCCTGACCTCAAGTGATGCACCCACCTCAGCCTCCCATAGTGCTGAGATTACAGGCATGAGTCACCATTCCCAGCCTAAGTCCTAAGTTTTTGATTGTACAGTTAAACGATGCACCAGGGTAAGGGAATGAAAATATCAGATGTTTATGAGGTGTGTGTGCGTGTGTGTGTGTGTGTGTGTATGTTTGTGTGTGTGTGTGTGAATAAAGGGTCTTGTTTGATCATGTTAGGTTTGAGATATCAACAAAATATACAAGACATGTTTAACAGGCACTTACTATCTAGAGAGAAAACGAAGTAGGAGAATTAGCAGTATGAATATCCAAAACATAAAACAATTGCAGAATTAGGAATATAGATTAAAAAGAACATAGGGTTTCCTAAAACTCACTGCTGTAGATTTCTAGGAAAATGTAAGAATCTAGAAAGGTAAATACAGCTCTCTAAGATTATTTGCTAGCAACCCACTGCCCCAACTATTACCACCAAAAAGCTGTGAGTTGGAGCTGTAGTATTGGCCATCTCATAGGGCAAGAGAATAGAGGTCAAATTCCAGACTTGCCTAAAGTGGAGATTCCAATGAACACTCAGTCACATATTAACTGGGGACTACCAAAACCAACCCTAAAAATGTGAAAATAAATCAGGAAGTTCTTGAAACCAGAGCTCTTATCATCTGCATGATCCAGATAACATAAAGCTTGAATCTTGCGTTAAAATCATCCACAAACTAGTAGTGTCACTAAATGCCTGATAGAAATGTGAATCCTCTTTGAAAGAATATACCCTCATCTTAGACCTCACATTATTCCTACAAAAAAAGTTTAAAATACAGTGACCAGCACACAGTCAAAGATAACCTAGTACACACACACACACACACACGCACAAAAGGAGAGAGAATAGACAAGAGAAACAAACCTACAAAGACCTGATATTAAAGTTATTACATATGACTAAGAACACAATTATAATTACCACTTTAGAAAAAAACAAAAATCAAGCTTGAAATTATCAGCATGTAATAGGAAACTATAAAAAATGATATAAGTAATCTGGAAAAAAACAAAACTAGAACATCTATAATTAAAATACTAAAATCTTTTAAAAGGTCACAAAGTATGGTTTGCCAGCAGGTTAGACATAGCTAATGAAAGCATTAATGAGCTGGAAAGTAGGTAAGAAGAAACTATTGAAAATACAATACAGAGAGACAAAAATATAAGAAAGAAATGCAGAAAAAATGGCTCAGAAAATAGGACAAGAGGTCCAGCATACTTTTAATCTGCATGCCAACAAGAGGAGAGAATGAGACAGAGGCAATGTTTAAAGAGATAATGTCTGAATTTTTTCAGAATTGAAAAAGAATTGTGACAGCCGTGTTAATCTTCTTCTCACTTCTTGAATTGTATGCCAGCTAGCTGGTATTCAAAATGTTTTATTTTCTAATAAATTTATTGAAAGCTATAAATTTCATTCTTATAACTAGTTTAACTATAGTACAATTTTTTTTTAATATAATGCTTTTCTTAATTTTCCTCGTTACCTCTCTTATAACTTATGGATTGTTTTGAAATGTGATTTTTCTAAGTGTTTTTACAAATATCTGAGAGTTTTTTAATGTATTTCTAATTCCTTATTTTCTAATTTTATTGCACTGTAGTCAGAGTATGGGTATATGATATCAATTCTTTGGAATTTGTTTTTAACATTTTAATGAATATATGGTACTTTTTTTAAAAGTTTCATATACACTTGAAAAAAGTGTATTCTTTGTCACATGCAAAATTATGCATAAAACTATTAGCTCAAAATTGTCAACTGTGTTTTTCTAAACTTCTATTTTTTTACATGTTTGAGTCATCATTTTCTGAAAGAAATATGTTAGACTTCCTACTGTTATGGCAGCCAGTTTCCAACTGTTATTCTGTTAGTACTTGATTCAAAAGTTTGGAAATTATTATACAGAGGATTATCATTATTTATGTAACTTCTTGGGAATTTTTTTCATTTCTTTTGAAACATTTTCTTTTTTCTTTTTCTATTTTTATCTCATATTACTTTTGGTTATTAATCTTTATCATTTTCATATTTACCTGGCATATATGTTTTAGTCCTTTGTCTTTCAACATTTTTCCATCCTTATGTTTTATATTTGCTTCTTGGAAATATAGACTAGATAAAATATGAGTATATCTGTCACTTAATTTCTGTTTTAGCCATTCATATATTTTATGATTTTTTAATATACATGAACTTATTTCTGACATCTTGTTCTGTTTTTTATATATATCCTATCCCCTTCTATTTTGTTTTTTGCTAGCTTCCACTAGGTTGATTAAACTACATATATTTTCTGTCTTTTCCACTATTTGTTCATAAATAATCTACTATAATTTTATTATTTGTGTTTTCCCTTAAGTTTTTACATACATACTTACATTTCTATTGTCCAAACAAGTATAAAATTAATCAACATCTCTATTCTCTTCTTAGACAAGACAAAAAAAATTAGTAATAACTGCCCTCCAAACTTTCCACACTCTCAAACCTCAATTCACATGATTAATATTGTTATTTAATTCCGTACAACCTATAAACTCATATACAAACAAAAGATTTTTCACTTTTACCCTCATTACTATAACCTTATTTTATAATGGATATGCATTTAACTATATCACCATGTTCTACAGGGTTCTTGGCTCACAATTACTTCTTGCACCACACTCCTTCTTTATGGATTCACATTTATTGCTTAAGTATATTGTTCTGTATATTGCATCTATCTTGCTGTAATAATCTTTACTTTCATATATATGTATTTACCAATTTTTAGAGACAAAGTCTCTGTCACCCAGGCCGGAGTGCAGTACTATGATCATTGCTCATTGAAGCCTTGAACTCCTGGGCCTAGGCAATCCTTTCACCTCAGCCTCCTGAGTAGCTGGGACTATAGGCACCATACTCAGCTATTTTTTTTTAATCTCACTATGCTGAGATCCTGTCTCTACCATATCTCACAAGTGTACATATACTTGTTATTATTTCCTTGGCAGGTACAGGCATGAGCCACTGTACCTGCCCACTTAAATAATAACAAGTATATGTACACTGAAAATATTTTTATTTTTGTTCACATTCTTAAATATTCATTTATCAGCAAGAATTTTAAATGAACAGTATTTCCTTGAACTTTTAAAACTTGATTCCATTGTCTTATTTCTTCTTTTATTTATCATAGAAGTCTATCAGATTGTTGTTTCCTTATCAGTATTCTGAATTTTCTCTGCTGTGTTTTAAGATTTTCTTTTGAGGTTTTACAGTTTCATGACAACATTTCTCTATGTATTTATAAAACTTACTCCTCTTATTCAATCATTTCAATCTGAGACTTTCTTCATTTCTGGAAAATTGTCAGTATTACAGTTTTAAACATTAACTCTATTATTCCATCCATAAACTTTTGGAACTCCAGTTAAAGGTGTATTGGACCTTCTCATTTCTATTCCTTATCTCTTATTTTTTTTTTCTATATTTCATCTCATTATGCCTCAGTGCTGATTCCTGAAAGATTTACTCAATCTATCTTCCTTTTCACTGATTCTCCCTTCAGTTTTGCCTAGTTTATTATTTAATCAATCCCAACACATTTTCAAATTACTATATTTTAGGCTACATTTGCTTGTTCCATTTTATAAACTCGTGTTCTGTCATCATGTTCACTATTTCCTCTTTCATCTTTGTGGGCTGCTTTTAAACATACTTATTTAGTTGAATTAATTTCTTCTCTTAGCTCTTGTTTCTTAGTTATGCATTCACCAGTGGGGGAGGGGGAGGTAGACTGATTTTCTTGGAACTATCTCAAATATTGTGTCATCCTTCTTCATGACCTCATTTCCCATCATAGGTTCTCCTTGAGTTTTCTTTCTCTGGGTCATCACGACCTCTCTGGGTACTGGTCTATTGGTTGCCTTTGCCCAAACCCTACTGTGGATCCTGCCACTCAGTATCTGGGGGAATGTAAAGCCAAGTCCAGCAAGTTGATGTTCCACAGGTCTGAGGTCATAGATGATTCTGGTTACAGCTCTTAACAGGAGTGGTCAGTTTGCTCTTTGCCATAACTGAGACTGGAGGATAGATAGTGCAGTCCCTTGTCAAGAACAAGCAGCAATTTTCCAGCTTCTGTGTTCATATAGGAGCTGTTTCTACTCCTTGCTCAGCACAACTCCTACAAACTTGTTTTCCAATACCCATATGGGTGTCAAAAGCTGGCCATTGCCTTGAGGCCAACTCAGTTCAACCTCTGCTTCCTTCTAGAGTTTCCTACTTGCTGCTTGCACCTTTGAAATCATTTAAAAATGTTTCATTCCGAATATAAGAAGGTGATTGGAATATAAGAAGGTGATTTGTTACATTCAATCCAACAATTTGACTAGAAGTCAAGAGCTGCTTTAAAACAAATATTCCATTTTGTTTTAAAACTTGAAACATCTCTGCATGTCTGAACTTAGTTGATCCTGGAATACAGACATATCTGTGAGTGGAATTTAGCAACACTTTGTGCTCAGATGTCTGTCTGTTCCCATCTACTCGTATGGGGTCAAGGAGCCTCCTGAGGAAAGAGTTCAAACTTGTTCGATAGCAGCATTTAGGTCCTTAGAAAGAGAGCTGAAGCACAGAAATAGGCATGTTAAAAACTAAACTGTGGCATGGATTTTAGGGACCCATACTGGACCAGCAACTTTGTGGCAAGTATAGCACTAAGAAGCAAAATGTTGTATAAATTAAAAGAAACATACATCCCTTGGGCCAAGCCACTATAAACCAAAGCCCCTCTGTGAGGGTGGACATCAGAGGAGTAGATTCTATTTCCCCCATAAGCAAATGCAAGGTAAGTCACAGCAGAGATTATCCAGGCAGTACGGAGAATGGAGCATCTAGATTGACAAGTTCCATGTCACGGGCAACAGCTCTTACAAAGTGGCTGCGTGACTGGCATCTGGCAGCAAACCTCACTGGTTTGCTGATGGCCAGCTGAAAAGAGACCAAGGGCATCAGGCTGAGTGGGGCACCAGGGATGCAACTTGCGACAGAGACAGAGAGAAATGGTGAAAATGATCCCTAGGAGGTTGAGAGCAGGTGAAGTGGAACCAAGTGACAGTGGAGACAGCCACATGCTGCCTTGAGAGCCTGTGGAGACATCCTGACTGCATGAATCCCACTGCTATGTGAAAGAGAACTTCTTAACAAGGCAAATTGAATTCCAAATATCAAAGTGCCTCAGCGGTACCAGAGGCTAGGGAAGGCCTGTGTCACTTGTGTAATGGGGGATTTTGATAAAATAAAGAAAGTGTTTCCAGATTCTTAGGGGGAAACAGTGACCAACAAAAGCTGAAACAATAACAACTGTATGTGAAGGTTTCAGAAAATTAGATACTTCCACATTATTCTACTTTATTTTCACAGTAACTATGTGAGAAAGGCACTGTTAGCCTTTGTTTTTACAAATGAGAGAATAAAAGCTTGAAGGTAAGTGACTAAACTAAGACCACAGATTTAGAAGAGGTCAGAATCTGAATTCATAGCTACCTTATTCCAGAAACAATGTTCCTTTGCCTATAGTGCCCTGCACAATTTTCCCCAGATTGTATTTATTAATATATGATACGCACACATTTTCCTGTTTATTGTGATTGGCTTTAGCTTCTGAAGTATCAGTGAATTAGAAATATGTACCAGCATACCTCGTTTTATTGCACTTGGCTTTATTGTGCTTTGCAGACACTGCATTTTTTCCAAACTGAAAGTTTATGCCAATCCCTCATCAAGCAAGTCTACAGGCACCATTTTTCCAACGGCATGTGTTCACTTTGTGACTCTGTGTCACATTTTGGTAACTCTGGCAATATTTCAAGCCTTATTATTATTATATCTGTTGTGGTGATCTGTGACCAGTGATCTTTAATGTTACTACTGTAACTGGGGTCACTGTGAACCACAGCCATATAAGATGACAAACTTAATTGATAAATGTATGTGTTCTGATTGCTCCACCAACTTGCTGTTCCCCCATCTCTCTCTCAACTGGGACTTCCCTGTTCCCTGAAACAGAAAATATTGAAATTAGATCAATTAATAACCTTACAATGGCCTCTAAGTGTTCAGGAAGGAAAAGTCACATGTCTCTCACTTTAAACCAAAAGCTAAAGACAATTAAGCTTAGTGAGGAAGGCATGCTGAACACCCAGATAGGCCAAAAGCAAGGCTTCTGTGCCAAACAGCCAAATTGTGAATGCAAAGGAAAAGTTATCGAAGAAAATTAAAAGGGCTACTTCAATGAATACATGAATGAAAAGAAATCAAAACAGCCTTATTGCTGATAGGGAAAAAGTTTCAGCAAGCCAGATAGAAGATCAAACCATCTATAACATTTCCTTAAGCCAAAGCCTACCCCATGCAAGGCCCCAGCTTTCTTCAGTTCTATGAAGGCAAAGGTGAGGAAACTGCAGAAGATAAGTTGGAAGACAGCAGAAGTTGGTTCATAAGGTCTAAAGAAAGAAGCCATCTCCATAACATAGAAGTGCAAGGTGAAGCAGCAAATGCTGATGTAGAAGCTGCAGCAAGTTATCCGGAAAAATCCAGCTAAGATCATTGATGGAGGTGGCTACACTCAACAACAGATTTTCAATGTAGGCAAAAAGAAGATACCATGTAGGACTTTCATAGCTAAGGAGGGGAAGTCAATGTCTGGGGAAGTCTTTCATAGCTAAAGAGGGGAAATCAATGTCCTTCAAAGCTTCAAAGGACATTCTGGCTCTCTCACTGGGGTTAGTGCAGCTGGTGACTTTAAGTTGAAGGCAATGATCATTTGCCATTCCTAAGGCCCTTTAGAATTATGCTAACTCTACTCTGCCTGTGCTATATAAATGGAACCACAAGCCTGAATGGCGACACATCTGTGTGCAACATGATTTACTGAATATTTTAAGCCCATTGTTAAGACCCATTGCTCAGATAAAAAAGATTCTTTCAATATATTACTGCCCATTAACAATGTACCTGGTCACCCAAAAGCTCTAATAAATGTGTACAGGAGATTAATGTTATTTTCATGCCTGCTAACACCACAACTAGTCTGCAGCCCACGGATCAAGAAGTAATTTTGACTTTGAAGTCTTCTTATTTAAGAAATAAATTTCATAGGCTATAGCTGCCATAGATTGTGATTCCTCTGATGGAACTGGGCAAAGTAAATGGAAAACCTTATGGAAACGATTCTCCATTCTAGATGCTGTTAAGCATCCATGATTTATGGGAATAGATCAAAATATCAAGATTAACAGAAGTTTGGAAGTAGTTGATTGCAATCTATTTATGGGAGGAGATCAAAATATCAAGAGTAACAGAAGTTTGGAAGCAGCTGATTGCAATCTTCATGGAGTACTTTAAGGGGTTTAAAACTTCACTGGAGGAAGCCACCGCAGATATGGTGGAAATAGCAAGACAAGTAGAATCAGAAATGGAGCTTAAAGATGGGACTGAATTGCTGCAATCTCATGAACAAATTTGAACAGATGAGGAGTTACTTCTTATGGATGAACAAATAAAGTGGTTTCTTAATGAAATCTTCTCCTAGTAAAGACGCTATGAACATTGTTTAAATGACAACAAAGGAGTTAGAATATTACATAAACTTAGTTGATAAAGCAGTGGCAGGGTTTAAGAGGATGGGCTCCAATTTTCAATAAATTCTACTGCAGAAAGAAAGCTATAAAACAGCGTCACATGCTACAGAGAAATCTCCTGTAAAGGAAGAGTGAATCAATGTGGCAAACTTCATTATTGTCTTATTTTCAGAAGTTGTCACAGCCACCCCAACCTTCAGCAACCAACACCCTGATCAGTCAACAGCCACTCACTTGGAGACAAGACTGTTCAACAGCAAAAAGATGATCATTAGCACTTTTAGAAATAAAGTGTTTTAATTAGATTGTGTACATTGTTTTAGACATACTGCTATTGCATACTTACTAGACTACAGTATGGTATACTCTGTTAAACATAACTTTTATATGCAGTAGGACACCAAAAACTTGTGATTCGCTCTATTGCAATATTCACTTATTGCAGTGCTCTGAGAGCCAGCCTGCAGTATCAGCTTGGTGTGTCTGTATTAACATTTTACAATCACTTTCATCTTACATTTTTATGATGTGAATAGAAATATGAACAAAGTTGGCATTTTCTATGTAGCAAGTTTTAATTTAGAAGACAAGACATGCTGTAGCTTTCATTATATTATAAGATAATTATTTTCTTTGCCTTTTATTTCCCATCCTTTCTCCAAGACCTACCTCCAATGAGTTCTTGCAGGGTGAGGACTGTGTCTCATTCCCTTTTGTCTCTTGCACCTTGAAGCTGCCTCCCCACAGAGTGTGAACCCAAAATACGTTACGAAGCAATGAATGATCAGGGCAATGTTTTGTATAATGCAATAATTAGTAAGGGGAATTTTTAGAGCATCTAATTTATAGCCTAGTTACAAATCAAATGCTGGGGAGTTACGGTATTCATTTGCTTATGCCATGATTTTTCAAATGCTTTCACAGTTAATGTATTTTGTATATATGTGTCTGATGATGAAGGTAATAACTTTTCTATCACTTTATCTTTGAATGACAGTTTTTGATATGAAAGGAGCTTTCTCCATAAGCTGGTCAATCTAGTTTTTTCACCAGTGATAAAATTTTGATGTAGAAAATTTCAGAGGGTTTAAATGACCTGCTTAGTCTTACAGGAATAGATAAGAAGAGAGTTACGGTGAGTCACAGTTCCCAGCATGGAGATCATTTTACTCTCACAAGCTGTCTCTCAATCCTGAATTTCCCAGTATTATCCATTACCTAAAGAAAACTCATCTGTCCCTTCCACAAAGTGAAATGTTTGTTAGATTCAATTAAATATCCTAGGTACCCACACAGCAGGAAGACCAAGTTCTGTCAGCAGGGATTTAACTTGCTTTTAAATTGCTAAAAGAAAGTCAGAACCATTTGCACACATGAACACATACAGTCACACACAGCAGGCCAATATTTAGCTGCCGAAGTTTTATGATTGTGGAACTGTTCTATCAGCAGAAGCCTCACTTTTGAGCAACAGATGATTTTTTTCCCTGCACATTCCTGGATATGGTGACAGGAAAGTCAAGCATGATGTATTAGTCCATTCTCATATTGCTATAAACATACTACCCGAGACTGAGTAATTTGTAAAGAAAAGAGGTTTAAATTGACTCACAGTTCTGCATGGCTGGGGAGGGAGGCCTCAGGAAACTTACAATCATGGCAGAACGGGAAGAAGCCACATCTTACATGGCAGCAGGCGAGAGAGAGCATGTGAGAGTGCAGGAAAAGCTATCATTTATCATTTATAAAATCATCAGACGTCTTGAGAATTCACTCACTATCACAAGAACAGCATGGGGGAAACCACCCCCATAATCTAGTCACTTCCCATCAGGTTTTTCGCTCAACACCTGAGGACTACAATTCAAGATGTGATTTGGATGGGGACATAAACCTAACCATATCACATGGAGACCATCAATCTAACTGCAAGACCCCTGGACAGCTCAGATTCTGGTGACAGAGTCCTCCCAGCAAAAGCAGCACACAGACCTGCTCACCACTCTGCTCATGTAGATGGACATAGTCAGCCACCACAGGCTCCTTTCCAATCCCACATCTGCCCCTCTGGACTGGCCTGTGGCCTCACAGTCCCTGCACAAGGTGATAGGAGCTTGGTGTGCAAGCTACTCCAGTCCACCTCATCCCAGCCTACAGTGCAGGGTCAGAACTGGGTAAGGCCAAGTCTATAACCAAACTGATCTTCACAGAGAATTGGCGTCTGTGGAATACACAAACAGGCGTAAGTCACTTCCTGGCAGATGACGGCCAGAGAAAGAGCCACTATCAGATGCTCATCACAAGTTAATCTACTTTTTGATCAATCTGTAACTTCTTCCTTTGTACACTTTCATTATTATTTCACTTTTCATAAAATATTTTAAATAAAATCTTAATGGGTTTGCATTAAACTTGAATGATAACATGATATATTTCCATTAAATCTCATTTGATTGATATTCACAGTTGCAACTCACTAACTGATTTAGTGTGTATTATTAGGAAAGCAGAACTAATAATATCTGGCTTGCCCTTTGGGGTTAAAGTTTCATAACATTAAAACCAGAGATCAATTATTTTGCTTTCCTGGGGTCAAGATCTAGGCTAAGAACAGTTTCTACAGTGGAAAGTATACTAATCAGGAAAATAGGCCAATTTTCCTTTCTGCCACCCAAGCATACCCAAATAGAATAATGTTTCACTTAAGGATTGGAATATGACTTCAATAGAAATAACTTTGCTTATCAGGCAGGTTCAGGTAAGTAATGCACATCTCTGCAACAAGGCTAGTAAAATGGTGTGGAAGAGGCCAGTAGGTGGTGCGGAAGTTGTCTGGGTGGGGTCTGTAGGAACAGAAGCCACAGAAACTGGATTAATGCCTTTGAGTTGAACCTAAGCCTCTCCAGTGGGAACAGAACAAAGCTTCTACCTTTATGAAAGCCGCAACAAAGACAAAAAGGTCAGAGAAGTGCTTTGTGGATTTCCAAACTAAGGTCAGGAGCAATTCAAACTGTGATCCAGATAGCTGAATCACTAATAGTAGTGATGTTTATCAACACCCTCTGCCTCACTGACATTTAGAAGAAATTAACATGCATAGAGGGACTTCGCTCTGAGAAAAGTTTACTGAGGTGTATGCTAATGGAGTATCTAATCACATCATCTGTCCACCACCAAGTGCCCCATTAGCTCCTGCACAAAGAGGTGAGAAGAAAGAGAAGCCAGGAGAGCTGAGGCCACGCTGATATAAGGATGCCATGAGAACAGAAGGGATGTTCATGAAACACGGCAGCACCTAGATAGACATAGAAATTGAGTTCCATGAATAGAGCAGATGCACTATTAGCACTCACGAGGCAGAACACTCGTAGAGAGAGAGGGGAATAAAAAAGTAAGATGAGGAAAATATGTGTTTGTATATACAGATAGATTCATTTGAGATCACATTTTTGCAAAAACAGATGTTAATTTTAAAATTGTACCTGCACTTGAATGCACATATCAGTGTGTATTGGTAAATAGACACAAGTCCTTGGAGAAAAGAGAGAAAAATGCAAACGAGACAGCAAACATTCATTCCCAGGGAGTAATGGAGGAGAGAGAAGGGATGCATGCACACACACACGCATGCACACACTCTTGCATGGTGCACACACATGCACAGGTATGCACACGTGTACATGCACACTCACATTCACACATTTATATCACTCTAAATAAAATTGTTTGCATGGTGTGAATTATAGATGTACATGTATATGCATAAAGCAAAGCATCGAGAAATAATAACTACAAATTGTTAACAGTTATCTCAGGGGTGGAATATCAGATGATTTCACTTTCTTCCAAATACATTTTTAACACTGTTTGAATATTTAATAGTGCACAAATGATATGTGAATAACCACATATTATTTGTATAATTAGAAAAAAAGTGTTTTCATTGTTAGAAAGTCTTACCCTGCATTGCCATGATTTTACAGCACTGAGAAGGTAGCTGCCAAATGTAAGCTGGAGCTGGGTCACTCTTTTTCCAACTGTCCCCACAGTCTCAGAATGTGAGACTCAGAATCACTTCTGTCCGTCTTGCGCCCCAAAGAAATCGCCAATCTTATCAGTATCAAAGTTCACCTACAATCATGAAATTCTATTTATTCCAAAGCAAAAGTTCAGAATCAACCTGAGTAAATATAATCGCACATGATGTTTCTCACTCAGTATAATAATCAGGGTCATTTCAAAAGGTTTCTCTTTCTCTCCCTTTCCCCCTCCCTTCCCACCCTCACTTCTACTCTCATCTCCTTTTTAATTTCCTTCCTGGTATTGTGAACCCTGGTAGTACTATTCTGACCAACAGAAATATCTTAGGCTCCCAGATCTACTTTTTAATGCAGTCTCCACCTTCATGGCATTTCTGACTTTTCCAGCAATTCTCTATGTTCTGCTATCCAGCTCCTTTGCTGGGCTTATCTGTGCATCTGCCCCTTGGGAACTGTTGTGGGCCACATTGCGTCCCCTCAAAATTCTTATATTGAAGCCCTGACCTCTAGCACCTCAGAGTTTGACTGTATTAGGACTTTTGAAAGATGATTTAGTTAAAATGAGGCAGTTAGAGTAGTCCCTAATCTAATCTGACTAATGTCCTTATAAGAAGAGGAAATTTGGGCACACAGAGAGACACCAATAATGCACTTATGGGGGGAAAGACCACGTGAGGACACAGCAAGAAGGTGGCCACCTGCAAGCCAAGGAGACAGGCCTCAGGAACCACTAAACCTGCTGACTCCTTAATCTCAGACTTCCAGCCTCCAGAACTGTGAGAAAGAGTTTCCGTTGTTTAAGCCTTACTGTTGGTGGGATTTTATGATTGCAGCCTGAGCTAAGACAAGAATAGTGCTGTGCCTCTCTGCAACCTAGGCATGATCCATGATTCTCTTCCTCGCTCCATCCCACAGAGAGTCACAGCAAATTTTATCAGCTCCACCTCCTAGTTAGATCCTAAACCATATCTCTTGTCACAACTCCATAGCTATCACCTTAATCCAAGCCACTGTCCCTCACCTCCTACTCCACAGCAGGACCTGCCAGTCCATCTCCCCGCCCCCAGCCCCGACCCCTACAGCTAATCAGAGAGAGGCTTTCAATGATAAATCAGGCACCATGCTCCAGTGGCCTCTAATTTCACTGAGGATAAACTCTCACCTCTTTCAGGTGTCCTGGGGGCCTATGCACTCTGATCCTACTGTCTCCCCCACCACCACACTCAGCCACATCAGCCATTTCCCTTGGTCAGAACCCTAAGTTATTCCTGCTTCAGGGCTCTGGACTGTCTGTGCCCTCTCCCTGGAGCCCTGTCCCCACCCCCACCATAGATAGCTCCCTCCTCTTTACTGGGTCTCAAGGAGGCTTCCCCAGCCTCCAGTCTGAAGGACTTCCCTGTTCTACCTGTTACCTTCTACTCCATTGCCTTATTTTATTTTCTTTAAGCACTGAATTCTGTATATATGATGTTATTTATCGGTCTGTATATTTGTTTATATTGTTGCCTTTTGCCATGAGAATGCAACCTCTGTGAGGGCTCCACCCTATTGACTGTATGGGGCGTCCTAGCTCCAGCAAGTGGTGGCATTTCCTAAATGCTGTTCAGCAGATGCATTCGTGAGCCTGCAAAGCACCTGTAACCCTAACTCTAACCTAGGAGGTGCTCAGCGATTGTTTAGCGTTAACCAATGAATAAATCCATGTTTTGAATATATGAAAAAATAAGCCTTTAGTGCAGATGAATAGGAGTATACTAACTGTTTCCTTAAAGAGATAATTTATCTTTCATTTCCACTCTTGCTTAATCTAAATTTTAAATTACTAATCAGATGCAATCAGTTTGGATTACACTTATGAGCATGATGATTATAACAAGTTTTTTTTTTTTTAAGACATTGTCAAAAATATTTCTAGGTCTCCTCTTTAAAGAAGCTTTAGGTCTTATACGAAAAACTTATCAAAAATATAATGCTAGAAATTATGTTTTTAAATTCTTTTGTTAGTTAATAACATATTTTTACACTAATCAAAAATACTAAATACAAAATGTGAATACAACATGATCACTACTAAGAAACCCTTACAACTGTAATAGACACCAAGAGAATCCAGGTGATGATGTGCTTAGATAAAAATAAATGTAACTTCCAGATCTCTTGCTGCAAGGGGCAATACAGCTTGGTTAATGAGATGTCAGTGAAGCTTCTAGGAAAGCAATAATTTTCCCAGTGAAAAGATACAGACTCATCTGGTTCATCATAAAGATTCATAGTGTGCTTGGAGATGGTACCACCTTTGCATCAGGCTTTTGCATAAAGCCACCTTTGGCATAAGGCTTTTGAACTCAAGAGTTCAAAATGCAAAGAACAGAGGAGAAACATAAAACTGTTTCCTTGGTGGCAACTGCGTATAGCTACTCCATCCTGGGCTCCCTGCCTCTAGATGTATGAGGGAAACAACAGCTCCCCATTTGGTTAAGCATCTGTAATAATGATTCGCTTATGTGCAACTGAAAACAACCCTGATTGATATAAAACAATGCCCACAGAAACGATAATGTTCATTTATTTATTTAGCCCACATATATTTGTTCATTGTCTGCTTTGTGTCAGACACTATGCCAGAAGCTCTGTAAACATAGAACAAGACACATGGCTCCCCACCTGCTGGAACTCACAGAACAGTAGGAGGACCAGGCCATGAATTCAAAAAGGTCAACTCTTGATACATTCATTTCTGTATTATTCTTTCTTTCTCATAGTTTCTACTTGCTTCGTTAGTCAGGGGCATTGCACTATAGCAGGAATGCAAAGGACAAGAAACAGTTAACATCTTGTTTTTAAACTTCCAAATATGGATCTTGATCATAGGGTAAAGGGTGGGATGATCCAGATGATAAAAAATGATGATAATAATAATAATAATAATGAGAGGAAAGACTGAGCCATAAAAAATAATGTAAACAGAGTGGGGAGAGAGGCAAGAGCTTCTCTTTCCCAGAAAAACAAGAGGAGGGTTTTATAGGGTAGGTGGTGAGAGAGAAGGTTGTGGGAGCAATGTGGGCACACGTCAGGGGCAGAAACAAGCAGACAGATCCTGAGGGAGGGAGGGAGAGGAAAAGGAAACAGCGCTGAGAGACGACGTGACCGCCATTTCCAGGGAGGAGAAAGAAATCAAGCCTAAGCATTCTGACCAGCCCCCTACTGGAATAAGCTCATCAGTCAAAGGCCAACTCATGCATTCTTCTCATCCCTGCAGGAGGAAGGCTTGCTAACAACAGCTGCCTGCACTTCCTCTGCGGATCATCCAGCAGCACACACGTAAGCTTCCTGCAAGGGCTGTGCACTGAGCAAGTTCAGGGGCATCACTCACACAGACTGTGTTGGGCACGATGCCTTCTGTAAGTGTGCAGCATGGTGCCCTTGTTCATGAGGATAGCACTTTCATGACAGGCAAGGACAAAAAGAACCCCTCAAAAAAAAAACAAAAACAAAAACAAAAAAACAGTGAAACAGTGTAGGGCCTGGATTAGCAAAGAGGTAGAATGGCGTAGAAAGAAGGCCATAAATATTGAAATGAGGGAGAGACTGACTTAAAGTAGTGGGGAACTCCATTCTTGTGGCATAAACTTTTAACATCGGGGGTGTCAGAGGTCATCAGCCCTCTGACCTCTACTCCACTCTCCCTTCCATGGACATGCACTTTGTTTTCTTCAACTACCCACTTCATCTAACCTTCTAAGGCCCCACATTCCACCATGCACTCCAGCAACCTATCAGGAAATCTAGAGAATCTTAAAAAAAAAAAAAAGTACTGGGATCCTGATGATAGCAAGGCCAGGCCCAGCACTGGCACATCGCAGAAGGTGCAAGCTGCAACAGTGGTTTGAGAGATTCATACCTCACAGGAAACACTTTCAGTACTTCATTAAGAGCACTTGATCATCCAACCCCAGGAGATTCTTCCCCCGACCCTTCTTAAGGGAGTGGCTTTCTGGGGGAAGGGTGCCTTGTCTGCTTTGTCCATAGGTGGAGTCACAGGCAGTGAGCCTGCCATGGTCTGTGGATCCCTCCAGGCTCTCCTTCCTTCCCCTCTGTGTATTTCTTCTTGTCACACTCACAAAAAAAGTACCTTCTGAACTTAGGGTTTCATTATTTCAAATCATACATTTTGGGGGAGAAGAAAGACGTTATTCTCTCTGAGAGACATTTTTGCATACAAGGAAAATTACCTAGGGCACTGTTTTCTCAAGTGAAGGTGAATAGTTGCAAAAAAGAGAAGGGATGAGACCAGTGATTTAGAGAGAGTGGACGTTTTCTCCTGTTTGGCAGTGAAGAACGCCAATGCTTTCCAAGCAGGTGAATGGGAAAATGAGATCCTTTGTTATGGAAGGATCTCTGGGGGACAGTGTCACCAAGGTGAATGATGACGATGATGGTGAAAGCTGAAAGCCACCTGCTCTCCTAGAAGTCCTTCCAGGTAAAGACCTTATTGACCACCAAGCATATGCTAGCCATGGGATCCCACCAGTGTTCCTGGGTCAGAGCAGTGGTTCTCAGCTGGGGACAGCTTTGCCCCCTGCCCCACTCAGGGGACATCTGACAATGTCTGAAAATATGTTTTGACTGTCACAACCAGGAGAAGGGCTACCACTCACATCTAGTGGGTAGAGCGGCTCTGAGACACTGACTGGGTACGTGTTTATCAGGAAGTAAGGATTTGTGACATTAATGACAGACAGAGCAAACAAGACTAGCACCATATTATTCATTCTTCCTCCTGCCGCCACTTGTCCATTGTCAATATAACAGTGTTTGGAGAGAACCAATCTCAGATAATTGAACACACAAACAACCTTTCCTCTAAACTGATAGTTTCTAGAGCCAGTAGCTATGAAAGAGACGAATCTATACTTTTCACTGTCATCCGGGAGAAAACGCACACTCTCTACCGCTTGGACTTGTGTACTTACTTCTCTTTCTTTCAAGAGTTCACCTTTACTTGAGAAAACCATGCCTTGGGCAATTTGCCTTTTTGCAAAGAATTATCTCTCTGCAAGATTAACTTCTTTCTTTCCCCAAAAGTATATGATTATAATGACCCAAAATGACCTTTGCTTTTCAGAATAGACTTCTTTTTTTCTCTGAAAATAAATAAACTTTAAAAAGATTAATGCTGGCTTCCTCACTCTCTTCTGTGGAGAATAAAAAAATCTGTCCATTGTCTGAATATTTTCAGGGTAGATTCTAAATTCCCTTTAAAGAAGAAATTCAAATTCCCTTTACCATACGACAGAGTTTTTTAATTTTATGTAGCTATTGGGATATTTACCTCAAAGAACAACAATAATCCAATTCCTCTGAACTTAGGGATTAAGGTTTCCCATCACATTTGCAACAATGAACAAATCCTAGGAAATATGATTCCAAAATCAGCTACAACTTAAAATGTAATAATTATTTTTTAGTATCTCACCCATCATTTCTTCTAAAAGGAAAACTCGTTTTAAAAAGATGCAACATTGCCACCTAGTGCTCTGCATAGAAATTATGAAATCATCATTAGAAAGATGCGAGTAGAAGAAATTATACCTTCAATCCTACCCTAACCAGAGTATGGTGAATACACCTGAGCATAAATAAATAGGAGCAATTTCACCACATAGCAACTTCTTCCCATGGTGCCTAGAGCATAAAGGTGTAGGTAGAATTTAATAAACCAGTAAGTTTGTCACTCCATACTATGTATAGAATGTTTACAGATATGTCTGCAAACTTTAAAATGTACTTATTCTCTCCCAACCTGGATTCCTACTTATACTCCCTTCTATAAATAGTCCACCCTACCTATGACCACCAGGTAGAATGTAAAATTATGCAATTGGGAATTACAAGAATCTTTAGAGCATCTCATCCAGTTTTTACAGAGGAGGCCACTGAGTCCCGGAGAGCTGAAGTAGCAGCCAAATCCACACCTCCAGGGAATGGCAGAATTGGGACCCAAAGCCCATCTCAAGAGTAACCATTTAATGAACTTTCATGTGCTCCCCTACTTGCCGTTTTTATCATGGCTGACCAATGTCTTGTGGAGTCAACTGTAAATTCCATCACCTGGCTTCCAATGCCCATATCCTCAACCTTCATACTTCACAGACTCAAAAAACTGCAGGAGACAAACAAGGGCACATGTGGCAGAAGCCGTAAGTACAAGACATTAAGGAGTGACAGGGACTCCCTAATGCATTTGTCACAATATTTGCCATTTACTTTTAACTACTTCAGAACAGATAGTATAATACTAGCTGTGTTAGCTCAAGCTAACTAGTTGCTGAAGATAGAAATGTGCAGATCCAGGGCAATCCACCAGTTTCCTGACTGGCAGCACAGTGGCTGCCACAAGAACTCCTGTTATTCACATCACAGCCAACACTTAAATCTTTTCTAATAATCCTACTGAATATCAGGACGAAGTTTTCATTGGAGAGGATAGAGACCAGTCATAGCATGATGGAAGTTAGAAATGGGCTCTCACTGGGAAAGATAAATGTACTCAAGATACGTGGATTGGCTGAAATAAACTAGGTGCTACCTGTCTTTGCATTCATGGAGTATATCCAGATAGACCATATCCGTTACCCTTAGCATAATATCCGCTTTGTCCCTAAGGAAGCCTTGTTCAGCCATCAGTTGCCTGACGCCAGCTCTAAGGCTGGAGAATCCTACTCTGCAATGCTGTTGTGCTGACCTAGTATTGTGAACAAATCCTTCCTGCAAGTGGTAGTCTGCGCTCCAGAAAGACAGAACCCACAGGCTTCTCTGAGCCTATAAGACAGGGTGTGTCAATGGCCTTGTGCCTGCTTGTTAAAGAATGATTGATCAGTTAATGCAGGTATGTGAGGCTGGCTGTTTCTGAGGCTTCCTCTTGTTAAGCTTGGTAGTAAAGTGAGTACGGAGATTTAAGGGAGACACTAACTCTCTTTACCCACTTCAAACTTCTTCATGACTACTATTACAGTCCAGAAAGAAGGGCTTAAGAACTGTCAATGACCAGGCTGGCTTAGGCCCTTTTGAGGCAGAATTCAAAATTATATTTATTAAAAACATTGTGCTACTGCAGCAAATTGCATCCATGAAGCAAACACCTTAGTGCTATTTAAGCATTTGCAAGGCCAGCTACATAATTGGCAGGGCCCAGCACAAAATAAAAACGTGAGTCCCCCCTGTCCAAAAGTCATTAAGAATTTCAACACACAGCAGCAGCACATCAGTCAAGTGCTGGGCCCTTCTGAGCACGGGGCCCCATGCAACTCTAGGGGTTACATGCCCATGAAGCCAATCCTGACCACATGGAATACTTTTCCCTTTCCACCCTAAACCTAACTCTTTAGGCCAACTTCACATTTTCCCATTTGTTTATCAAAAAAAAAACTCTTTTTGAAGACCAAGCTCTCTGGTTGGGTAACCGATATGTGTATATTCACACACAGAGACAACTCATGAACAACTGATGAACAATTAAGCTTCATAGAGCGCCTTGGGCAGTGTAAAGAAGTACCCTGGGGGATGCACAGATGAAAGACACTGCCTCAGAGAGACTTCATTCTGTCTTCTCTGTGAAGCCCGATGGCCATGCCCGTGCCTCTTCCACGGACCTCTTACAGCATTATCATCACTGGGATGGGGTGAGCATCTTACTGTTATTGCTGTTCATCTCCATTCATGTCTAATTTCCCCAACTGGATCATAAACCTCTTGACACCAAAGAATAGGAAACATTATTTCTTTGCACTCTCTGCAGAGTTTACTTCAAGCTACACATCTGAGGAATGTTTAGTAAATGATTCCCCAACTGGACAGGTAGAAACTGATCATACATTTTTTTCAGAACCAACAAAGTCAGTTTAATGTTTTTCTCACTTGAGCAATGGCACCTGCCCTCTGTTTCGCCCACATGATTTCTGTTTTGCCACATGACTAAGTTTATTTCCCTAGACAAGCAGTCAATCAATAACAATGTATTATGTACCTACTATATGCCAGATATTGCACTGTGTATTGGGAATACAATGTTCAACAAAATAAAGTCACTGCCCTCATGGAGCTCCCAGTTTAGCCTTAAGCTCAGAACTTTGGCCAAAAACTCTTTGAAGGTATGAGCCTTTTCACAGGTTTAAATATCTTTTCCTACTTTCAAATTAATTTGATTCACAATAAATGCTGAGAGGAAAGATGAATTTATTGTCAGAATTCTTGCCTTGTCTTTCTTCAACTGCCCTCTATAACTCCAATGTTATTCTTTTTTAAGATTTACTCTCTTTGGTACCGACATCTCAGGTCACTTCTGAAATAATAAAGGGGATTAAATGCATACATACATTAAGAACACTTACTAAAATGTGTACTAGTTTGCTAGGGTGTCTATAACAAAGTACCACAAACTGGATGGATGGCTTAAACAAGAAAGATTTATTAGCTCAGTTCTGAAGACAAGAGGTCAGATCAAGGTGTCAGCCAAGTTGGTTCCTTCTGAGGGCTGTGAGGAAGACACTGTTCCATTATCCCTTTACTAGCTCTTGGTAGTTTGCTGGCAATTTTTGGCATTTCTGGGCTTGTAGATGCATCACTTTAATCTCTGCCTTCCTCCCTGTGTATGTGTCTGTGTCCAAATTTCCCCTTTCTATAAGGACACTAGTGATACTGGATTAGGGCCCACCCTATCCAGTTTGTCCTCATCTTAACTGATTACATCTGCAACAACTCTATTTCCAAATAAATTTCCATCCTGAGATCTAAGGGATTAGGATGACTTCAACATATAAATATTGGACGGACACAACTCAAACCATAACATGTAGTGAGACTGACATGCTAAAGAACAGACTGCAAGAGGGAAGGGAAACACATGATGGGTAGGAGAGTCCTTTGCAATGAGGACATAGTCCCTGATATGAGAAGTTACTAATCTGAGTGAGATATTATGATTCCACATGAGAACCCAAGGCAAAGAAAGAAGGAAGAAGAAGGGGAAAAATTTAAAGAAGGGGGGAAGACAGAAAAAGATGAGGAAAGGGAAGAAGAATTTAGATTAAAATTATAATTATAATTGAGCAGAAAGGAGACATTTCCCTTCAGGAGTAGGAGAGGTCGAAGTTAAGATCTGAACACTCCAGCAAAATTCTGGTTGGGTAACAGATATGTGTATATTCACACACAGAGACAACTCTTGTAATAACTGATGAACAATTAGCTTCACAGAGCACCTTAGGCAGTGTAAAGAAGTTCCTAAGTCAAGTGGAGGCCAGTGAAATATGTGATCAAGAACCACCAGGCATCCACAGGTTCACCCTATTCTTCTGGGACATATTTACATACTTTTTAGTTGTATTCTTATTATTCTTTCACCAGGAAAATATTGTAGCTATAGTATTCTACTAAATACCACATTTTTTTCGTGAAAACCCACACATACCTTTCTAGAGATGTTTGACCACATCTTCTTAGGTGCAAGAAATAAAATGCACCCTCACCTTCTCTCCACTCCAACACTTGAAGAGAATGTCTGTCTGCTATTTAGTCAGTTCCGTGGGCTCACTCAAATTTTACCTTCAAGAGTCAGTGTGATGCACACGTTTTAACTAGATTTACTGTCTTTTAATGTCTTTAAGAAGGCTGGCTATCCCTGGGCTAGTGAGGGAATTAGACATAAAAACAAATCATATCTTTTTTCCAAAAAGTATCGTATTGTGTAACGTAGGACAAAGGCAGCATTGTGTGATATTTACACGCTGTTTCGTATGGGCTTCCCCTAGAAATTCGTCTTAAATGTAAACAAATGATATTCTGTCTGCCTGAAGCCATAGTCAAGGCCAGAATCAAACCAATTTCAGAACTCACTTTTTCTTTTATGCATCCTCTCTCACCCGTATTCTTTACCTCATCACCCTCAATCTTTATAGGGGCTTCCCCCTCCGTGTCATTCACCTGGAACTTACTTACCATCTTGTGTTGCTGTGTTTTCCTGTGTGTATGATTTATATCCACAACCAGCCTTTGAGGCCCTGAAGGCAAGATTCATGTCTTCTACACAGACAATGGGATCTATGGGACCAACCTTCCCAAAACACCACTTCTATGTGCTCCTTCTCTTCTCAGAAATTCCAGCTGTTTGTGCTTGGACATAGGGCAGGTAGCAACCTCTCCATGCAGCATTAGTGTCATTACTAATGATGAAGACACCAGCACACATTCACAATTCCCAGGACCAGGCACCTTGCCACGTAGGTAGGTAGGTAGGTAGATAGGTGATAGATGGATGATAGATAGATAGATAGACAGATAGACAGATTGTAGACAGATAGAGGTAGAGATAGAAAGAAAGAGAGAACTGAGCCTCGAGTTGTTTTAATTAACACAAGTATATGAACATGCCTATAACAACATAAAGGGTCCTCCAGACACAGGCTTGTATGAAACCAAATGCATCTTTTGTTTGACTACAAAGTCCAGTTCTGTTACAATTTCTGACCTCTGCACCATTTGGTCCTAACCAGCCTTATCAATCTCATCTCCTACTAACTCCCTGCACTTAGTTCAGCCTCAGTTCCCTAAGTATTGTTGTTACTGAAATGCCAGGGGTCCATTCTAGGTCCCATTTCTTGTCACATAGAAAACCAACCACTGAGACAGTAAGTCTTGCCAAGGAAGAAAAGCTTTATTTGGGTGATGTCAGGAGGTAGGAAGGAAGTCTCAAATCCACCTCCCTAAGCAACTAAAACTAGGGATTTATATAGCAGAGAAGGAATGTAACTATGTGCAGGAAAACAGAAATTAGGGAGGAGTAAGGAAGAGGAGTTAGCCTGCAGAAAGCAGGTGGTCTGTAGGAAAAGAAGCCACAGAAACTGGATTTATGTCTTTCAGTTGAACCTACGTCTCCCCAGTGAGAAGAAAAGAACAAAGCCTCTACCTTTCATCATGACAGGTGAAGGGTGTGGCATGTCATTGTCCCGTTGCTGTGGTCCAGTGAGTTTCCATTCCTCGATACAATCTGAGAGAACTGATGGTTGGTTTCCTAAGAAAGGAATTTGGATATGATAAATCTAAGTTTCAAGCTTTAAGACTGGAAGGAACAATTTCTATGTTTATTCAAAAATATCATAAACATCAGTCCTATGGGGAAAGTATCCCAGTTTCAGTGCTGCCTTTATAGCCAAGTCACCCCATCCTCCTTACCTGAGTGCTTTCCCCTTCATAGCTACCTGTCTCACCACTCCCCACTCTTTGTGACTAGGTCAGGTTCCCCCAGTCAGTGGAGCTTTCCTGCACATCCAGACTCCAGAAATCCTTTCCTTAACATACTAATGTCTTAAAACCCACCCTTTTATTTTATTTCTTCATGAACTCTTCAGTCCATTGGCATGTTTTCTGAGGACACAGGAAATAAAGAAAATGTCCTTGTCTTTAGTGCCTTCCAGTCTAAAAAGAGATGGAAAAAAAGTCTACCAAAAGTAACCATAGAGTTAGACAGTTCCCTGACAGAGCCAAGCACAGAGTTGTGGTATGTTAGAAAGCAACCTCCATCTACAAGGCTCCCCACATGTAAGTCCTTTCCAATGTGACTTTGCAGCTCCCCCAAACAAGAAGAGCTCCCCTTGCATCAGAGCTGGTCTCATAACTTGCTGTGGCTGATAGAATGTGGCAGAAGTGGCTGGTTCTGAGCCCAGGCCTTGGAAGGCCTTTGACACTTTCCCTCATTTTCTTGAAGCCCTGTCGATTGCCGTGTGAGGAGGTCTATGTTAGTCTCCTGGAGGGGCGTGTAGTTCCAGCTGAAGTCCCTGCAGAAAAGCCTGGAGGCTGACCACAGACGTAGGATTTAGCCCAGGTGAGACCAGAAGTACTGCCCAGCTGAGCACAGGCCAAAGTCTCCAGTCCTGCCCAAATCATGAGCTTAATATGAGCTGTTCATTTTAAGCCATTAAGTTTTGGGGTGGTTTTTCAATCAACTATTACTACTAGTGTGGAAGCACAGAAGCAGGTTCATCTATCATGAAACAAGATCTGGTAGATGTAAGGAGGGTTAAAATGAATTCAGCTCAGGACACAATGAGTATAAACATCAACTCTTAAATAATTTGCCAGTACTGATAGATATAACAATAGCATTTTTCACTGCCCTCTAAAAAAATAATATTCAGCCTAATTTAACCATCTCTTAATGCCTGCACATCATCACGACAAAGTTTTACACTCTTGTACCACTATGCTGCACATGCTCACACTGATACTTCCAGGGTGATTAAGAAATACAGAAATGTTTGTTTCCATACATTAAGTGGCCCCAGTTTGCTGTGCTTGGATTTTTAATTAACTTAGCTTTTACTTATAAAATGCCAAGGTTTTCTTCACTGCCAGTCTATCAACTGTCCCTTCTTGATCACCTGCAACTCCGTGGCAGCCTCCCATAGCCATGGTTCTCCTCATTCTTTTCCAGTGCATGTGGAGCCCTGTATGCTCGTGGGTCAACTGAGGCCATAGAGCTGCACTGCAGGGCTGGGATGGCTTGGATGAGGAGGTGCTGTGAAGGGGTTCTCATGTGCAAAGCACACCACTGAGCCGCAATTACAAGGGTTGCACAGTCTTCAAAACGCTTTAAACTAAACTGATGCTATTTTACAACCTCCCTGTGAGGCAGACATTAGAGCCACCACCTTTATGGGTGGGTGGCCAAGGGTCACAGCACTGTCCAGCTCCAGGGTCCTCAGCCTTCCAGATCACAACCTGAGTTCAAATCTTGTGCACTTTCCACGATCTTCTCCGCTTCAGAAGATGAGCTTTATTTTGATAATTCATCTATCGATAACTCAGAAGCTTCCTTTTGTTTTTTTAATTTTGACCCTTTTGTCAATTCTTAAATGTGCCAGACCAAAAGCCAATAAGAAATACGGTTCTTTCTTCTAATCATACAGGTACCTAATCCAGTATTTATAACCAGTAAAGAAGAAATTGTGATTATAAATCAGCTTACATGGGAGCAGTCTTCACCAGTTCACTAAAAAAAATCTCATTAATATTCCCCGACTAAAAGAGAAGGAACCTGGGCTTCCCAGCCCTACATTCGAATCCCCGCTCCACTGCTTCCCGTGCTGAGGTGTGGGCTGCATTATAACAACTGTGAGATAGGCTGCCTGAACGGCTCCATTAAATGATTCACTTGTGAGCTACCCAAATCCATCAGCAGAAACAGCATGAAGAAGGAGCACTTTCCTTTCAGCACGTCAGTCAGCCTATGTTAAGGGAATCCAGGGGTGATAAGAACAAGAGACTGTCAAGCCAGCACAATGATTTACAAATTTAAAAAAAAAAGTCAGATGTAAATCACTTCAGACCCCAGATGGCTCGTCGGGAGAAAAAAGACAAATGTTCTTTTTTTCTCTCTTTAAAGCACTTCTAAAGATGTTTCGGAACATGCTCTGCTCCAACAGAGCTACACTCTGGAAAATTCCATATTCTCTTTACTTCAAAGTTGTGATTTAGAAGGTTTTACAGTCACAGGCACCTTGAGAGTCTGTGAATTTATACATTTGCCAGAGGTAGAATGACCCCTGAGAGTTTTCAAGTAAGCTACAGAGTGAAAATTCAAAGTTCTTACCCAGAAAAGATTCACCTCTCCCATCCTTATCTCTGTGTCTACACCTGCTTCTCACTTCCTACCACTGCCCTTACCCCCAGGGGCAGAGGGCACTGCAGTCTTGCAGTTAGCCCTCTAAGTGGGTGGATTCTGCATCTGCGGATTCAACCAACTGCAGGTCAAAAAATAGTTGGAAAAATAATGGATGCTTGTAGATGCACTGAATATGTACAGACTTTTTTCTTGTCGTTATTCCCTAAATGGTAGTGTAGAAATCATTATGTAGCATTTACATTACATTTTATTAGCTATTTTAAGTAATCTAGAGAGGACTTACATTATAAAAAAGGGGTATGTGCAAGTTATATGCAAACACTACAGCATTTTATATCAGGAAACTGAGCCCTCCACAGATCTGATATTTGCAGGGGAGTCCTAGAATTAATCCTCCAGGACACTGAGGGATGATTGTCCTTGGTTATGGCAGCTCTAGCAAAATAATACAGACACACCATTGGGAAAAGGCTAGAAGAGGAGCAAAAGGCTTCCAAACTGGATCTACCCCAAAATCCTATTCTGCGAGAACTCAGAGAGGGCCAAGCAGAACAGGGGCTGAGCTCACATGGCAGCGAGGCTGGTGGTGCTGCTGCCTTGACACCTTCCCATGCTCCTCCCTGCCTGTTTGAGGCTGGCAGGAGGCACAACTGGGCATGCTCCTCAAAATGTTACCAAAACACTAGGGGTTCAGTCTAGGTCCTGCTGCTTGCTGTACAGAAAGCCAATCACTGAGATGACTATTGCCATGGAAAAAGCCTTTAATCAGATGCTGCAGCTGAGGAGATGAGACCTCAGTCTTAAATTCACCTATCTGACTGACTAAAATTAGGAGTTTATATAGCAGGGAAGAAATGTAACTATGTGTAGGAAAAAACTCAACAGGCAGCAGGTGGTCACTTAGGCAGTCATGATGGGTGAGGGGTCTGGCTTCTCATTGTCCAAATGCAGGGATCTGGTAAGTTTCAACTCCTTTATACTATCTGGGTGGCCTGATAGTTCCTTTCCTGAGAAAGGAACTCAGATAAGACAAATGTAACTGTCTCAAGTTTTAAGACTGAAAGGATCAATTTCTACATATATTCAAAGAAACCATAAACATCACCTCTATAGGACAAATGGGTCAGTTTCAAAAACCTAGCTGTGGTAGGCCAACTGAGGGCAAGAGTCAAGAAGGGCGGAAGGCGGAAGGCCTAGAGCATGCATCTGCAGAGATGCTCCTTCAAATCTGATCAGCACGCAGGTAAGAGGAGTCACAGGGTGCCCACTTGGCACTAATGAAACACATCACCAGTGTCCCTTCTTTTTTGGTCTCCAACAAACCCAAAAGGACTCCTCCACACCGTCCCCCTTGCCTAACATGTGGCGCAGCCTGCCCCAGCCCATCCACATGTGGCTGAAGGTGACCAGTCCATGCACAGCAGAGGCAAGAAGGCCCCCTCATACCTGCACAGGCCAAAGCCAACTCCAGCTGGGATTCCAAGGTTCTCCTCCATGCAGGACCTAATCCTGGACAAGTATATGAACCAAGGTATGCCCACTTCTTCAAACAAGGAAAACATTGGAGGCAGTTGTTATAATAAAAAATCCAAACTAGAGAACAGGGCTTGACTATACATGGAAAGGCTGAGGTGGCAGATCTGATTTGGAAGCAAAATCCAGTAAGACAAAAGCAGTCATGAGTTTGCTCACCTTGACTGTGAACTTGAGTATCTGTTTTTCTCTTCAAAACTGTACTATGAATGAACATCATAACCATGCTGAAGGCAACACAAAAGGAAAGAACTCACCTAAGTGACTGCATAAAACAGTCTACATACTGTGAGGATAAAGACCAAAAGAACCACACATTAATACTGAAAGATAATCAGCAGACATGTTTCTCACAGGAGTGTGGGTTAGAAAATCTGAAACTAATTCATGGATATGCTAAAATTGGTAAAACAAGGAATATTTTGTAAATAAGGAGAACCACATTGCTCACTGTTAGAGGGAAAATTACAAAAAAAGAAATGGAGAAAGCTAAATGGAGCCCCTGGAGTTGGACTGGAATCTGAACTTACAGTATAAACCCATGGTTTTCCCATACACAGAGATAAATAGATACATAGATAGATAGATAGATAGATAACAGATATATATATATAGACAGAGAGATACCAAAGAACAGATATGTACATATGCATGTGTTTGTATGCACTCACATTGCTCCAACTCTGTCTGCTGACAGGGCTGGAAGCAATGACTCCCAGCAGTGATAAACACTCTCAGAGCTCAAATCTTATTTCTAAATACCCTTCACCAATAAAAGGAACCAGAGCTCTTTGAGAAGTGGTTGGTTCCAGGTTTACAGCCGGGAAAATACATACAAGATGAGCCTGAAGCATCTTGCAGTGCCAGAAAGTAAAAAAAATGCTAAATATATATATATGAAATATATATAAAGAGGCAGTTGTTTAAAAAAAAAAAAAAATACAAGCTAGAGAACAGGGCTTGACTGCATGGAAAGGCTGAGGTGGCAGATCTGACTTGTAAGCAAAAGCCAGTCAGACCGAAGCAGTCATGAGTTTGATTCATATAAAAGCTTCTCTGAAGAAGATAATAATGCAAAAGCTGGAATAATTTGAGGGACAAAATAGATTGTGATAGAATTAGATAACAGCCCATAACATAACATAAATATCCATGAGCCCCTATTGATACAAGTTTTAAAAACTGATATAATAAACAAATAAATGGAGGAGAAGAGAGACCTATTCTTTATGGTAGAACACTAGTTAATGAATGTAAAAGGAAAGAGGGGGAATAGACAATCAGCATTAGGCCAACACTACAGTGATTCTTATTGCAGGAAAGATCTGCTGGTGAATGTTAAAATTCATGGGCAAAGTTTCAGAAGAAACGGGAAATAGTAAATATCCCAGGGTATTTGCTAAGTGTAAATGGAATGTCAGAAGTCTTACAATGGAGAAGCCCCAGCAGAAATCACCTTCACTAACTGATGAAGGTCAACATCACCAGTAATTAGACATGTTTATCTCTGGAACCTGTGATATGATGCGTTGAGAACGCCTCTTCCTTCTTTGGTATTCTTAGCAAAAGTGTATAGCCTCAGGCCAATCTGGAGAAAACATCAGACAAACCCAAATGTTGGGATATTCAGCAAAATAACTAACCAAAATTCTTTGAAAATGTCAAGATCATAAAAGATTGGAAAAATTGAGGAATTACAGATTTCAAGAGAATACAGAGAAATATAAATCAAATGCAATGTGAGGTTCTGATTCGGATGTTGAAATGTTAGTGAAAAAAATGATAAAAAAAAGAATAAATTCTTTACTTTGTTAACAGTAGTGCACTAATGTTAATTTTCTGTTTAAATTGCTGTGCTATACTTATTTAAAATGTTAACATTAGAAGAAGTTGGGTGAGGGATATATGTAAACTCTCAGTATTATTTAGACTTTTCTGAAAGACTGAAAGTTCAAAATCAAACATTTTTTTAAAATCAAGTTCAGGCACTGTGGAATGGATAGCCTGAATGAATTGCCTTGTGTCCTTTCAAGGGTCACTCTTGCCTTGCTCATCATAAAATCTATCTTGAAAACTTGTCTTTGAGCCATATAGACCTAATGAAAATAAGTTTCCAGTGCACAGCAAGGTCTTGAATTAAGAGAACACTGAAATGTCTATGTTTTTGCAATTTCCTCTTCAGCTATCACACTGTTGCCATCCACTATTTGTTCAATTTACCATATGTTCCATTATCTTTTACTTCCGTGAAATGCATTCTGTGCTCTCAGTTTTATTGGTCTTCTAATTTTGCAATAGGTTGAAGGGCTAAATCCCATTTTATGGTTTACCTAGCAGGATAGTGATATTTTCTTTTCTGCTGTCTAATTCTGAACAACTACACAAGAGCAATTTCCTTCATATAGGCCGTGGCCAATGGAGAGGTAATTCTTAGCCAGAAAGTCAGAGATGGAAGCGGTTAAGGAGTATGAGCTGTCATGAATCAGACATCGACTCCTTAGGACTGACAGCATTTCATACCCACAGTGTTTACCATAGAGAGCTGACTTTGAGCTGCTCTCTAGATGGAAATCACCTTAGTCTAACAATTCTGACAGAATTCCATTATGCACATGGTGGGGGCAGAGGGTGGTAAGCAGAGATGAAGAATCATAGGGCTGAAGAAAGATAAATACACATTTTAAGAAAACAAGTATCTACATACTCAGCTTGCAGATAGCTTTAATTACAAATTATTTTCTCACTTGTTATCTAATTTGATGCAGCCAAACATTACAGTATATCAAAGATCTTATCTCTATTGTACAGGCAAAAGGAACAAGACCTTGAGAAAACTTAGAGTGTTTCAAAACAAAATGCAACTTAATATGGAACCAGGACCAGCACCTACTTTGATACAGTCTTAAATTCTTCTAATTCAAACTCCTGTTGTTTTCTTCCCCAAGGAAGCCATTTCCATCTGTCATATGACAAGATGGAGGTGTCCAAGATACCACTTTCTTTGCAGTGGAAGCCATGTCCAACTGTCCTGCCCTCCCTCTGTGCCCAATAGCTACATTGTGTCAGGGCAAGGTGAATGCCTGGCCATGCCTGTAAACGCTACACAACCAGGAGCAGAGTTGAAGGAAACCAACATGGAACCTTGGCAATGGAGATGCAGAAGGGCTTGCCAATTGATACTGAATAATGTTACTCTCACAAAGGTAAATTGCCAAACCACATCACCCTCATCAGTCAAATGTATGGGATCCCCAAGAAATGAAAAGTCCTATGCCCACATCATCCCTCCACGCACTTGGACTTTCCATTTAGGTAGGCTAAAGGGGTCACTTGGATGGAGGCCATAAAGCCCATGAAATTTAGCAGGACACTTCCAAGTCACATTAGCACCTCTAGCTATCAGGGAAAGAAAAATGAAAAGTAGAATTCTGCCTGCGGATCTTATTTGAGAGATGAGGGACAGACATTCTGGCATCAGAAGAGCAAGAGCTCTGAATTTAAAGAGTTAAACTCATAATCTCATACCAGGGAACTGTCCTGAACTCAAACCCGTACCCTGCAAGGCTCCTCCTTTACCCAGAGAGTTGTAATTGGGATTAAAGGAAAGAATTAACTAAAAATGTTATTTTAGGTAAATCATTAGCGTATGCTGCTTCTTACTAGAGCCTGTTTCCCCAAATTATATATTCAGCATGTGCTTGTGTAGATGTCAGTGCCAATGCAGGTGCAGGGGAGGTGCTCCAAGACACACAAAAAAGAAAAGTCCCTCTTTATTCCTTCCTATTGCACATTGTAAAATGATATTTCTCAACTACACTTCTTATAATGAAGCCAAAATGGCAAAAGCAATGATTGTCTTTCCCATATAGTTCAAGCTGTTGTTGGGACTCACTGTAAACTTTCAATTTGAAAGCACAAATGAAAACAGGTGTGCAGAAAGCAGAAATGCACGCTCTTCATGGAATCTGAAAGGCATTGTGCTTTTAGTTTCTATAGCAATTGTCTCCACTTCATCTCTTCTCTGCAGGCTGAGCAATTTTGATCATTCACAATGAAGATGTTGGTTGTTTCCAGTATGAATACTAATGACGCCTGATTGAATGTTTGTTTATTCTTGAGATAATCAGCAAATGATTCTGATTTGAAAATATGTATACAAATAAGTATGTACATCACAGGGAAAGGAACACAAGGTGTGTTTGAAATATTTATTTTAATAATTACTAAACAAAGGTAGAATAAGACATATTCCTTCTCCCTAGTATGCTGATAAGCAAGTTCATACTCCTTTACAGATGGGAACAAATAGGATGCTATGGAATTTTAAAACTTGAAATCAGAAAATACAGAAAACTGCTCATGAAATTAGTAAATGTTGTTTATATAAAACTTAGTGATGAGGAGTCGAATGAAATCAGCAGGCTCACATCTTGCTGGAGGAACGGTAACTTGGTGTACCTTTTCAGGAGGGCAGTTTGGCAGTATTTCTTAGGACCCTTAAAACTGACTGTACACTGCAGCCATGTAGCTTTTATTCAGGAAATATTCTAGATAGATAATCCTAAATATGGGGAAAGATTCCCCATATTTATTATGATTCCCCATTGGGGCTTGTCACAGTATTTACTATAACAGTGTAATATTAGAAATAATTGGTCAATCATAGGGAAATCAATGCATAAATGTTGGCATCTTGAATGGATGCTATGCACCCATTTAAATTGTGTTTATAAAAAGTTTTGCACTAATATGGAAAAAACAATTATAATAGCATAACAATGGAAGCAACAAAATGTAATAGTGCTCTTACTTTGCAGATACACAGAATAAATCTTAAGGTACATGCAAAGCCATGAAGAATTTTAATCAACAATTAAAAAGCACTCAATTCAAGGTTTGAATAGCAGAGTAGAATGACTATACTTTTAAAAATGTATTGTATTGTTCTCAGGTGGTGAAAACCCTGAAAACCCTGCTTTGATCACTACACATTATATACACATAACAAATTTTCTCTTATTCTCCATAAATTTACATAAATGTTTTAAAGAAGAAAATTTGTGCAAAGTAGAAAGAACAGTGTTTTCTTCTCTATTTTTCCACTGACTGATCTATTGAAATATCATTTTGTATATAATCTTTAATAAATGTCTTTAAATCCCAATATTAGTAAATTAAATTTATATTTTACAAAGCACTCTTATTTCCTAAAACAGATGATGCTATCATTATTTCATAGAATTTGTTTAAACTCTAGGGAAATCACCAAATATTTTTTGAAAGAATTATAACTGATATGAGAGGAGAGAAAACGGAATTATGTAAAATAATCACTTAAAATCAAAGAAAGCAGAAAATGATGTAAGAAAGAAGAAAGAGCAATAAATAGAAAAGTTATAAATGTAGTAGATATTAATCCAACAATATCAATAATCATCTTAGATGTGAATGTTCTACATATACCAATTAAAGATGGAGACTATAAGAGTGGACAGGACAACCCTTCCCCACAATATCCAATATATGTTGTTCATAAGAAGCCCACTTAAATGTAAAGACAGAATAAAAGTAAAGAGATGAAGACAAACATGCCATAACAACAATCAAAAGAAAGGGGAGTAGATGACTCAATTTCAGACAGAGCAAATACGGAGCAAAAATTTTAGAAAACTCTCAGGGATAAAAAGGTGTATTAGGTTGTGACAAAGAGGCCAGCTCTCCAAGACAAGATAGCAGTCCTTAGTGTATGCCTAACAACAGAGCATCAAAATATATGAGGGAAATACAGATTAAACAGCAAGAGAAATAGGCAAATTTACTACCATAAGTTAGAGACTTCACTATTTTCTATCAGTAATTGACCCATCTTGCAGACAGAAATTCATTGAGGGTAGAGTTGAACTGAAACAAAGCCATCAATCAATTTGACCTAACCGACATTTATTGAATACATCATGCAACAACAGCAGAATATACAACCTTCTCAAGCTCACATGGGACATTTACTAAGACAGACTACATCCTGGGCAATAAAACACAACTTACGTTAAAAGAACAGATGTCATGCAAAGTATGTTTTCAGACCACAATGAAGCTAAACTAGAATTAATAACAGAAAGATAGCTAGAAAATACCAAAATGTTTGGAGATTAAACAACATATTTCTAAATAACACATGGTCAGAGAAGTCTCAATAGGAACTTAAAAACATTTTGAACAAATGAAACTAAAACTACAACCTATCAAAACATATGGGATGTAGTGGAAGCAGTACTTAAAAGGAAATTTATGACATTGAAGGCATGTATTTAAAAAGAAGAAAACTCTACAATTAATAATATAAGCTTTCACCTTAGGAAACTATAAAATTTTTTAAAAAGTAAATGCAAAGTGAGTGGAAGAAAAAATAAATAATAAAAATCGATAAAATTAAAAACAGAAAAACAATCGAGACAATCAATAAAAACAAAAGCTGGAGGAGGTGGATCCAAGATGGCCGATTAGGAGCAGCTGAGGATTGCAGCTCCCAGTGAAAGCGCGGAGGGTGAGTGGACGCCGCATTGCCAGACGGATTTTTATTGCCCACAGACCAGGAGATTCCCAGGGGAGGAGCCCCAGGGGGAGGAGCCCCACGGGTCGCCAGCGTGGCTGGTTTGGCCAGTGCAGCAGTTTTTGGCGGTGCGACTGTTTTCGCCAGCGCTGCTGTT
>JAZHEH010001472.1:0-59751 GCA_036589455.1 Ateles fusciceps
TAAAACCAAGAAGAAAGATGTCTTCAAAACTGATTTGCTGTGTATCCCTTCAACTAAGCAATTTGAACCTATGTTTTGATTCAGCAGTTTAGAAACACACTTTGTATAGAAAACAGAAAGGGACAAATAAGACTTAATGGCAGTCTATGCTGAAAAGACAAATTTCTCACCATAAAATCTAAAAGGAAGCTATTTTTGAAACTGCTTTGCAGAGTGTGCATTCATCTTCCAGAGATTAACTAATGTGTGTATTCAGCAGCTTACACTCTTTGTGTTGAATCTAAAAACAGACATTTCCAACAAAAATCTGGCCTGTGGGGTGGAAAAAAATAGAAAGACTGGCTGTGAAACCCAGAAGAAAGTATGTTTGAAACAGTTTTGTGTGTGTCTGTTCAACTCAGAGAGTTGAAGCTATGTTTTCATTTAGCAATTTAGAAACACACTTCGTGTAGAATCTAGAAAGGGACCTTACAGACCGAATGCAGACTTATAGACAAAAGACAAATATCTCACCATTAAAACGAAAGGGCAGCTATATTTGAAACTGCTTTTCAATGTGTGTTTTCACCTTACTAAGTTAAACTGATGTGTGGAGCCGCAGCATATAAACACACTTTGTGTAGAATTTAAAACAGATAATTCCAACAAAACTTCAGCCTATGTAATAAAGTGGAAAGTTTGGCTGTAAAACCCAGAAGAAATATATCTTTGAAACTTCTCTGCTGTGTCTCCCTTCAACTAAGAGAGTTCAGCCTATGTTTTGATTCAGCAGTTTAGAAACACACTTCATAGAGAAATGAGAAAGGGACATTTCAGACCGAATGCAAATCTATGTGGAAAAGAGAATTATCTCACCACAAATACTAAATGGAAGCTATTAGTGAAACTGCTTGCAATGTGTGCATTCACCTTCCAGAGATTAACTGATGTGTATGTTCAGCAGCTTAGAATCACTCTCTGTGTAGAATCTAAAAACAGATATTTCCAAAAAAACCTGCCCTTGGGAAAAACCACAAAGACTGGCTGTAAAACCCGGAAGAAAGATATCATTGAAACTGATTTGTTGTGTGTCCATTCAACTCAGAGAGTTGAAACTACGTTTTGATTCATCAGTTTAGAAACACACTTCGTGTAGAATATAGCAAGGGACATTTCATACTAAATTCAGGCTTATGGGAAAAAACAAATATATCAACATAAAAACTAAAAAGAAGCTATTTGTGAAAATGCTTTGCAATGTGTGCATTCACCTAACAGAGTTTAACTTAGGTGTGTATGCAGCAGCTAAGAGACACTATTTGCTTAGAATCTAAAAACAGATATTTCCAGTAAAACCCTGGCATATTGAAAAAATAAGAAAAACTGCCTGTAAAAGACAGAAGAAAGATATCTTTGAAATGGCTTTGCTGTATGCCCGTTCAACTCAGAGAGTTCAGCCTATGTTTTCATTCAGCAGTTTGGAAGCACCGTTTTTATACAAACTAGAAAGGGACATTTTCAGACTGCATTTGTGGCCTATGGGGAAAGGAGAAATATCTCACCATAAAATCTAAAAGGAAGCTATTTGTAAAACTTCTTTGCAGAGGTGCATTCAACTTCTAGAGATTAACTGATGTGTGTGTTCAGCACCTTAGAAAGACTCTTTGTGTAGAATCTAAAAACAGATATTTCCAACGAATCTCCAGCCTATGAAAAAAATCAGAAAGACTGGTTGTAAAACTCAGAAGGAAGATATCTTTGAAACTACTTTGCTGTGTGTTCATTAAGCACAGAGAGTTGGATCTATGTTTTGATTCAGCAGTTAATAACACACTTCATGTAGTATTTAGAAAGGGACATTTCAAGGGAATGCAGGCCTATGGGGAAAAGAAAAATATCTCACCATGAAAACTAAAAGGAAGCTATTTGTGAAACTGCTGTGCAATGCGTGCATTCACTTTACAGAGTGAAACTGATGTGTGTATGCAGCAACTTAGAAACACTCTTTGTGCAGAATCTAAAAACAGATATTTTGAATGAAACCCCAGCCTATGGGAAAAAACAGAATGACTGGCTATAAAATCCAGATGAAAATTAACTTAGAAACACTCTTTGTATAGAGTCTAAAAACAGATATTTCCAACGAAACCCCAGCCTATAGGAAAAAAAAAAAAAAAAAAAACAGAAAGACTGGTTTTAAAATCGACAACAAAGATAACTTTGAAACTGCTCTACCATGTGTCCATTCAATGAAGCGAGTTGAACCTATGTGTGATTCAGCAGTTTAGAAACACACTTCATACAGAAGCTAGAAAGGGACATTTCAGACTGAATGGTGACCTATGGGGAAAAGACAAATATCTCACCACAAAAACTTACAGGAAGCTATTTGTGAAACTGCTTTACAAAGTGTGCATTAACTTTTCAGATTTTAACTGATGTGTGTGTTCAGGAGCTTAGAAACACTCGTAGTGTAAAATTTAAAAAGAGTTATTTCCACTGAAACACCGGCCTATGGGAAAAACCAGAAAGACCCACTTTAAAACCTAGAAGAAAGATATCTGTGAAACTGCTTAGGTGGGTGTCCTCTCAACTCTGAGAGTTGAACCTCTGTTTTGAGAGGATATTTTATACTGAATGGCATCCTATGCTGCGCTGACAGATATCTCACCATAAAACAAAAGAAAAGCTTTGAGAAATTGCTTTGAAATGTGTGCATTCACCTTACAGAGATAAACTGATGTGTGTATGCAGCAGCTTAGAGACACTCTATGTGGAGAATCTAAAAACAGATAATTCCAATGGATCCCTGGCCTAGGGGAAATACCAGAAATCCTTGCTGTAAAATCCAGAAGAAAAATATATTTGAAGTAGCTCTGCTGTGAGTCCGTTCAACTATGAGAGTTGAACCTATGTTTTGATTCAGCAGTTTAGAAACACACTTCGTATAGAAACTATAAAGGAACATTTCAGGATGAAGGGCAGCCTAGGCTGAAAAGACAAATATCTCACCATAAAAAGTAAAAAGAAGCTATTTGTGAAACTGGTTTGCAAAGTGTTCATTCACCTTCCAGATTTTAACCGATGTATGTGTTCAGCAGCTTAGAAACACTCTCTGTGTAGAAATGAAAAATAGGTATTTCCAATGTAACCCCACCCCATGGGAAAAACCATAATGACTGGCTGTAAAACCCAGAAGAAAGACATCTTTAAAACTGCTTTGCTGTGAGTCCATTCAACTGAGAGAGTTGATCCTATGTTTTGATTCAGCAGTTTAGAAACACATGTCATGTAGAATGCAGAAAGGGACATTTCAGAGCGAATGTAGGCCTATCAGGAAAAGACAAATATCTCACCATAAAAACCAAAATGAAGGTATTTGCTACAGTGCTTTGCAATGTGTGGATTCACCTTACAGAGTTAAACTGATATGTGTATGCAGCAGCTTAGGAACACTCTCTGTGTAGAATCTAAAAACAGATATTTCCAGTGAAACCCCAGTCTGTGAGAAAAACCAGAAACACTGCCTGTAAAACCCAGAGGAAGGATATCTTTGAAACTGTTTTGCTGTGGGTCCATTCAACTTAGAGAGCTCAACCTATGTTTTGATTCAGCAGTTTAGAAACACACTTCATATAGAAACAAGAAAGGGACATTTCAGACTGAATGACAGCCTATGGGGAAATGACAAATATCTCACCATAAAAACTAAATGGAAGCTATTTGTGAAACTACTTTGCAAAGTGTGCATTCACCTTTCAGAGTTTAACTGATGTGTGTCTTCAGCAGCTTAGAAGCACTCTTTATGTAAAATCTCAAAACAGTTATTTACAACAAAAACACCAGACTATGGGAAATAGTAGAAACACCCACTTTAAAAACTAGAAGAAAGATATCTTTGAAACTCCTTTGCTGTGTGTCCATTCAACTCAGAGAGTTGAACCTCAGTTTTGATTCAGCAATTTAGAAACACACTTCATATAGAAACTAGAAAGGGGCGTTTCAGATCAAAAGCAGTCCTATGCTGAACAGACATATATCTCACCATAAAAACTAAAAGAATGCTATTTGTGAAATTGCTTTGATATGTGTGCATTCACCATACAGAGATAAACTGATGTGTGTATGCAGCAGCTGAGAAACACTCTTTGTGTGGAATGTAAATACAGATATTTACAATGAAAGCCCAGCCTATGGGAAAAATCAGAAAGACTGGCTGTAAAACCCAGCAGAAAGATATCTTTGAAAGTGCTTTGCTGTGTGTACATTCAACTAAGATTGTTGAACCAATGTTTTGATTCAGCAGTTTATAAGCACACTTTGTATGGGAACAAGAAAGGGACATTTCAGACTGAATGGCGGCCTATGCTGAAAAGACAAATATCTCACCATAAAAACTGAAAGGAAGCAATTTTTGAAACTGCCTTGCAGAGTGTGCATTCACCTTCCAGAATTTAACTGATATGTGTGTTCAGCAGCTTAGAAACACCCTTCATGTAGAATTTAAAAACAGATATATGCAATGAAACCCTGGCCAATGGGAAAAACCAGAAAGACTGGTTGTAACACCCAGAAGAAAGACACTTTAAAACAGTTCTGCTGTGTGTCCATTCAACTAAGAGAGTTGAACCTATGTTTTGATTCATCAGTTTAGAAACACAATTAGTATAGAAACTATAAAGTGACACTTCAGACTGAATGGTGGCCTATGTTGAAAAGAAAATATCTCACCAGAAAAACTAAACGAAGTTATTTGTGAAACTTCTTTGCAATATGTGTATTCCCTTTTCAGAGTTTAGTGGACGTGTGTGTTCAGCAGCTTATAAGCATTCTTGTGTAGAATCTAAAAACAGATATTTCAAACAAAACCCCCACTTATAGGAAAATACAGAAAGACTGGCTAAGAAACTCAGAAGAAAAATATCTTTGAAACTGCTTTGCTGTGTGTCCATTCAACTCAGAGAGTTGAACCTATGTTTTGATTCAGCAGTTTAGAAACACACTTGGCATAGAAACTAGAAAGAGATATTTCAGATTGAATGCTGGCCACTGCTAAAAAGACAAATATCTACCCATAAAAACTAAAAATAAGCTATTTGTGAAACTGCTTTGCAAAGTGTGCATCCACCATCCAGAGTTTAACTGATTTGTGTGTTCCACAGCTTACAAACACTCTCTGTGTAGAATCAAAAACATACTTATTTCCAACCAACCTTGGCTTGGGAAAAACCAGAAAGACTGGCTTAAAACAAGAATAAAAATGTCTTTAGTCTGCTTTGTGGAGTGTCTGTTCAACTAGAGAGTTGAACCTGTGTTTTGATTAGTCAGTTTAGAAACACTTGTTGTGTAGAATGTAGAAAGGGACATTTAGACTGAATGCAGGCCAATGAGGAAAAGACAAATATATCACCATAAAAACCTAAAGGAAGCTATTTGTGAAACTGCTTTGCAATGTGTGCATTCACCTTACACAGTTAAATTGATGTGTGTATGGAGCAGCTTATAAACACTGTTTGTGCAGAATCTAAAAACAGATATTTCCAATAAATCCCTATGTTTGAAAAAAAAAAAAAAAACAGAAAGACTGGCTGTAAAACCCAGAAGCAAGATATCTTTCAAACTGCTTTGCTGTGTGTTCGTTCACTAAGAGTTGAACTTATGTTTTAATTCAGCAGTTTAGAAACACACTTCGTATTGAACTAGAAAGGGACATTTCAATTGAATGCCAGCCAATGTTAAATGTTGAATGTCTCAACTGAAAAGTGAAAGGAAGCTATTTGTAAACTGCTTTGCAATGTGTGCATTCACTATACAGAGTTAGTCTGATGAGTGTGTTCAGCAGCTTAGAAGCACTCCTTGTACCAATCTAAAAACATATTTTCAATAAATCCAAGCCTATTGAAAAAATCAGAAATACTGGCTGTAAAACTCAAACAAGATATATTTTAAACTGCTTTGCTCTGTGTTTGTTCAACTCAGAGAGTTGTACCTATGTTTTGATTCAACAGTTTAGAAGCACACTTCAGATAGAAACTGGAAAGGGACATTTCAGACTGCATTCTGGAGAAAGCTGAAAGACAAAAATCTCCCCATAAAAACTAAAAGGAATCTATTTGTAAACACTTTGCAAAGTGTGCATTCACCTTCCAGAGTTTAACTGATATGTGTCTGTTCAGCAGCTTAAAAACGCTGTCTGTGTAGAATTAAAAATTGGTATTTACGAAGAAACCCTCCCTATGGGAAAAACCAAATGAATGGCTTAAAAACCCAAAGAACGATATCTTTAACTGCTTTTAAAACTCAAGATATCTTTTCTTTTCACTCAAGAGTTGGCCAATGTTTTGATCAGCAATTTAGAAGCACTCTTCAATAGAAACTAAATGGGACAATTCAGGCTATTTCGCCAATGCTGAAAGGCAAATATCTCACCATAAAAACTCAAAGGAAGCTATTTGTAAACTGCTTTGCAATGGTTGTATTCACCTTAATTGATGTGTGCATTCAGCAGCTTAAAGCACCTTTTGTGCCAAATCTAAAACAGATGTTTTAAAGAAATTCTTGATTATGGAAAAAATCACAATGACTGGATATAAAACCAAGAAGAAAGTAATTTTGCAACTGCTTTGCTGTGTGTCTGTTCAACTCAGAGAGTTGTGCTTATATTTTGATTCAGCAGTTTAGAAGCACACTTCGTGTAGAAACTGGAAAGGGATATTTCAGACTGAATTCCAGCCAATGCTAAAAGACAATATCTCACCATAAAAAGCAAGAGAAAGCTATTTGTAAACGGCTTTGCAATGTCTGCATTCAACTTATAGAGTTAAACTGCAGTGTGTTCAGCAGCTTAGAAGCACACTTTGTGGAGAATCTAAAACAAATATTTCCAACAAAACCCTGGCCTATGTGAAAAGCCAGAAAGACTGGCTATAAAACCAAGAAGAAAATTATCTTTGAAACTGCTTTACAGTGTGTCCATTCAAATCAGAGAGTTGAACCTATGTTTTGATTCATCAGTTTAGAAAAACACTTTGTATAGAAACTACAATGGGACATTTTAGACTGAATGCTGGCCAATACTAAAAAGATAAATATCTCCCCATAAAAACTAAAAAAAAGCTATTTATGAAACTGCTTTGCAAAGTAGGCATCCACCATCCAGAGTTTAACTGATGTGTGTGTACCACATCTTAGAAACACTCTCTGTGTAGAATCAAATAATAGATATTTCCAACAAAACCCAGCACTATGGGATAAAAAGGAATGACTCCCTGTAAATCCCAGAAGAAAGATAAGTTTGAAGCTGCTTTGCTGTGTGTCCATTCAACTCAAAGAGTTGAACCTGTGTTTTGATTCAGCAGTTTACAAATATACATCATGTGGAATGAAGAAAGGGTCATTTCAGAGCGAATGTAGTCCAATAGGAAAAAGACAAATATCTCAACATAAAAACTAAAAGAAAGCTATTTGTGAAACTGATTTGCAACGTGTGCTTTCACCACCCAGAGATTAATTGATATGTGTGTTTGACAGCTTAGAAACACTCTCTGTGTAGGATCAAAAAATAGATATTTCCAACGAAACCCCAGCCTATGGGAAAAACTAGAAAAACTGGCTGTAAAACCGAGAAGAAAGATATTATTAAAACTGCTTTGCTGTGTATCCGTTTATCTCAAGAGTTTAACATATGTTTTGATTCAGCAGTTTATAAACACACTTTGTATAGAAACTATAAAGGGACATTTCAGACTAAATGCCAGCCAATCATGAAAAGATGATTATCTCACCATAAAAACTAAAAGGAAGCTATTTCTGAAATTCTTTAAAGTGTGCATTCCCCTTCCACATTTTTACTGATGTGTGTGTTCAGCAGCTTAGAAACACTGTCTGTGTAGAATTGAAAAATAGATATTTCCCATGAAACCCCGGCCTATGGGAAAAGCAGGAAAAACTGGCTGTAAAACAAAGAAGAAAGATATCTTTGAAACTGCTTTGCTGTGTAGGTTCAACTCAGAGAGTTAAACCTATGTTTCCATTCAGCAGTTTGCAAACACCCTTTGTGTAGACTGTAGAAAGGGACATTTCAGAGTGAATGCAGGTCTTTGGGGAAAAGACAAATATCTCAACATAAAAACAAAATGGAAGCTATTTGGGAAACTGCTTTGCAATGTGTACATTCTCCTTACAGAGTTAAACTGATTTGTGTATGTAGCAGCTTATAAACACTCTTTGCGCAGAATCTAAAAACAGATATTTTCAGCAAAACCCCGGCTTATGTGAAAAATCAGAAAGACTAGCTGTAAAACCCAGAAGAAAAATTTTGAAACTACTTTGCTGTGTGTCCATTCAACTCAGAGAATTGAACCTATGTTTTGATTCAGCAGTGTAGAAGCACACTTCGTATAGAGACTACAATGGGTCTTTTCAGGCTGAATTCTGGCCAATGCTCAAAAGACAATTATCCGACCCTGAAAAGTAAAAGGAAGCTATTTGTGAAACTGCGTTGCAAAGTGTGCATTCACCTTCCAGAGTTTAACTGATGTGTGTGTTCAGCAGCTTAGAAACACTCTCGGTGTAGATTCAAAAAATAGATATTTCCAATGAAACCCCAGCCTATGGGAAAAACCAGAAAGACTGGCTGTAAAACCCAGAAGAAATACATCTTTGAAACTGTTTGCAGTGTGTCCGTTCAACTAGGAGAGTTGAACCTGTGTTTTGATTCAGCAGTTTAGCAACACACTTCGTATAGAAACTAAAATGGGACATTTCAGACTGAATGCCGACCTATTCCGAAAAGACAATTTTCTCACCATAAAAACTAAAAGGAAGCTATTCATGAATCTGTTTTGGAATGTGTGAATTCACCTTCCAGAGTTTAACTGATGTGTGTGTTTGGCAGCATAGAGGCCCTCTCTGTGTAGAGTTGAAAAATATATATTTCCAACAAAACCCCGCCCAATGGTGAACAACCATGGAATGAATGGTTGTAAAACCCAGAAGGAATATATCTTTGATACTTCTCTGCTGTGTGCCCATTAAAGTAAGAGAGGTAAACCTATTTTTTGATTCAGCAGCTTAGAAACACAATTCGTATAGAAAGTAGATAGGGACATTTCTGAACGAATTGCAAGCCTATGGGGAAAAGACAAGTATCTCAGATAGTTGAATCTATGTTTTGATTCAGCATTTTAAAAACACACTTTGTATAGAATGTAGACAGCAACATTACAGAGCGAATGCAGGACTATGGGTAAAAGACAAATATCTCACCCTAAAAACTGAAAGGAAGCTATCTGAGAAACTGCTTTGCAATGTTTACATTCACCTTACAAAGACAAACTGATGTGTGTATGCAGCAGCTTAGAAATACTCGTTGTGTGGAATTAAAAACGGATATTTCCAGTGAAAACCTGGCCTATGGAAAAAAGAGAATGACTGGCTGTAAAACCAGAAGAAAGATGTCTTTGAGACTGCTTTGCTGTGTGCCTGGTCAACTCAGAGACTTGAACCTGGGTTCCGATTCAGCAATTTACAAACAGCCTTCGTGTAGAATGTAGACAGGGACATTTCAGAGCGAATGCAGGCCTATGAGGAAAAGACAAATATCTCACCATAAAAACTAAAAGGAAACTATTTGTGAAACTGCTTTTCAATGAGTGCATTAAACTCAGAGATAAACTGATGTGTGTGTTCAGCAGCTTAGAAGCACTACTTGTAAAGAATCTAAAAATAGAGAAATGCAACACCAGCCTGTGGAAAAAAAACAGAAAGACTGGCAGTAAAGCACAGAACAAATATATATTAGAAACTGTTTTGCTGGGTGTCCATTCAACTCAGAGAATTGAAACTTTGTTTTGATTCTGCAGTTTAGAAACACACTTCTTATAGAAACTAGAAAGAGACACTTCAGACTGTATCACAACCAATGCTGAAAAGATGAATATCTCACCATAAAAACTAAAAGGAAGCTATTCATGAAACTGCTTTGGAATGTGTGCATTCACCGTCCAGAATTTAACTGATGTGTGTGTTCAGCAGCATGGAAACACTCTATGTATAGAATCAAAAATAGATATTTCAAATGCAATTTGGCCCTATGGGAACAATCATAAAGAATGATTGTAAAACCCAGAAGAAATATATCTTTGAAACTGCTTTGCTGTGTATCCATTCAAATCTAGGAGTTGAACCTGTGTTTCGATTCAGCAGTTTATAAACACACTTCGTGTAGAATGTAGCAAGGGACTTTTCAGAGTGAATGCAGGCCTTTGGGGAAAAGAAAATATCTCACCAAACAAACTAAAAGGAAGCTATTTGTGAAACAGCTTTGCAATTAGTATATTCGCCTTACAGAGTTATACTGATGTGTGCATGTGGTAGCTTAGAAATACTCTGTGTATAATCTGAAAACAGGTTATTTCCAACAAAACCCCGGCCTAAGGGAAAAACCAGAAAGACTTGCTGTAAAACCAAGAAGAACCTTATATTTCAAATTGCTTTGTTGTGTGTCCGATCAGCTCAGAGAGTTGAACCTACGTTTTGATTCAGCAGTTTTAAAACACACTTGCTGTAGAAGGTAGAAAGGGACAATACAGAACGAACGCAGGGTTATATGAAAAAGAAAAATATCTCCATATATAAACTAGAAGGAAGCTATTTCTGAAATGGATTTGCAATGTGTGCATTCACCTTACAGAATTAAACTAATGTGTGTATGCAACAGTGTAGAAAAACTCTTTGAGCAGAATCTATAAACAAATATTTCCAATGAAACCTAGCATATGGGAAAAACCAGAATTACTGGCTCTAAAACGCAGAAGAAAGATATTTTGAAACTGCTTTGCTGTGTGTCCGTTCACTGACCCTATGTTTTGATTCAGCAGTTTAGAAACAAACTTCATGTAGAAAACTGATAGGGACTTTTGAGACTGAATGTCGGCCAATGCTGAAAAGAAAAATATCTCAACATAAAAATTAAAATGAAGCTATTTGTGAATTTTTTTTGCAAAGTTTGCATTCACCTTCCAGGGTTTAACTGATGTGTGCTTTCAGCACCATACAAACATTCTCTGTGCAAATCAAAAAACAGATATTTCCAAGGAAACCTTGGCCTATGTGAAAAACTAGAATGACTGGATGTAAAACCCAGAAGAAAGATATGTTTGAAACTGCTTTGCTGTATGTACATTCAACTCAGAGAGTTAAACCTGTATTTCAATTCAACAGTTTACAAACACACTTCGTGCAGAATGTAGAAAGGGATATTTCCAAGTGAATGCAGGCCTATGAGGATGTGAAAAACCTCTCACACCATAAAAACTAAAAGGAAGCTATTTGGGAAAGTGCTTTGTAATATGTGCAATGACGTTACAGAGTTAAATGATGTGTGTATGCTGAAGCTTAGAAACACTCTTTGTGCAGAATATAAAAACAGATACTTCCAACAAAACCCTAGCCTATGGGAAAAACCAGAATGACTGGCTTTAAAACCAAGAAGAACAGTATCCTGGAAACTGCTTTGCTCTGTGTATGTTCAACTCAGAGAGTTGAACCTATGTTTTGATTCTGCAGTTTTCAAACACAGTTCATGTAAAATGTAGAAAGGGACATTTCAGAGTGAATGAAGGCCTATGGGGAAAAGATCTATATCTCACCATAAAAACTGAAAGGAAGCTATTTGTGAAACTGCTTTGCAATGTGTGCATTCAACTTACAGAGTTAAACTGATGTAAGTGTTCCGTAGCTTAGAAGCAATCTTTGTAAAGAATCTGAAAACAGATATTTCCAAAGAAAACCCATCCTATTGGAAAAACCAGAAAGACTGTCTGTAAAGCCCAGAAGAAAGATGTCTTTGAAAATACTCTGCTGTGTGTTCACTCAACTCAGAGAGTTGAAGCTATGTTTCGATTCAGAAGTTTACAAACACACTTCGTGTAGAAACTAGAAAGGGCCATTTCAGACTAAATTCTGGCCAATGCTGAAAAGATGAATATCTCACCCTGAAAACTAAAAAGAAGCTATTCTTGAAACTGCTTTGCAAATTGTGCATTCACCTTGCAGAGTTTATCTGATATGTGTGTGCAGCAGCTTAGAAACACTCTCTGTATAGAATTAAAAAATGGATATTCAAACGAAATCTTGCCCTATGGGGAAAACCAGAATGACTGGCTCTATAACCAAGAAGAAACATATCTTTGAGACTGCTTTGCTGCACCCGTTCAACTCAGAGTTTTGAAACTATGTTTTGATTTAGCAGTTTAAAAACACATTTTGTATATAATGTGAAAACGGACATTTCACAGGAGAATGCAGGCCTGTGAAGAAAAGAAAAACATGCCAACATAAAAACTAAAAGGAAGCTGTTTGTAAATCTGCTTTGCAATGTCTGCATTTCCCTTAGAGAGTTAAACTGATGTGTGTATTCCGCAGCTTAGAAATACTCTTTGTGCAGAATATAAAAACAGATGTTTCCAACGAAACCATGGACTATGAAAAAACCAGAAAGATTGGCTGTAAAACCCAGAAGAAAGATATATTTGAAACTGCTTTGCTCTGTGTATGTTCAACTCAGATAGTTGAACCTATGTTTCGATTCAGCAGTTTAAAAACACACTTCGTGTAAAATGTAGAAAGGAAAATTTCAGAGCGAATGTGGGCCTATGGGGAATAGACAAATATCTCACCATAAAAACTAAAAGGAAGCTATGTGTGAAATTGCTTTGCAATGCTTACATCCACTGTACAGAACTAAACTGTTGTGTGTATGCAGCAACTTAGAAACACTCCTTGTGCATAATCTAAATACGGATATTTCCAATGAAAATCCCACCTATGGGAAAAACAGAAAGACTGGCTGTAAAACCCAGAAGAAAGATACTTTGAAACTGCTTTGCTGTCTGTCAGTTCAACTCGGAGAGATGATCCTATGTTTCGATTCTGCAATTGACAAACACACTTCATGTACAATGTAGAAAGGTACATTTCAGACCTAATGCTGGCCTATGGGGAAAACACAAATATTTCACCATAAAAACTAAAAGGAAGCTATTTGTGAAACTGATTTGCAATGTGTACGTTCAACTTACCGAGTTAAACTGATGGGTGTGTTCAGCAGCTTAGAAGTACTCATTGTGGAGAATCTAAAAACAGATATTTCCAATGAATCCCCACCCTATGTGGAAAACCAGAATGAGGCCTGTAACACAGAAAAAGCTATCTTTAAAACTGCATTCCTATGTGTCCATTCAACTCAGAGAGTTGAAACTGCATTTTGATTCAGCAATTGAGAAACACACTTTGTATAGAAACTAGAAAGGGACATTTCAAACTGAATACTGGCCAATACTGAAAAGCAGAATATCTCACAATAAAAACTAAATGGATGCTATTACTGAAACTGCTTTTCAAAGTGTGCATTAACCTTCCAGAATTTAACTGATGTGTGTGTTCGGCAGCTTAGAAGCACTGTCTGTGTAGAACCAAAAAATAGATATTTCCAACAAAACCCTGACCTAAGGGAAAAACCAGAACGACTGGCTGTAAAACCCAGAAGAAAAATATCTTTGAAACTGCTTTGCTGTGTGTCGATTAAACTCAGAGGGTTGAACCTATGTTTTGATTCAGCAGTTTAAAAACACAGTTCGTGTAGAATGTAGAAAGGAGCATTTCAGAGCAAATGCAGGACTATGGGTAAAAGACAAATATCTTACCATAAAAACTAGAAGAAAGCTATTTTTGAAACTGCTTTGCAATGTGTGCATTTAATCTACATAGTTAAACTGATGTGTGTGTTCAGCAGCTCAGAAATACTCTTTGTGGCGTATCTAAAAACAGATATTTCCAATGAAACCATGGCCATTGGGAGAACTAGAAAGACTGGATATAAAATCCAGAAGAAAGATATCTTTGAAACTGCTATAGTGTGTCCATTCAACTCAGAGGGTTGAACCCGTGTTTTGAATCAGCAGTTTAAAAAGACCCTTTGGGGAAAAGACAAATATCTCACCATAAAAATGAAAAGGAAGCTATTTGTGAAACTGCTTTGGAATGTGTGCATTAACCTTCCAGAGTTTAACTGATATGTGTGTTCAGCAGCTTAGAAACACTCTCTGTGTAGACTTGAAAAATAGATATTTCCAAGGAAAGCCCACCCTATTGGAAAAATGAGAACGACTGGCTGTAAAACCTTGAAGAAAGTTGTACTTTAAAGTGTTTTGGTGTATATCCGTTAAACTCAGAGAGTTGAACCTTTGTTTCAATTCATCAGATTACAAACACTCTTCCGGTAAAACGTAGGAAGGGACATTTCAGAATGCAAGCAAGCCTATGGGGAAAAAAGAAATACCTCACCATAGAAACTAAAAGGAAGCTATTTGTGAAACTGCTTTGTAATGTGTGCATACACCTTACAGATTAAATTGATGTGTGTATACAGAAGCTTAGAAGCACTTATTGTGTAGAATACAAAAACTGATATTTCAAACAAAACCCAGCATATGGGAAAAAACAGAAAGTCTGACTGTAAAACCCAGAAGAAAGATTTCTTTGAAACTGCTTTTCTGTGTTTTCATTCAACTCAGAGAATTGAACCTATGTTTTGATTCAGTAGTTTAAAAACACATTCGTAGAGAATGTAGAAAGTGACATTTCAAAGCAAATGGAGGACTATGTGGAAAGAACAAATATCTCACCATAAATACTAAAATGAAGCTATTTGTGAAACTGCTTTACAATGCAAATATTCACCTTATGGGGATAATCTGATGTGTGTATGCAGCAGCTTAAAAACACTCTTTGGGCAGAATGTAAAAACAGATATTTCCAACAAATCCCATGGCTATGGAAAAAACCAGAAAGACGGCCTGTGAAACCAAGAAGAAAGATATCTGTGAAACGGCTTTGCTGTGAATCCGTTCAACTAAGAGAGTCGAATCTATGTTTTCAATCAGCTGTTTAGAAACAAGTTTCATATAGAAACTAGAATTGGACATTTCAGACTGAATCTCGGCCTATGCTGAAAAGAAAAATATCTCACCATAAAAACTAAAACCAAGCTATGTGTGAGGCTGCTTGCCAATGTGTGCACTCAACTTACAGAGTTAAAATGATGTGTGTATGCAGCAGCTTAGGAACCCTCTCACTGTGAATCTAAAAGCAGTTATTTCCAGCCAAACCCCGGTCTATGGAGGATACCAGAAACACTGCCTGTGAAACCCAGAAGAAAGATATCTGTGAAACTGCTAATCTGTGTGTCAGTTCAAGTAAGAAAATTGAACCTATGTTTTGATTCAGCACTTTAGAAACACGTTTCATATAGAAACGAGAATTAGTCATTTCATGCTGAATCTCAGCCTATGCTGAAAAGACAAACATCTTACAATAAACACTGAATCAAAGCTATGTGTGAGGCTGCCTATAAATGTGTACTCTCAACTTACAGAGTTAAACTGATGTGGGTATGGAGCAGCTTAGGAAACCTCTCTGGAGAGTCTGAAAACAGTTATTTCCAGGGAAACCCCGACCTAAGGGAAATAACAGAAAGACTGCCTATGAAACACAGAAGAAAGATATCTGTAAAACTGCTCTGCTGTGTATCTGTTCAGATAAGAGAGTTGAACCTATGTTTTGATTCATCTGCTTAGAAACACGTTTCGTATAGAAACTAGAATTGGATATTTCAGACTGAATCTCAGCCTATGCTGAAAAGACAAATATCTCACTACAAATACTAAAACGAAGCTATGTGTGAGCCTGCAAACAACATACAGAGTTAACATGTTGTGTGTATGCAGTTTCTTAGGAACCTTCTCCGTGGGAAACTAAAAAGAGTTATTTCCAGCTAAAGCCCAACCTATGGAAAATACCAGAAAGACTGCCTGTGAAACCCAGAAGAAAGTTCTGTGAAAATGCTCTGCTGTGTGTGAGCTGAACTAAGAGAGGTGAACCTATGTTTTGATTCAGCAGTTGAGAAACACGTTTCATACAGAAACCAGATTTGGATATTTCAGACTGAATCTCGGACTATGCTGAAAAGACAAATATCTTACCATAATAAGTAAAACGAAGCTTTGTGTGAGGCTGCTTGCCAATGTGTGCATTCAACTTACAGATTTACACTGAAGTGTGTATGCAGCAACTTAGGAACCCTCTCTGGGGGAATCTAAAAACAGTTATTTCCAGTGAAACCCTGGCCTGTGGGAAATACCAGAAAGACTGCCTGTGAAATCCAGAAGAAAGATAAATGTGAAACTGTTCTGCTGTGTGTCAGTTCAACTAAGAGACTTGAACCTATATTTTGATTCAGCACTTTAGAAGCAAGATTGTTATACCAGAAAGAGTGCCTGAGAAAACCAGGAGAAAGATATCTGTGAAACTGCTCTGCTGTGTTTCCATTCAATTAAGTGTTGAACCTATGTTTTGATTATATACACGTTTCATATAGAAACTAGAATTGGACATTTCAAAATGAATCTCAGCCTATGCTGAAAAGACAAATATCACACCATAAAAATTAAAAGGAAGCTATGTGTGAGGTGCTTGCCAATGTGTGCACGCATCCTACAGAGTTAAACTGATGTGTGTATGCAGCAGCTTAGGAACACTGTCTGTGGAGAATCTAAAAACAGTTATTTCCAGCCAAAATCCGGCTTATGGGAAACACCAGAATGAGTGCCTGTGAAACTCAGAAGAAAGATATCTGTGAAACTGCTCTGCTGTGTGCCGGCTTAACTAAGACAACTGAGCCTATATTTTGATTCAGCAGTTTACAAACTCGTTTTATACAAACTAGAATTGGACATTTCAGGCAGAATCTCGGCCTATACTGAAAACACAAATATCTCACTATAAAAACTAAAAGGAAGATATGTTTCAGGCTACTTGCTAATGTGTGCATGATGTATGTATGCAGCAACATAGGAACACTCTCTGTGGAGAATCTAATAAGTGTTATTTCCAGCCAAACACATTCCTATGAGAAATAACAGAAAGTCTGCCTGTGAAATCCAGAAGAATGATATCTGTGAAACTCTTCTGCTGTTTGCCCATTCAATTAAGAGAGTTGAACATATCTTTTGATTCAGCAATTCAGAAACATCTTTTGTATACAAACTAGAATTGGATATTTCTGACTGAATCTTGGCCTATGCTGAAAAGACAAATATCTCACCATAAAAACTAAAAATAAGCTGTGTGTGAGACAGCTTGCCAATGTGTGCAATTAACTTACAATGTTAAACTGTTGTGTGTATGCATCAGCTTAGGAATCATCTGTGTGGAGAATGTAAAAAAAGTTATTTCTAGTGAAACTGCAGCCTATGGGAAATATCAGCAAGACTGACATTGAAACCCAGAAGAATCATATCTGTTAAGCTGCTCTGCTGTGTGTCTGTTCAACTGAGAGAGTTGAAACTATGTTTTGATTCAGTAGTTTAGGAACACGCTTCGTATAGAAACTAGAATTGGACATTTCAGACTGAATCTCAGCCTATGATAAAAAGACAATATCTCACCATAAAAACTGAAACACAGTTATGTGTGAGACTGCTTGCCAACATGTGCACTCAACTTACAGAGTTAAACTGATGTCTGTTTGCAGCAGCTTACTAACTCTCTCTGTGGAGCATCTTAAAACAGTTATTTGCAGGGAAACCCCAGCCAATGGGAAATACCAGAAAGCCTGACTGTGAAACACAGAAGAAGGATATCTGTGATAATGTTCTACTGTGTGTCCATTCAACTAAGAGAGTTGAATCTATGTTTTGATTCAGCAGTTTAGAAACACATTTCACATAGCAACTAGAATTGGACATTACAGACTGAAGATTGGCCTATGCTGAAAAGACAAATAGCTCAACATAATAACTAAAACGAAGATATGTATGTGGTTGCTTGCCAATGTGTGCACTCAACTTACAGAGTTAAACTGATGTGTGTGTGCAGCAGCTTAGGAACACTCCCTGTGGAGAGTCTGAAAACAGATATTTCCAGCAAAATCTCAGCTTATATGAAATAGCATTAAGACTGCCTGTAAAACACAGAAGAAAGATATCTTTGAAACTGCTCTGCTGTGTGTCCGTTCAACTAAGAGAATTGAATCTATGTTTTGTTTCAGCAGTTTAGAAACACATGTCTTATAGGAGCTAGATTTTTACATTTCAGAGTGAATGTGACTATATGCTGTAAAGAGAAATATCTCACCTTAAAAACTAAAATGAAGCTATCTGCGAGAATGTTTGCCAATGTGTGCATTCAATTGACAGAGTTAAACACGTGTGGATGTAGAAGCTCAAAAACCCTCTCTGTGGAGAATATAAAAACAGATATTTTCAGCAAAATCCCGGATTCTATGAAATAGCTGTAAGAATGCCTGTAAAACACAGAAGAAAGATGTCTTTGAAACTACTCTGCTGTGTGTAAGTTCAACTAAGAGAATTGAATCTATGTTTTGATTCAGCAGTTCAGAAACACATTTCTTATAGGAACTAAATTTGCACATTCAAGAGTGAATGTGAGTGTATGCTGTAAAGAGAAATACCTCACCTTAAAAATTAAAACCAAGCTATCTGCGAGAATGCTTGTCAACGTATGCATTCAACTTACAAAGTTAAACTGATGTGTGTTTTCAGCAGTTTAAAAACCCTTTCTTTGGAGAATCTAAAAACAGGTATTTCCAGCAAAATCCCCAGCTTATACGAAATAGCAGCAAGACGGCCTGTAAAACACAGAAGAAAGATAATCTATGAAACTGCTCTGCTGTGTGTCCGTTAAACTAAGAAAGTTGAACCTATGTTTTGATTTAGCAGTTTGCAAACACACTTCTTGTAGAATGTAGAATGGGACATTTTAGATCGAATGAAGGCCTATGGGGAAAAGACAAATATCTCACCACGAAAACTAAAGGAATCTGTTTGTGAAACTGCTTTACAATTTGTGCATTCACCTTACAGAGTTAAACTAATGTATGCATTCACCAGCTTATAAACACTCTTTGTGCAGTATCTAAAAACAGATATTTCCAAGAAAACCTTGGCTTATGGGAATATTGGAATGACTGGCTGTAAAACCCAGAAGAAAGATAGTTTTGAAACTGCTTTGCTGTATGTCCGTTCAACTCTGAGGGTTGAATCTATGGTTTGATTCAGCAGTTTGCAAACACACTTCTTGCAGAATATAGAAAGGGACATTTCAGAGTAAATGCAGGAATAGGGAAAAGACAAATATCTCGAAATTAAAAAGAAAAGGCAGCTATTTGTGATTCTGCTTTGAGATGTATGACTTCACCTTGCAGAGTTAAACTTTTGTGTGTTTGCGTCAGCTTAGAAACATTCTTTGTGCAGAATCTAAAAGCAGATATTTCCAAAGAATCCTTGGACTAGGGGAAAAAACATAATTACTGGCCATAAAACCCAAAAGAAATATATCCTTGAAATGGCTTTGCTGTGTGTCCGTTCAACACAGAGAATTAAACCTACGTTTCAACTCAGCAGTTTGCAAGCACAATTCGTGTACAATGTAGAATGAGATATTTCAGAGCGAATGCAGGCCTATTGGGAAAACACAAATATCTCACCATGAAAACTAAGGAAAGCTATTTGGGAATCTGCTTTGCAATGTGAGCATTCAACTTACAAGGGTTAACTGATCTGCACATTCAGCAGCTTAGAAACACTCTTTGTGCAGAATCTAAAGACAGATGTTTCCAATGAAACCTTAGTCTGTGGGAAAAACCAGAATGACTGCCTGTAAAACCCAGAAGAAAGATATATTTGAAAGTGCTTTGCTGTGAGTCAGTTAAACTCAGAGAGTTGAACCTATGCTACAATTCAGCAGTTGAAAAACACACTTAGTGTAGAATGCAGAAAGGGACATTTCAGAACCAATGTAGTCATACAGGAAAAAGACAAATATCTTAACATAAAAACTAAAAGGAACCTATTTGTGAAACTGCTTTGCAATGTGTGCATTCACCTTACAGTGGTAAACTGATGTGTGTATTCAGCAGCTTAGAAAAACTCTTTGTGCGGAATCTAAAAACAGATATTTCCATTGAAACATTGGCCTACTGGAAAAACCACAAAGACTGAGTGTAAATTCCAAATGAAAGACATTTTTGTAAGTCCCTTGCTTTGTGTCTATTAATCTCAGAGAGTTGAAACTATGTTTCAATTCAGCAGTTTGGAAACACACTTCGTGTAGAATGCAGAAAAGGACATTTCAGAGCAAATGCAGACTATGGAGAAATGACAAATACCTCACCATAAAAACTAAAAGGAAATTTTTTGTGAAACTGTTTGCAAGGTGTGCGTTGACCTTACAGATTTAAGCTGATGTGTGTATGCGGCAGCTTAGAAACACTCTTTGTGTAGAATCTAAAAACAGATATTTCTGACGAAATCCTGGCCTATGGAAAAAAGCAGAATGACTGGCTGTAAAACCCAGAATAAAGATTTCTTCGAAACTAATTTGCTGTGTGTCCGTTCAACTCAGAAAATTGAACCTATGTTTAGATTCAGCACTTTAAAAACACACTTCGTGTAGAATGTAGAAAGGGACATTTCAGAGTGAATGCAGTACTATGGGGGAAAAGGCAAATATCTCACCATAAAGACTAAAAGGAAGCTATCTGTGAAACTTCTTTGCAATGTGTGCATTCACCTTACAGAGTTAAACTGATGTGTGTAAGCAACAACTTGGAAACACTCTGTGCAGAATCTAAAAACAGATATTTTGAACGAAACCCCAGCCTGTGGGAAAAACCAAAATGCTGGCTAAAAAACCCAGATGAAAGATAACTTTGAAACTGCTTTGCTGTGTGTCCGTTCAACTCAGAGAATTGAACCTCTGTTTCAATCCTGCAGTTAGCAAACACACTTCCTGTAGAATGTAGAAAGGGATATTTCAGAGCAAATGCAAGACTATGGGGAAAAGACAAAATCTCACCATAAAAAATAAAAGGATGCTATTTGTGAAACTGCTTTGCATTGTGTACATTCACCTTACAGAGTTAAACTGACATGTTTATGCAGCAGCTTAGAAACACTCTGTTCAGACCTGTAAAATCCAGAAGAAAGATATCTTTGCATCTACTTTGCAGTGTGTCCATTCAACACAGAATTTTCAACTTAGGTTTCGATTCAGCAGTTTGCAAACACACTTCGTGCAGAATGTAGAAAGGGACATTTCAGAACAAAAGCAGGCATACGAGGATAAGACAAATATCTCACCATAAAAACTAAAAGGAAACTATTTGTGATTCTGCATTGCAATGAGTGTGCAATCACCTTACAGAGTTAAACTGATGTGTGTATACAGCAGCTTAGAAACATTCTTTGTGAAGAATCTAAAAACAGATATTTAGAATGAAATCCTGGACTAGGGGAAAATCCAGAATGATGGGCTGTAAATGCCAGAAGAAAGATATCATTGAAACTGCTTTGCTTTGTGTCCGTTCAACTGAGAGAGTTGAACCTATGTCGATTCAGCAGTTTGCAAACACACTTTGTGTAGAATGTAGAATGGAACATTTCAGATCAAATGCAAGCCTATGGAGAAAAGAAAAATATCTCACCATAAAAACTTAAAGGAACCTATTTTTGAAACTGCTTGGCAATGTATGTATTCACCATAAACAGTTAAACTTATGTGTGTATGCAGCAGCGTAGAAACACTCTTTGTGCAGAATCTAAAAAGAGATATTTTCCAATAAAATTCTGGCCTATGGGAAAAACCAGAATGACTGGCTGTAAAACCAATAAGAAACGATATCTTTGAATCTGCTTTGCTGTTTGTCCATTAAACTCAGAGATTTGAACCTATGTTTCAACTCAGCAGTTTGCAAACACACTTAGTGAAGAATGTAGAAAGGGACATTTCAGAGCAAATGCAGGACTATGGGGAAAAGACAAATATCTCACCATAAAAACTAACAGGAAGCTATTTGTGAAACTGCTTTGCAATGTGTGCATTCACCTTACAGAGTTTAACTGATGTGTGTTCAGCAGCTTCGAAGCACTCTTTGTGCCAAATCTAAAAACAGATACTTCCAAATAAACCCCAGGTTATGGGCAAAAACAGAAAGACTGGCTGTAAAACCAAGAAGAAATGTATCTTTGAAACTGCTTTGCTGTGTTTCCGTTAAACTCACAGAGTTGAACCTATGTTTTGATTCAGCAGTGTAGAAACACACTTGTGTAGAATCTAGAAAGTGACATTTCTTAGACCGAATGCAGGCCTGTGGGGGGAAAAAGAAATATCTTACCATAAAAACTAAAAGGAAGCTATTTGTGAAACTGCTTTTCATTGTGTGCATTCATCTTAAATAATTAATCTGATGTTTGTTTTCAGCAGCTTAGAAGCACTTTTTGTGCAGAATCTAAAAACAGACATTTCCAACAAAACCCAGGCCTATGGGAATAACCAAAATGTCTGACTGTAAAACCCATAAGAAATATATCTTTGAAACTGCTTTTCTGTGTGTCCGTTCAACTCAGAGGGTTGAAATTATTTTTTGATTCAGCAGTTTAGAAACACATTTCATGTGAAATGTAGAAAGGGACATTTCAGACCAATTTCAGGCCTATGGGGAAAAGAAAAATATCTCACCATAAAACCTAAAAAGAAACTATTTGGTGAAACTGCTTTGCAAACTGTGAATTCACTTCCCAGAGTTTAACTGATGTGTGTATTCAGCAGCTTAGAAATACTCTCTGTGTAGAATCTAAAAATAGATATTTTCAATGAAACCCTGGCCTATGGAAAAAAACAGAAAGACTGGCTGTATAACCCAGAAGATAGATATCATTGAAACAGGTTTTCTGTGTGTCCATTCAACTCAGAGAGTTTAACCTATGTTTTGACTCGGTAGTTTAGAAATACACGTTGGGATAATGTAGAAAGGGACATTTCAGACCGAATGCAGGCCTATGGGGAAAAGACAAATAACTCACCATAAAAACTGAAAGGAAGCTATTTGTGAAACTGCTTTGCAATGTGTGCATTCACCTTACAGAGTTAAACTGATGTGTGTGTTCAGCAGCTCAGAAGAACTCTTTGGGCCAGAATCTAAAAACAGATATTTCCAACGAAACCCTGGCTTATGGAAAAATCATAAAGATTGGTTGTAAAACTCAGAAGAAATATATCTTTGAAACTGCTTTGGTGTGTGTCTGTTCAACTCGGAGAGTTGAACCTATGTTTTGATTCAGCAGTTTAAAAGCACACTTCATATAGAAACTAGAAAGGGACATTTCAGACTGAATTGCCAGCCAATGCTGGAAAAGACAAATATCACACCATAAAAACTAAAAGGAAGCTATTTGTGAAACTGCTTTGCAAAGTGTGCATTCACCTTCCAGAGTTTTACTGATGTGTTTGTTCAGCAGGTTAGAAACACACTCTGTGTAGAATCTAAAAATAGATATTCCCAATGAATCCCAGGCCTATAGGAAAAACCAGAATGACTGGCTGTAATACCCAGAAGAAAGATATCTTTGAAACTCTTTGCTGTGTTTCTGTTCAACTCTGAGAGGTGAACCTATGTTTTAGTTCAGCAGTTTACAAACACACATCGTGTAGCATGTAGAAAGGGACATTTCAGAGTGAATGCAGGCCTGCCGGGAAAGGCAAATATCTCACCATAAAAAGTAAACGAAGCTATTTGTGAAACTGCTTTGCAAGGTGTGCATTCACCTTACAAAGTTCAACTGATTTGTGTATGCAGCAGCTTAGAAACACTCTTTGTGTAGAATATAAAAACAGATATTTCCAATGAAACACCGGCCTATGGGTAAAACCAGAAAGACTGGCTTTAAAACCCAGAAGAAATGTATCTTTGAAATTGCTCTGTTGTGTGTCCATTCAACTAAGAGAGTTCACCCTATGTTTTGAATCAGCAGTTTAGAAATACATTTCGTATAGAAACTAGAAAGGGACATTTCAGACTGACTGGTAGGCTATGTGGAAAAGACAAATATCTCACCATAGAAACTAAAAAGAAGCTATTTGTAAAACTGCTTTGCAAAGTGTGCATTCACCTTCCAGAGTTTAACTGATGTGTATATTCAGCAGCTTAGAAACACTCTTTGTGTAGAATCTAAAAACAGGTATTTCCAATGAAACCCCAGTCTATGGGAAAAACTAAACAGACTGGCTGTAAAACCCAGAAGAAAGGTATATTTGAAACTGCTTTGCTGTGTGTCCATTCAACTCAGAGAGTTGAACCTATGATTTGATTCAGCAGTTTAGAAACACATTTCGTGTAGAAACTAGAGAGGGACATTTCAAACTGAAAGCAGGCCTATGGGGAAAAGACAAATATCTCATCATAAAAATGAAAAGAAGCTATTTGAGAAACTGTCTTTGCAATGTTTGCATTCACCTTAGAGAGTTAAACTGATATGTGTATCCAGCACCTTAGAAACACTCTTTGTGCAAAATCAAAAAATAGATATTTCCAAAGAATCCCCAGCCTATGGGAAAAAAAAAAAGAAAAAAATAGAAAGACTGGCTGTAAAACCGATATGAAAGGTATCTTTGAAACTGTTTTGCTGTGTGTCCCTTCAACTGAGAGATTTGAATCTATGTTTTGTTTCATCAGTTTAGAAACACTCTTCATATAGAAACCAGAAAGGGACATTTCAGACTGAGTGGGGGGTCCTATACTGAAATACAAATATCTCACCATGAAAACTAAAATTAATCTATTTGTGAAACTGCTTTGCAATGTGTGCATTCACCTTACAGAGTTAAACTGATGTGTGTATGCAGCAGCTTAGAAACACTCTTTGTTTAGAATCTAAAAACACATATTTCCAATGAAACCCAGCCTATGGGAAAAACCAGAAAGACTGGCTTTAAAACCCAGAAGAAAGATATCTTTGAAACTGTTATGCTGTGTCTAGGTTCAACTGTTAAGAGAGTTGAACCTATGTTTTGATTCAGCAGTTTAGAAACACACTTCGTGAAGTAACTAAAAAGGGAGATTTCAGACTGATTTGCAGCCTATGGGGAAAAGATAAATATCTCACCATAAAAAGAAATAGAAGCTATTTGTGAAACTGCTTTGCAAAGTGTGCATTCACCTTCCAGAGTATTAACTGATGTGTGTGTTCAGTAGTTTGGAAACACTCTTGTGTAGAATCTAAGAACAGATATTTCCAACGAAACCCCAGCCTAAGGGAAAACCAGAAAGACTGGCTGTAAAACCCAGAGGAAAGTTAAGTTTGAAACTGCTTTGCTGTGTGTCCGTTCAACTCAGAGAGTTGAACCTATGTTTTGAATCACCAGTTAAGAAACACACTTCGTATATAATCTAGAAAGGGACATTTCAATCTGAATGCAGGCCTGTGGGGGGAAAGACAAATATCTCACCATAAAAACTAAAAGGAAGCTATTTGTGAAACTGCTTTGCAATGTTTGCATTCACCTTACAGAGTTAAACTGATTTGTGTATGCAGCAGGTTAGAAACACTCTTCGTGTAAAATCTAAAAAGCATATATTTCCAGCAAAACCACGGCCTATGGGAAATATGAGAAAGCCTGGCTGTAAAACCCAGAAGAAAAATATCTTTGAAACTGTTTTGCTGTGTCTTCATTCTACTAAGAGTGATTAAGAGTGATTTGATTCAGCAGTTTAGAAACACACTTCCTGTAGAATCTAGAAAGGGACATTTCAGACCAAATGCAGGCCTATGGGGAAAAGAGAAATACCTCACCATTAAAACAAAAAGAAGCTATTTAGTGAAACTGCTTTGCAAGGTGTGCATTCACCTTGCTGAGTTTTATTGGATGTGTGTGTTCAGCAGCTTAGAAATATTACTACGTGTAGAATCTAAAAATAGATATTTCCAAAAAACCCCAGCCTATGGGAAAAACCAGAAAGACTGGCTGTAAAACCGAGAAGAAAGATATATTTGAAACTTCTTTGCTGTGTGTCCTTTAAACTAAGAGAGTTGAACCTATGGTTTGATTCAGCAGTTTCAAAAACACACTTATAGAAACTTGAAAGGGACATTTCAGACTGAGTGGTGGCCTATGCTGAAATTCAAACAAAAGAGTTAACTGTTGGTGGGAGGAAATTACTTCACCATGTGGAAGGCAGTGTGGCATCCTCAAGGACCTAGAAAGAAATTCCATTTGATCCAGCCATCCCATACTGGGTATATATCCAAAGAGTATAAATGTTCTACTATAAGGACACATGCACACAATGTTCATTGCAGACAGTTTACAAAGCAAAGACCTGGAACCAACCCAAAGCCCATCGATGAAAGACTGGACAGGGAAAAGTGGACAATAACCATGGAATATTATGCAGCTCAAAGATGAGTTCATGTCATTTGAGGGACATGGATGAACCTGGAAACACATTCTAGAAACACACAAGAAAGAAAATAAAGAAGGGGTGGAGAGGGGGGGGGGGGGGGGGGGGGGGGGGGGGGGGAGAAGGAGGGGAGGAAGGGAGCAAATCACACTGCCATGTGTGGCCTATGCAAAAAAAAAGAAAATTCAAATATCTCACCATAAAAACTAAAAGGAAGCTATTTGTGAAACTGCTTTGCAATGTGTGCATTCACCTTCCAGAGTTAATAGAGATGTCTGTTTGTAGCAGCTTAGAAACACTCTCTGTGTAGAATCAAAAAATAGATATTTCCAGCAAAACCCCAGCCTATGGGGAAAAACAGAAAGACTGGCTGTAAAACCCAGAAGAAAGATACATTTTAAATCTGCTTTGCTGTGTCTCCGTTTAACTCAAGAGTTGAACCTATATTTTGATTCAGCAGTTTAGAAACACACTTCGTATAGAAACTAGAAAGGGACATTTCAGACTAAATTGTGGCCTAAGGGGAAAAGAAGAATATCTCACCATAAAAACTAAAAAGAAGCTATTTGTGAAACTGCTTTGCAAAGTGTGCATTCACCTTCCAGAGTTTAACTGATGTGTGTATGCAGCAGTTTAGAAACACTGTCTCTGTAGTATCTAAAAATAGATATTTCCAATGAAACCCCGGGCATATGGGAAAAAACCAGAAAAACTGGCTGTAAAACCCAGAAGAAAGATATCTCTGAAACTGCTTTGCTGTGTAGTCTGTTCAGCAAAGAGTGTTAAACCTATGTTTTGATTCAGCATACTGTACAAAAACCTTTGTGTAGAACTATAGAAAGGGACATTTCAGACTGAATCCAGGCCTATAGGGAAAAGACAAATATCTCACCATAAAAACTAAAAGGAAGTTATTTGTGAAACTGCCTTGCAATGTGTACATTCACCTTACAGAGTTAAACTGATGTGTGTATGGAGCAGCTTAGAAACACTCTTTCCTATAGAATCTAAAAACAGATATTTCCAACAAAACCCTGGCTTATGGGAAAAATCAGAATGACTGGCTGTATAACCCAGAAGAAAGATATATTTGAAACTGCTTTGCTGTGTCTCCGTTCAACTCAGAGAGTTGAACCTATATTTTGATTCAGCAGTTTAGAGACACACTTCATATAGAGACTAGAAAGGGACATTTCAGACTGAATTGTGTCCTATGGGGAAAAGACAAATATCTCACCACAAAAATAAAAGGAAGCTATTTGTTAAACTGCTTTGCAAAGTGTGCATTCACCTTCCACAGGTTAACTGATGTGTGTATTCAGCAGCATAGAAACACTCTTTGTGTAGATCTAAAAAACAGATATTTGCATCGAAACCCCGGCCTATGGGAAAAACCAGAAAGACTAGCTGTAAAACCCAGAAGAAAGATATCTTTGAAACTGCTCTGCTGTGTGTCCGTTCAACAAGGAGAGTTGAACCTGTGTTTTGATTCAGCATTTTGGACAACAAATTTCTTATAAAATCTAAAAAGGGACATTTCAGACTTAATGCCAGGCCTATGAGGAAAGGACAAATATCTCACCATAAAAACTAAAAGGAAAGTATTTGTGAAACTGCTTTGCAATGTGTGCATTCACCGTCCAGAGTTAAACTGATGTGTGTATGTTCGGCAGCTTAGAAACACTCTATGTGTAGAATCTAAAAACAGATATTTCCAGTGCAAGCCCCAGCCCTATGGGAACAACCAGAAAGACTGGTTGTAAAACCCAGAAGAAAGATATCTTTGAAACTTCTCTGCTGTGTCTCCATTAAACTAGGAGAGTTGAACCTATGATTTGATTCAGCAATGTAGAAACACACTTCATATAGAAACTAGAAAGGGACATGTGAGACTGAATTGCGGACTATGGGGGAAAAGACAAATATCTCACCATAAAAACTAAAATGAATGTATATTGCTCCTATGAAAGAGGCTGCTCAGGATGGGGAACGTCACGGAAACCCATCCTGGTCCGACTCTGCTCCCTGCCCACATTGCCCAGGCCTTCACAAAGGCAAGCTCTAACCACTGGGGGAAATGACTGACGACTGGCCAGGCGACCAAGGCACAGACGTGGGGGAGAGGCTCAGCAAAAGAGAGGCATTTGTGTAAGAAGCCCCCCCTTAAGTGAACAGGGCACACGTGTCACCAAAAACACCCACAGACACATGCACACACACAGACGAAGCAAGTCAGAAAAAGAAGGAGCATGAAAGAAAAGAGAGAAATCTGAGAGAGACATACAGGCGCACACACACAAACAACAAACCATCCACACACAAACAGAGACACCACAGTGGCACAGTATCACTCACCCCCAGGCAACCCCTGAAGCAGCAAGGTTATGTTGTCCACCACAGGGTCCCTTGGGTGAGAGAGCAGCCCACGTTAACACAGGCAGAGGTGTCGTGGAGATGACCAGGGTATGAGAATTTGGGAGACTCACCTGTACACGGTCTGCAGAGATCTGAGACTGGGATTCTGTGCTGATACCCTGGCTCTCCCTCCACATGAGATTTCTACTTCCTTGCCCACCTTCAGCGAATCCTGTCCTCCAGAGACTATCCTGTGGACATCCTGGAGAGAAGGGGTTCTGAGCACTATTCTTGACACACTGTCACATGGGGCTCCTCCTTTGTGACGTCTCAGGAAGCCATCACCAGGACAATGGTGAACGTCACTATGACCCAAGGAGTGGCTCATGTTTCATGCATGCGCACTGGTGAGGCGGACTCTACTCCTACCTGGCCCCAAAACTTCAGGCTGCAGTCCACTTAAGAAATGGCTGGGGCAGAGTTGGTGGTTGAAATAGTGGCAGAGAAAGTGGCGGGTTCGGAGAGGCCTGGGAAAAGGGCATGCATGGACCAAGCCAGGATCTAACCCATAGGACTTGTGACCTCAGGGCCTCCAGGAGCGAGCAGTCTTCTGTTTCGGCTCCTGGCAGAAGAGGAGATTCAGGTTGCCCAGTGTGCTCTCTGGACTCCTCCTCAGATCCTGTTTAGATCATACCTGGATAAGTAGGAATGGGATTACAACAGAGACAGGCAGGAAAGGCCTCACTGGGTCTCAGAAAGATCCCATGGGCCCCAAGGCCTGGTTTCCCCACCTCGCCACACGATAGATATCCCTGACACAACCTAACCCTGCACCATGTGATACCCAATCCCATTGGCTTGCTCCCTGGCAACCAAAAGATTCAGTGCTGGAAGGCACTTTCCCAGGAGAAGAGGAGCCAGATGGCCCTCAAGAATGAGAGAGGAAGGGCAGGTGAATTGCAACACCGCCATGTTGATGGGGCAAAGATCAGCCAGGCAGCCATCCAGTGGCACATGGAGACAGAAAGCGTGTCCCTGTCCCACATGGTGATGGAAGCCCAGAGAACCACGATCATGGCACCTGCCTAATCATCCAGAATCGAGTTTGGAGGTGGGAAAGAACATCCCCACGAAGTTGTTTCCCTCAGCTGGTGTGGAATGATCTTACTGAAGACACTGAAGTAGACCAAAAAGCCTCGAAAGAGAAAGAGGGAGAACAGAGTCTAGGCCAGAGTCCAGGCCAAATACAGCAAAATGACACCTCCACGGGCATCTGGGGTAGGGGGCAGTGCAAAACGGATTACTTGGCCAGAAAGGCCAGCGTTGGAGTGACAGAGATCCTTGTCAGAAGCGATGTGTTGAACTGTGGCTAGATTAATCTGTGAGGGGGAAAAGCGAGAGAAGTGAAAAACATCTTTGTAGTTGGTGGGCAGCCCTCCTGCAGGTGGACAGTGAACTGTGGTGAGGCTTTTGTCCATAGCTGGGGGTGTGACTATCCTGGTGCCAAGAAAGAGGCCACTCAGGATGGGGAGGTGACTGAAACCCATGCTGGTCCGACACAGCTCCCCTCCTTACATTGCCAATGCCTTCACAAACGCCAGTTTGAACAGCTGGGGAAACCACTGATGATCTACCACGTGACCAAGGCAAAGACACATGCAGAGGCTCAACAAAAGATAGGCCGTTGTGCAAGAAACCACCCTCCAGCACACAGGGCACACGCATCCCAACACACACACACACACACACACACACACACACAGGCACAGCGAGTCAGAAAGAGGGAGAAGGAAAGAAGAGAGAGAGAAACCAGAGAGTGACATACAGGCATACACACACAAACAACACCCCTTCGACACACACAGCCACATAGCAGTGACCCAGTATCACTCACACCTGGGCAGCCCCTGAAGTTGTAGTGTTCTGTTGTCCACCTCCAGGAACCTTGGGTGAGAGAGTAGCCCACGAGCTCACCAGCAGTGATGTCCTGGAGATAACCAGGGCATGACAATTGGGGAGACTCACCTGTACACTGTCAACAGAGACTTGAGTCTGGGATTCCACGCTCTTCTTCTGGCACTCCTTCCTCCTGAGGTTTCTTCCTCCTGGCACACCTTCAGTGAATCCTTGCCTCCGGTGACTATCCTGTGGACATTCTGGCAAGAGGGGCCTGAGCACCGTTTCTGACACACTGCCACAGGGTGCTCCTCCTTTGTGATGTCTCAGGAATCCATCACTGTGCAACGGTGAATGTCACTATGACCCAAAGAGCGGGTCGTGCTTCGTGCATGCACACTGGAGTTGCAGGCTCTACTCGCGCCTGGATCCCAGAAGTCAGGCTGCCACCCCATTAAGAAGTGGCTGTGGAGTAGGTGGCAGTAGAGAAAGCAGTGGTGAAAGCTGCGGGTTTGGGGAGGTCTGGGAAAGGGGCGTGTTTGAGAACAAAGCATGGTCAAACCAATAGGACTCATGTAATCCTGGCCTCGAGGAGCGAGCAGTCTTCTGCTTTTGCTCCAAGCAGAAGAGGAGATTCAGGGCGCCTGGTGGGATCTCCAGACTCCGCCTAGGATATCATTTTGGATACTACCTGCATAAGTGGGAATGGGATTACAATGGAGAGAGGTGGGAAGGCCATCACTGGGGCTCATAAATATCCCATGGGCCCCAAGGTGTGGTACGCCACCCCACAACCCGGCAGGTACTCCTGCCACAACCTTCCCTGAACCCAGGGAAACCCAATCCCTTTGTCTCACTCCCTGGCATCCCTAGGAACCAAAAGATTCAGTGCTTGAAGTCACTTTCCTCAGGAGCAGGGGGAGTCGAACGACCATCAAGAATGAGAGGAAACAGGTTTGAAGGGGGAAACAGACAAGAAAAACGCATCCCCCACCAAGCTTCCCCTTGCTGGACTGGGGAGTGTTGTTTGTTGAAGACACTGAGCCAGACCACGAAGCCTCTAGGATTCTCAGAAATGGGACAGAAAGAAGAGGGAGGACAGAGCCTAGGCCAGAATCCAGGCCAAATACAGCACAATGTCACCTCCACAGGCATTGGCCTGGGGGAGTGCCAATCGGTTGACTTGGCCAGGAAGGCCAGCATTGGAGTGACAGATGCTTGCCACATCCTGTTCTTGGTGCCCTGTTACAGCCCTGTGTTGAACTGTGGCTAGATTTCTCAATGAGGGTAAAGGTGAGAGAAGTGAGAACCATCTTCCTTGAGGTCAGTGGGCGTTCCTGAGCTGTGGTGAGGCATTTGTCCATGGCTGGGGGGTGTGATCGTCTTGGTCCTAAGAAAGAGGCCGCTCAGTATGGGGAGGTGACTAAAACCCATGCTGGAACAATGCAGCTCCCTCCACATGTGCCCAGGCCTTCAAAAAAGCCGGCTAGAACCACTGGGGAAATCTCTGACAACTGGCCACTCAACCCAGGCAGAGACACAATGAGATACTCAGCAAAAGTGAGGCCGTCGTGCAACACTGCCTTGTGGAGAGGGCAAAGGCCAACCCGGTAGCCATCTCTGGGGCACAGAATGATCCCAGGGGCCCCAACGTCTGGTGCCCCAACCCACCACCCAGCAGGCACCCCTGATGCAAACTCCCCTGCAGCCAGGAAAATCCAATCTCTTTGGCTTGCTCCCTGGCATCTGTGGCAGCCAAAAGATTCAGTGCTTGAAGGCACTTGTTCCCAGAAGCAGAGGATCCGGATGGCTCTCGAGAATGGGAGAGGAAGAGCAGGTGAATTACAACACCATCATGTGGAGAGGGCAAAGGTCTGTTAGAGAGAAACCATAGAGAGACATACAGGTGCGCACACAAACAACACCCCTTCCACACACACAGACACAAAGCAGTGGCAGAGTATCACTCACCCCCTGGAAGCCCCTGAAACTGCATGGTTTCCTTGTTCACCACTAGGACACTCGGGTGAGAGAACAGCCCATGGTCACACAGGAAATGGTGTCCTGGAGATGACAAGGGCATGATATTTGGGGGAGACTCACCTGTACATCAGTACAGGCCTGAGACTGGGATCCCTGCTGCTCCCCCTGTGACTCCCTCAGCCTGACATTTCTTCCTCCTAGCCCACCTTCAGTGAATCCTGGCCTTCGAAGAATATCCTGTGGACGTCCTGGTGAGGAGGGGCCAGAGCCCCGTTCCTAACACACTGTATGTCTCTTTCTGGATTCTCTCTCTTTTCTTTCCCGATTTCTGAGCCAGGAGCCAGGCAGGAGTCGAGTCTGCCTCACTAGTGCCCATGTGAGAAGCAGGAGCAGCTCCATGAGTCATAGTGACATTCACTGTTGCCCCGGTGATGGGTTCCTGAGACATCACAAAGGAGGAGCCCCCTGTGGCAGTGTGTCAGGAACGCTATTCTGCCAGTCATCAGTCATCTCCCCCGGCAGATAGACCTGGCATTTGTGAAGGCCTGGGCAAGTTGGGGAGGGAGCTGCGTCGGACCAGCATGGGTTTCTGTCACCTTCCCATCCTGAGAGGCCTCTTTCTTAGGATCAAGACGATGACACCCCCCAGGAATGTACAAAAGCCTCACCACAACTCACTGTCCACATGCAATAGGGCTGCCCACTGACCTCAAAACGAGTGTTCTCAATTCTATCACCTTTGCTTTCATTGAGAAATCTTGCCACAGCTTGACACAGGGCAGGAACAGGGTGCCAAGAATGGGATGTGGCAATTGTCTCTGTCACTCCAGCAATGTCATTGCTGGCCAAGGCAACAGTTTGGCACACCCCGCCGAATGTCTGTGGAGGTGTCATTCTGCTGTGTTTGGCCTGGACTCTGGCCTAGGCTCTGTCCTGTCCCTTTCTCTGTCTGCCCCAGTTTTTAGAAGCCTAGAGGTTTCTTGGTCTGGCTCAGTGTCTTCAACAAAGAACACTCCAAATTCCAGCAGTGAGAAACAACTTCGTGGGGATGATTTTCATGTCGTTTTTCCCTCCAAACCATTTTCTGGGCAGGTGCGATGATTGAGGTGCTCTGAGCTTCCATCCACGTGTGGGCAGGGATGCTCTCTCGGTCTCAATGTGCCACTGGATGGCTGCCAGGCTGTGCTTTGCCCTCTCCACAAGGTGGTGGTGCAATTCACCTGCACTTCCTCTCTCATTTTTGAGGGCCACCCAGCTCCTCTACTCCTGTGGAAAGAGCCTTCCAGAACTGAATCTTTTGGCTGCCACAGATGCCAGGGAGTGAGTAAAAAATATTGGGTGTCGCTGGGTGCAAGGGAGGTTGCCTCAGAGGTACCTGCCACATGGCGGGGTGGGACACCATACCTTGGGGCCCATGGGATACTTTCTGTGTCCAAGCAAGGTCCTTTCTGCCTCTCTCCACTGTAATACAGTTCCCGCTTCCCCAGTTTGGATCCTAAATGGGATACGGGGGAGGAATCCTGAGAGACCGTTGGCCTCCCTGAATCTCTTGTTCTACTGGGAATCAAAGCAGAAGACTGCTCACTCGTGGAGGCCCTGAGGACATGAATCTTATTGGTTTAACCATGACTTGGTCTCGCACACGACCCTTTTCTAGGCCTCCACAAACCCGCCGCTTTTGCCATAGCTTTCTCCACCACCACCTCCGCCTCAGCAATTTATTAAAAGGGATGCAACCTGACTTCCTGGAGCCAGGCACAAGTTGAGTTCGCCTCACCAGTGTGCAGACACGAACCATGAGCCACTCCTTGGGTCATAGTGACGTTAACCATTTCCCCAGTGATGCGTTTCTGAGACTTCACAAAGGAGTAAACCCTGTGGCAGTTTGTCAGAAACAGGGCTCAGGCCCCTCCTTGCCAGGACTTCCACAGGATAGTCTCCGGACAGGATATCTCTGGAGGTCAGGAATCAGGGAATGTGGGCCAGGAGGAAGAAACCTCAGGCTGAGGGAACCCCGGGTGAGCAGTGAGGAGTCCCAGTCTAAGGCCTGTGCTGACAGTGTACAGGTGAGGCTCTCCAAATGTCATGTCCTGGTCATCTCCCAGACAACTCTGCCTCTGTGCCCAAGGGCTGTTCTCTCATCCAAGGGTCCTAGTGGTGGACAACAGAACCTTGAAGCTTCAGGGGCTGCCTGGTGGTAAGTAATACTCTGCCACTGCTATGTATCTGTGTGTGTGTAATTGGTGTTGTTTGTGTGTGTATGCCTGTATGTCTCTCTCTGGTTTCTCTCTCTCCTTTCCCAATTGCTGTCTTTCTCATTCTCTGCATCTGTGTGTGTGAGTGTCTGTGTGTCTTGGGAAGCATGTGCCCTGTGCACTGGAGAGTGGTTTCTTGCACGACGTCCACTCTTTTTCTGAGCCTTTATTGCGTCTCTGCCTGGGTCACGTGGCCGACTGTTAGTCGTTTCCCCAGCGGATCCAGTTGGCGTTTCTGAAGGCCTGTGCAACATGGGGAGGGAGCTTCATCAGACCAGCATGGGTTTCAGTCACCTCCCTGCCCTATGCGGCCTATTTTTTAGAACCAAGATGATCACACCACCCCAGCCATGGACAAAAACCTCACCGCAAATCACTGTCCACCTGCAGGAGGGCTGCCCATGGACTTCAAAAAAGATGTTTCTCATTTGCCTCACCTTTGCCCTCATTGAGAAATCTAGCCACAGCTTGACACAGGGATGAAAAACACCACCAAGAACGGGATGTGGAAAGCATCTCTCACTCCAATGCTGGCCTTTCTGGCCAAGTAAACTGTTTGGCACTCCCCCAACCCAGATGCCCATGGAGGTGGCATTGTGCTGTATTTGGCCTGGAATCTGACCTAGGCTCCGTCCTCCATTTTTCTATGTAGAGACTTCAACAGAGGACTCTCCTCAGTTCAGCTGGGGGAAACTGGAGATATGTTTCATGTTAGTTTCCCCCCTCCAAACCTGTTTATGGATGATTGGGCAGGTGGGATGATCATGAAGCTCTGGGCTTCCATCCCTGTGTGGGACAGGGACACTCTCTCTGTCTCCATGTCCCACTGGATGGCTGCATGGCTGTCTTTTGCCCTCTCCACAAGGCGGTGTTGTAATTCACCTACCCTTCCTCTCTCATTCTTAAGGGCCATCTGGCTTCTCTGCTCCTGGGGAGAGTGTCTTCCAGCACTGAATCTTTTCAATACCACAGATGTCAGGGAGCGAGCCAAAGGGATTGGGTTTTGCTGGGTGCAGGGGAGGTTGAGTCAGGAGGACCTGCCAGGTGGCAGGGTAAGACATCATGCCTTGAGGCCCATGGGATGTTTCTGAGCCCCAGCATGGGCCTTCCCACCTCTCTCCATTGTAATCCCATATATCCTTACCCAGATGGGATTCAAAATGGTATACTAGGGGATTCCAGAGAGCCTATCAGGCGCCCTGAATCTCCTCTTCCGCAGGGGAGGTGAAGCAGAAGACTGCTAGCTCGTGGAGGCCCTGAGGACATGAGCCTTATGGGTTTGACCCTGACTTGGTCTCGTGCATCCCCCTTTCCCATGACTCCCCCACGCCCGCTGCTTTCTCCACTGCTTTCTCCACTGTCACCTCCACTGCACACATTTCTGAAACTGGCCACAGCCTGACTATTCGGAGCCAGGCTGGAGTCGAGTCCACCTCTCCAATGTGCATGCACAAAGCACCAGCTGCTCCTCGGGTCATAGAGACATTCATCATTGCCCTGGTGATGGGGTCCTGAGACATCACAATGTTGGAGCCTCCTGTGGCACTGTGTCAGGAAAGGGGCTCAGGCCCTTCTTTGCCAGGACTTCCACAGGATAGTCTCTGGTGGCTAGGGTTCACTGAACGTGGGCAAGAAGGAAAAAACCTCTGGCAGAGCGAGTGCCTAAGGAGCAGTTCCGACTTCCAGAATCAGGTCTCTGCCGACGGTGTACAGGCGAATCTCCCCAATTGTCATGCCCTGGTCATCTCCTGGACAGCTCTGCCTGTGTGCGCATGGGCTACTCTCTCACCCTAGTGTCCTAGTGGTGGACAACAGAACCCTGCAGCTTCAGGGACTCCCAGGGATTGAGTGATACTGTGCCATAGCTGTGTGTCTGTGTTTGTGGAAGAGGTGTTGTTTGTGTGTGTGCACCTATATGTCTCTCTTTGGTTTCTCTGTCTCTTCTTTCTGGCTCCCTCTCTTTCTCACCCTCTGCATCTGTGTGTGCCTGTGTGCATTGTGGTGTGTGTGTGTGTGTGTGTGTATGTGTTGGGACGCATGTGCCCTGTGCTTCGGAGGGCAGATTCTTGCACGACGGCCTCTCCTTTGCTTAGCCTCTCCCCCGCGTCTCTGCCTGGGTCGCATGGCCGGTCGGCAGTCATTTGCCCAGCCATTCCAGCTGGCATTTGTGAAGGCCTGGGCAATGGGGTGAGGGGAGCTGCGTCACACCAGCATGGGTTTTAGTCACCTCCCTATCCTGAGGGCCCTCTTTCTTAGGACAAAGACAATAACACCCCCCAGCCATGGATGAAAGCCCTCCACCACAGTTCACTGTACACCTGCAGAAGCGCTGCCCACCAGCCTCAAAGAAGATGGTTCTCACTTTTCTGGCCTTTGCCCTCATTGAGAAATCTAGCCACAGCTCGACACAGGGCCTGAACAGGGTGCCAAGAACAGGATGTGGTAAGCATCACTGTCAATCCAATGCTGCACTTTCTGACCGATTCAACTGTTTGGCACTCCCCAACCCGGATATCTTTGGAGGTGGCATTGTGCTGTATTTGGCCTGGACTCAGGCCTAGGCTCTGTCCTCCCTCTTTCTCTGTCTGCCCTGTTGCTGAGAAGACTAGAGGCTTCTTGGTCTGGCTCAGTATTTTCAACAAAGAACACTCCCCAGTGCAACAGGAAACTTCGTGGGGGATGCATTTATTGTCTGATTCCCCCATCCAAACTTGTTTCTGGATTTGGCAGGTGTGAAGATCGTGGAGTTCTGGGCTTCCATCCCCGTGTGGGACAGGGATGCTCTCTCAGTCTCCATGTCCCACGCAATGGATACCTGGTTGGCCTTTGCTGTCTCCACAAGGTGGTGTTGCAATTCATCTGCCCTTCCTCTCTCATTCTTGAGGGCCATCTGGCTCCTCTGCTCCTGGAGAAAGTGCCTTCAAGCACTGAGCCTTTTGGCTGCCATGGATGCCAGGGAGCAGATCAAAGTGATTGGGTTTCCCAGGGTGCAGGGGAGTTTGCCTCAGGAGTACCTGATGGGTTTTTGGGTGGGGAAACACACCTTGGGGCCCATTGGATCTTTCTTAGCCCCAGCAAGGTCCTTCCCACCTCTCTCCATTGTAATCCCATTCTCGCTTACCCAGGAGATCCAAAGTGGTATCCTAGGCAGACTCCAGAGAGCCCATTGGGCGCCCTGAATCTCCTCTTCCACTGGGAGCCGAAGCAGAATACCGCTCTCTCATGGAGGCTCTGAGGACACTAGCCCTATGGATTTGACACTGGATTGGTCTAGTTCATGCCCCTTTTTCAGACCTCACCTAACCCTGCCCCTTTGCTGCAGCTTTCTCTGCCGCCACCTCAGCTGCAGCCATTTCTTAAAGGGGCTGCAGCCTGACATTCAAGAACCAGGAGCAAGTCGAGCTGGCCACACCAGTGTGCATGTAGGAAGCACGAGCTCCTCCTCGGGTCATAGTGACGTTCAGTGTTGTCCCAGTGATGAGTTCCTGAGACGTCACAAAAGTGGAGTCCCCCTGTGGCAGTGTGTCAGGTATGGGGCTTGGGCTCCTCCTAGCCAGGGCACCCACAGGATAGTCTCCAGAGGCCAGAAATTGCTGAAGGTGGGCCAACAGAAAGAAATCTCAGGTGGATGGAGCACTGGGGGAGCAGAGCAGAATCCCAGACTCAGGCCTGCGCCTATGGTGTACAGGTGAGTCTCGCCAAATATTGAACCATGTTCATCTCCAGGACAACTCCGCCTGTGTGCCCATAAACTGCTCTCTCAGCCGAGGGTCCTAGTGGTAGACAAAAGAACACTGCAGCTTCATGGGCTGCCTTGGAGTGAGTGATACTCTGCCACTGTTGCGTGTCTGTGTGTGTGGAAGGGGTGTTTTTTGTGTGTTTGCACCTGTATGTCCTTCTCTGGTTTCTCTTTCTCTTCTTTCCCACTCCCTCTCTTGCTGACTCACTGTGTCTGTGTGTGTGCGTGTGTGTGTGTGTGTGTTTGTTTGTTTGTGAGTATTGGGATGTGTGTGCCCTGTTCGCCAGAGGGCTGTCTCTTGCACAGTGGTCTCCATTTTGCTTAGCCTCTCACCACGTCTTTGTCTGGGTCGCGTGGCAGGTCGTCAGTCATTTCCCTGGTGATTCCAGCTGGCATTGGTGAAGGCCTGGGCAATGTGGGGGTGGAAGCTGCTTCGGACTAGCATGGGTTTCAGTCACTCCTCATCCTGAGCGGCCTCTTTCATGGGACCAAGATAATCACAACCCACAGCCATGGACAAAATCTTCACCACAGCTCACTGTCCACCTGCAGGAGGGCTGACCACTGACCTCTCACATCTCTCACCTTTGCACTCATTGAGAAAGCTAGCCACAGATCGACACAGGGCCAGAACAGGGCGACAAGAACGGGATGTGGCAAGCATCTCTGTCACTCCAACGCTGGCCATTCTGGCCAAGTCAACCGGTTGTCACTCCTCCCACACAGATGCCTGTGGTGGTGGCATTGTGCTGTATTTGGCCTGGACTCTGGCCTAGGCTCTGTCCTCCCTCTTTCCCTGTAGAGGCTTCTTGTTCTGGCTCAGTGTCTTCAACAAAGAACACTCCCCAGTCTAGGAGGGGGGAAACTATGTGGGGGATTCATTTCATTTCCATTTCCTCCTCCAAACCTGTTTCTGGATGATTGGGCAGGAATGATGTTTGTGGAGCTCAGTGCTTCCATCCCAATGTGGGACAGGGTTGCTCTTTTGGTCTCCATGTCACTGGATTGCTGCCTGGCTGACCTTTTCCCTCTCCACAAGGCAGTTTTGCAATTCACCTGCCCTTCCTCCCTTATTCTTGAGGGCAATCTGGCTCTTCTTCTCCTGGGGAAATTGCCTTCAAGCACTGAATCTTTTGGCTGCCACGGATGCCATTGAGCGAGTCAAAGTGATTGGGTGATTTTGGGTGCAGGGAAGGTTGAGTCAGGAATACCTGCCAGGTGGTGGGGTGGGGACACCACGTCTTGGGGCCCTTGGGAACTTTTGGAGCCCCAGCGAGTGCCATCCACCTCTCTCCATTGTAATCCCATGTTAGCTTACTCAGGTGGGATCTAAACAGGATCTGAGGAGGAGTCCCGAGTGCCCATTGGGCTCCCTGAATCTCCTCTTCTTACAGGAGCTGAAGAAGAAGACTGCTCGCTTGTGGAGTCCCTGAGGACACGAGTCCTATGGGTTTGACCCTGGCTTGGTGTCACCCATGCCGCCTTCCCAGGCCTCCCCAAACCCCAAGACTTCACTGCTACTTTCTCCACTGCCACCTTTGCCACAGCCATTACTTAAGAGTACAGCAGCCGGACTTTGCAGAGGCAGGCGGGAGTCGAGTCTGCCTCACCAGTGCACATGAGCGAAGCATGAGCCACTCCTCGGGTCATAGTGATGTTCATCGTTGCCCCAGTGAGGGGTTCCTGAGACATCACAAAGAGGAGCCCACTGTGACAGTGTGTCAGGAATGGTGCTCAGGCCCCTCCTCACAGGACATCCACAGGATACTCTCCGGAGGTCAGGATTTGCCAAAGGTGGGCCAGGAGGACGAAACCTCAGGTGGAGGGAGCGTCAGGGGGAGCACCGCGGAATCCCAGTCTCAGGTCTCTGCCGAAAGTGTACAGGTGAGTCTCCCAAATTGTCATGCACTAGACATCTCCAGGACACCTCTGCCTGTGTGCCCATGGGCTGCTCCCTCACCCAAGGGTCCTAGTGGTGGACAAAAGGACACTGCAGCTTCGGGGGCTGCCTTTGAGCGGCCTCTTTCTTAGGACCAAGATGATCACACACCCAGCCATGGACAAAAGCCTCACCACAGCTCACTGTCCACCTGCAGGAGGGCTGCCCACCAACCTCAAAGAAGATGCTTCTCACTTCTCTGGCCTTTGCCATTATGGAGAAATCTAGCCACAGTTCGACACAGGGCTGGAACAGGGCACCAGGAACGGGATGTGGCAAGGATCTCTGTCACTCCAACAATGGCCTTTCTGGCTAAGTCATCAGTTTTGCACTCCGCCCTACCCCAGATGCTCATGGAGGGGTAATTGTGCTGTATTTGACCTGGACTCTGGCCTTTGGCTCTGTCCTCCCTCTTTCTCTTTAGAGGTTTCTTGGTCTAGTTCAGTGTCTTTAGCAAAGATTACTCCATAGTCCAGCAAGGGGGAAACAAATTCGTGAGGATGTTTTTCATGTCCATTTCCCCCCTCCAAACTTGTTTCTGTATGATTTGGCAGGTGCCGTGATCATGGAACTCTGGACATCCAACCCCATGTGGAACAGGGGATGCTTTCTCAGTCTTGGTGTGTCACTGGATGCCTACCCGGCTTGCCTTTGCCCTCTCCACAAGGCAGTGTTGCAATTCATTTGTCCTTCCTCTCTAATTCTTGAGGGCCATCTGTCTCCTCTGCTCAGGGGAAAGTGCCTTCAAGCACTGAATCTTTTGGCTGCCATGGATGCCAGGGAGCAAGCCAAAGGCATTGTGTTTTGCTGGGTGCAGGGGAGGTTGCATCAGGAATACCTGCAGGGTGGCGGGAGGGCAACACACCTTGGGGCCCATGGGATCTTTCTGTGCCCCAGCGATGTCCTTCCCGCGTCTCTCCATTGTAATCCCATTCCGCTTTCCCAGGTGGGATCTAAACGGGATCCTAGGTGGTGTTGGGAGAGCCCATCGGGCGCCTTGAATCTCCTATTCTGCTAGGATCCAAAGCTGAAGACCGTTCACTCCTTGAGGCCCTGAAGACATGAATGCTATGGGTTTGACGCTGGCTTGGTCTTGTGCACGCCTATTTACCAAGCCTCCCCAAACCAGCCGCTTTCACCGCAGCTTTCTTGGCAACCACCTTTCCATAACCATTTCCTAAAGGGGCCACAGCCTGACTTCCGGGAGCCAGGCACAAGCTGAGTCTGCCTCTCCAGTGTGCATGCACAAAGCATGAGACAGTCCTGTGGTGATAGTGACATTCACTGTTGTCCTGGTGATGGGTTCCTGAGATGTCACCAAGGGGGGATTCTCCTGTGGCAGTATGTCAGGAGTGGTGCTCAGGCCATTCCTCACCAGTGTCCAGAGGCCAGGATTCGCCAAAAGTTTGCCAGGAGGAAGAAACCTCAGTTGGAGCAAGCATCGGGAGAGCAGCACAAAATCCCAGTCTCAGGTCTCAGTGGATGGTGTACAGGTGAGTCTCGCCTATTGTCATGCCCTGGTTATCTCAAGGACACCTCTGCCTGTGTGCCCTTGGGTTTCTCTCTGAAGCGAGGGTTACCAGTAGTGGAGTACAGAACCCTGCAGCTTCAGGGGCTGCCTGGGGTTAGTGATACTGTTCCACTTCTGTGTGTGTGTGTGGAAGGTGTATTGTTTGTGTGTGTGCGCCTGTATGTCTCTCTCTGGTTTCTTGCTATCTTCCTTCCTTCTCCTTCTCTTTCTGACTAGCTGTGTCTATATGTGCCGGCTGGCCGCCTGTGTGTGTGTGTGTGTGTGTGTGTTGGGTCGCTGAGTGTCCTGTGCACCAGAGGGCGATTTCTTGCATGACGACCTCTCGTTTGCTGAGCCTTTCCCACGTATCGGCTTCAGTCACGTGACCGGTTGTCAGTCGTTTCCCTGGTGGTTCCAGCTGTCATTTGTGAAGGCCTGCGCAACCTGGGGGAGGAAGCTGCATCAGACCAGCATGGGTTTCAGTCACCTCCTCATCCTGAGTGGCCTGTTTCTTAGGACCAAGATGATCACACACACCCCGTCATGGACAAAAGCCTCACCAGAGCTGACTCTCCACCTGCAGGAGGGCTGTCCACTGACCTCAGAGAAGATGAGGAAGATCAGGGACAGCCATTTCACTTTGGGGGGGGGGGGGGCTCACTTCTCTGGCCTTGGCACTCACTGAGAAATCTAGCCACAACCAGACACAGGGCTGGAACAGGGCGCCAAGAAGGGAATGTGGCAAGCATCTCTGTCACTCCAACACTGGTCTTTCTGGCCAGGTCATCCGTTTTGCACTGCCTTCCACCCCGGATGCCCATGGAGGTGTCATTGTTCTGTATTTGTCCTGCTCTCTGGCCTAGGCTCTGTCCTCCCTCTTTCTCTGTAGAGGCTTCTTGGTCTGGCTCAGTGTCTTCAGCAAAGATCAATCCACAGTCCAGTAGGGGAAACAACTTCGTGGGGGATGCTTTTCATGTTCATTTCCCCTTCCAAACTCCTTTCTGGATGATTTGGAAGGTGCCATGTTCATGGAGCTCTGGGCTTCCATCCCTGTGTGGGACAGAGACACTCTCTAGGTCTCCATATGCCACTGGATGGTTGCATGGCTGGCCTTTGCCCTATCCACATGGAGGTGTTGCAATTCATCAGCCCTGCCTCTCTCATTCTTGAGGGCCATTCGACTCCTCTTCTACTGGGAAAGTGCCTTCCAGCTCTGAATCTTTTGGCTGCCACGGATGCCAGGGAGTGAGTCAATATTATTGGGTTTCGCATGGTCCATGTTTAGGTTGCGTCAGGGGTACCTGCCTTGTGGCGGGGTGGGGAAATCCAGCCTTCGTGCCCATGGAATTTTTCTGAGCCCCAGCAAGGCCCTTCCTGCCTCTCTCCATTGTAATCCCATTCATACTTACCCAGGTGGTATCTAAACAGGATCCGAGGACGAGTCCAGAGACCACACTGGGCAACCTGAATCTCCTCTTCTGCTGGGAGCCGAAGCAGAAGGCTGCTCACTCGTGGAGGCCCTGAAGACACAAGTCCAATAGGTTTGTCCCTGGCTTGGTCCACGCACATCCCTTTCCCAGGCCTCCCCAAACCCTCCGTTTTTGCCGCTGCTATTTCCACCACCACCTCCTCCACAACCGTTTCTTAAGTGGACTGCATCCTGACTTTTCCAGGCCAGGAGGGAGTCGAGTGCGCCTCGCCAGTGCACATGCGTGAAGCATGAGCTGCTCCTCTGGTCATAGTGATGGTCACTGTTGCCCCAGTGGTGGGTTTCTGAGATGTCACAAAGGAGGAGCCCCCTGTGGCAGTGTGTCAGGAATGGTTCTCATGCCCCTCCTCGCCAGGATGTCAACAGGATAGTCTCTGGAGGACAGAATTAGTGAAAGGTAGGCCAGGAAGTGGGCACCTGAGGTGGAGTGAGCACCGGGGAATGAGTGTGGAATCCCAGTCTCAGGTATCCGCCGACAGTGTACAGGTGAGTCTCCCAAATTGTCATCCCCTGGTCATCTCCAGGACACTTCTGCCTGTGTTCACGTGGGCTGTTCTCTCACCCAAGGGTCCTTGTGGTGGTCAACAAACCATGCAGCTTCAGGGGTTGCCTGGGGGTGAGTGATACTGTGCCACTGTAGTGTCTCTGTGTATTGGTTTGTGTGTGTGCGTCTATATGTCTTATTCTGATTTCTCTCTCTTTTCATTCATGTTCCTTCTTTTTCTGACTCACTTCGTCTCTGTGTGTGTATATGTCTGTGGGTGTGTGTTGTGACACTTGTTCCCTGTGCACTTGAGGGTGGCTTCTTGCACGATGGCCTCTCTTTTGCTAACCCTCTCTCCACATCTCTGCCTGGGTTGCCTGGCCAGTCGTCTGTCGTTTCCCCAGTAGTCAGAGCTTGCGTTTGTGAAGGTCTGGGCAATGTGGGCAGGGAGCTGAGTCATACCAGAATGGTTTTCAGTGACTTCCCCATCCTAATTGGTCTCTTTCTTAGGACCAAGATTATCACACCACTTAGTCATGGGAAAAAGCCTCACCACATCTCACTGTCCATTTGCAGGAGGGCTGCCCACTAACCTCAAAGAAGATGATTCTCACTTCTCTCGCCTTTGCACTCATTAAGAAATGTAGCCTCAGCTTGACACCATGCTGGAACAGGGTGCCAAGAATGGGTTGTGACAAGAATCTCTCACCCCAACGCTGGAATTTCTGGCCAAGTCAACCGTTTGGCACTCCCCCCAACCAGGATCCCCATGGAGGTGGCATTGTGCTGTATTTGGCCTGAAATCTGTCCTAAGCTCTGTCCTCTGTCTTTCTCTGTAGAAGCTTCTTGGTCTGGCTCAGTGTCTTCAACAAAGAACACTCCACAATACAGCAGGAGGAAACTTCGTGGGTGTGTGTTCCTGCCAGTTTTCTCCTCCAAAACAGTTTGTGGATGATTGAGCAGCTGCGATAATCATGGAATTTTGGGCTTTCATCCCCATGTTAGACAGGGACACTCTCTCGGTCTCCACGTCCCACTGGTTGGCTGCCTGGCTGCCTTTTGCCCTCTCCACAATGCGGTGTTGAAATTCATCTGCCCTTCCTCTCATTCTTGATGGCTATCTGGATCCTCTGCTCCTGGGTAAAGTGCCTTCAAACATTGAATCTTTTGTCTGCCACAGATGCCAGGGAGCAATCCAAAGGTTTTAGATTTTGTTGGATGCAGGGTAGGTTGCATCAAGAGTTTATGCTGAATGGCAGGGTGGGGACATCACGCCTTGGGGCACATGGGACCTTTCTGAACCTCAGTGAGGTACTTCCTCCTTCTCTCTATTGTAATCCCATTCCCACTTACCCAAGTGGGATCTAAAATGGTATCCTATGCGAGTCCAGAGAACCCAAAGGGAGCCCTGAACCACCTCATCTGTCTGGAGCTGAAGCAGAAGACCACTCGCTCGTGGAGGCCCTGAGGACACGAGTCCTATGGGTTTGACCCTGGCTTGGTATTGCACACACACGTCAAACCCAGGCCTCTCCAAACCCTCTGCTTTCGTCACTGCTTCATCTGCCACCACCTCTGCTACAGCCATTTCTTAAAGCGCCTCAGCCTGACTTCCGGGAGCTAGGCGCGAGTCCAGTAGGCCATGCCAGTGTACATGCATGAAGTACAAGCTGCTCCTCGGGTCATAGTGATGTTCACCATTGCCCCGGTGATGGGTTCCTGAGAGGTCACAAGGCAAGAGCCCCCTGTGCCAGTGTGTCAGGAATGGGGCTCAGGTCCCTCCTCACCAGAATGTCCACAGGACAGTCTCCAGAGGCCAGGATTGGCCAAAAGTGAGCCAGGATGAAGAAACCTCAGGTGGAGGGAGCACCCGAGGAGGAGTGTGGAATCCCAGTTCCAGGCCTGTGCTGACGGTGTACAGGTGAGTCTCCCCAAATGTGGTGCCCTGGTCATATCCAGGACACTTAAGCCTGTGTGCCAATGGGCTTCTCTCTCACCCAAGGGTCCCAGTAGTGGACAACAGAACCTTGCAGCTTCTGGGGCTGCCTAGGGTTGAGTGATGCAGTGCCACTGTTGTGTGTCTGTGTGTGTGGAAGGGGCGTTGTTTGTGTGTGTGCCCCTGTATGTCTCTCTTTGGTTTCTCTCTCTTTCTTTCCCACTTACTGTCTTTCTCTCCTTCTGAGTCTGTGTGTGTGTGTGTGTGTGTGTGTGCATGTGTTGTGACCCATGTGTCCTGTGAACTGGAGGGTGGTTTCTTGCATGATGGCCTCTGTTTGCTGGGGAATCTCCCTGTTTCTCTTCCTGGATCACATAGCCAGTAGTCAGTCGTATCCCCAGTGGTTAGAGCTGGTGTTTGTGAAGGCATGGGCAACATGGGGGAGGGAGCTGCGTCTGATCAGGATGGGTTACAGTCACCTCCCCATCCTCAGCGGCTTCTTTCTTAGGACGAAGACAATCACACCCCCCATCCAGGACAAAAACCTCACCACAACTCAGTGTCCACCTGAAGGAAACCTGCCCACCGACCTCAAAGAAGATGATTCTCACTTCTCTCACCTTTGCCCTCATTGGGAAATGTAGCCACATTTCGACACAGGGCCAGAACAGTGCATGAAGGAGGGGATGTGACAAGCATCTGGCACCCCAACACTGACCTTTCTGGTTAAGTCAACCATTTGGCACTCCCCCCAACCCAGATGCCAATGGAGGTGGCATTGTTCTTTCTTTGGCCTGGAATCTGCCCTAGGCTCGCTCCTCCATCTTTCTCTGAAGAGGCTTCTTGGTCTGGCTCAGTGTCTTCAACAAGGAGCGCTCCACAGTCCAGCAGGGGGAAACTTCGTAGGGATGTGTTTCATGTCAGTTCCCCTCCAAACCTCTTACTGGATAACTGGGGAGGTGTGTTGATCGTGGAGCTGTGGGCTTCCATCCCTGTGTGGGACAGGGACACTTTCTCAGTCTCCCTGTCCCACTGGATGCCTGCCTGTCTGTCTTTTGCCCACTCCATTAGGCAGTGTTGCAATTCATCTGCCCTTCCCCTCATTCTTGAGGGCCATCCAGCTCCTCTGCTCCTGGGGAATGTGCCTTCAAGCACTGAATCTTTTCGATGCCTTGGATGCCAGGGAGTGAGCCTAAGGGATTGGCATTCCCTGGGTGCAGGGGAGGTTGCGTCAGGAGTACCCACTGGGTGGTGGGGTGGGGCACCATGCCTTGGGACCCATGGGGTCTATCTGAGCACCAGTGAGGGCCTTCCCACCTCTCTCCATTGTAATCTCATTCCCTATTCATTCCCTCTTATCTAGGTCCTTGATCCAAAATGGTATCCTATGTGGAGTCTGGAGAGACCATCGGGTGCCCTGAATCTCCTCATCTGCCGGGAGCTGGAGCAAAGGATTCGGATGGCCCTCGAGAATGAGAGGAAGGACCAGTGAATTGCAACACCACCTTGTGGCGAGGGCAAAGACCCATGAGTCAACCATCCAGTGGAACATGGAGACCGAGAGCATCCATTTCCCACACGGGGATACAAGCCCAGAGCTCCACAATCATCGCAACTGCACAATCATCCAAAATGAGGTTTGGAGGGGTAAACAGACAGGAAACGCATCCCCAACACGTTTTCCCATGCTGGCCTGCGGAGTGTTCTTTGTGGAAGACACTGAGGCAGACCAAGAAGCTTCTAGGGTTCTCAGTAACGGTGAAGACAGAGAAAGAGAGAGGACAGATCCTAGGCCAGAGTCCAGGCCAAAAATAGCACAATGCCACTTTCATGTGCATCCCATGGGGGGGAATGTCAAACGGTTGACTTGGCCAATAAGCCCAGTGTTGGATTGAAAGAGATGCTTTCCACATGCGGTTCTTGGCACCCTGTTCTGGCCCTGTGTTGAGCTGTGCCAAGATTTCTCAATGAGGGCAAAGGTGAGAGAAGTAAGAACCATCTTCTCTGAGGTCAGTGGGCAGCCCTCCTGCAGGTGGACATTGAGCTGTGGTGAGGCTTTTGTCCATGGCCGGGGGAAGTGATCATCTTTGTTCTAAGTAAGAGGCCACTGAGGATGGAGAGATGACTGAAATTCATGCTGGTCCATAGTAGCTCACTCCCCATGTTACCCAGGCCATCACATTACACCAGCTGGAGCTGCTGGGGAAGTGACTGACGACAGGCCATGTGAACAAGGCAGAGATACGGGAGAGGCTCAACAAAAGAGAAACTGTCAGGCAAGAAACCACCCTCCAGTGCAGAGGAAACACCCCTCCCAAAACACACCCCCCCACACACACACACACACATGCACACAGGAACACAGGCACATACAGATGCAGAGTGAGAAAGAGAGGAAGCAGGATAGAAGAGAGAGAGAAACCAGAGAGAGACATACAGGAACACACACAAAAACAACATCCCTACCACACCCACAGACACACAGCAGTGGCAGAGTATCATTCACCCCCAGGCAGCCCATGAAGCTGCAGGGTTCAGTTGTCCACTACTAGGACTCTTTGCTGAGAGAGCAGTGTATGGTCACACAGGCAGGGGAGTCCTGACGATGACAAGGGCACCACATTTGGTGAAACTCACCTGTACACTGTAGGCACAGGCCTGAGACTAGGACTCTGTGCTACTCCCATGAGTGCTCATTCTGCCTGAGGTTTCTTCCTCCTGCCCCACCTTAGGCAACTCCTAGCCTCTGGAGACTATCCTGTGGACATCCTGGCAAGGAGGAGCCTGAGCCCCATTCCTGACACACGGCCACATGGGGTTCCTCATTTGTGACGTCTCAGAAACTCATCACCAGGGCAACGGTGAACGTCATTATGACCCGAGAAGCGGCTCCTGCTTTATGCATGCACAGTGCCAAGGCTCACTCGACTCCCGCCTGGCTCTAAAATGTCAGGCTGCAGCTCATTTAAGAAATGGCTGCAGCGGAGGTGGTGGAGGAGAAAGTGGTGGCGAAAACAGCAGGTTTGGAGAGGCCTGGGAAAGGGGCTTGCGTGAGACCAAGCCAGGATCAAACTCATGGAACTCATGTCCTCAGGGCCTCCAGGAGCCAACGGTCTTCTGCTTTGGCTCCTGGTGGAAGAGGACATTCAGGGCGTCCGATAGAGTTTCTGGATTCCACCTAGAATATCATTTTAGAGCTCACCTAGGTAAGGGGGAATGGGATAACAATGGAGAGAGGCTGGAAGGCCGTCGCTGGTGCTGTGAAAGATCCCATGGGCCCAAGGTGTGGTGCTTCACCCCGAAACATGGCAGGTTCTCCTCATGTCACCTCCCCTGAACCCAGAGAAACCCAATCCTTTTGGCTCGCTCCCTGGCATCCGTGGCACTGAAAAGATTCAGTGCTTGAAGGCACTTACCCCAGGAGAAAGGAGCCCATTGGCCCTCAAGAATGAGAGGGAGGGCAGGTGAATTGCAACATGGCCCTGTGGATAGGGCAAAGGCCAGCCAGGCAGCCATCCAGTGGCACATAGAGTCTGAGAGGGCCTCCATTTCCCACGTGGGGGATGGAAGCCTTAGAACTCCACGATCATTGCATTTCCCCAGTCATGAAGAAACAGGATTGTAGGTGGAAACAGACATGAAACACCCTCCTGAGTAGTTTCCTCTGCATGCTTGAGGACTGTTATTTGTTTTTTTTTTTTAATTGCATTTTAGGTTTTGGGGTACATGTGAAGAACATGTAAGATTGTTGCATAGGTACACACATGGCAGTGTGATTTGCTGCCTTCCTCCCCATCACCTATATCTGGCATTTCTCCCCATGCTATCTCTCCCCAACTCCCCCACCCCCACTCCCTCTCTGTTTCCCCTCGACAGACACCAGTGTGTGATGCTCCCCCTCCCTGTATCCATGTGTTCTCATTGTTCAACACCCACCTATGAGTGAGAACATGTGGTGCTTGATTTTCTGTTCTTGTGTCAGTTTGCTGAGAATGATGGTTTTCAGGTTCATCCATGTCCCTACAAAGGACAGGAACTCATCGTTTTTGATGGCTGCATAATATTCCATGGTGTATATGTGCCACATTTTCCCTGTCCAGTCCATCATCGATGGGCATTTGGGTTTGTTCCAGGTCTTTGCTATTGCAAACTGTGCTGCAATGAACATTCGTGTGCATTTGTCCTTATAGTGGAACAATTTATAATCCTTTGGATATATACCAAGTAATGGGATTGCTGGGTCAAATGGAATTTCTATTTCTAGGTCCTTGAGGAATCGCCACACTGTCTTCCACAATGATTGATCTAATTTGCACTCCCACCAACAGTGTAAAAGTGTTCCTATTTCTCCACATCCTCTCCAGCATCTGTTGTCTCCAGATTTTTTAATGATTGCCATTCTAACTGGCGTGAGATGGTATCTCAATGTAGTTCTGATTTGCATTTCTCTAATGACAGTGATGATGAGCATTTTTTCATATGTTTGTTGGCCTCATGTATGTCTTCTTTTGTAAAGTGTCTGTTCATATCCTTTGCCCACTTTTGAATGGGCTTGTTTGTTTTTTCTTGTAAATCTGTTTTAGTTCTTTGTAGATTCTGTATATCAGCCCTTTGTCAGATGGGTAGACTGCAAAAAGTATTTCCCATTCTGTTGGTTGCTGATTCACTCTAATGACTGTTTCTTTTGCTGTGCAGAAGCTGTGGAGTTTGATTAGGTCCCATTTGTCTATTTTGGCTTTTGTTGCCAATGCTTTTGGTGTTTTGGTCATGAAGTCCTTGCCTACGCCTATGTCCTGAATGGTTTTGCCTACATTTTCTTCTAGGGTTTTTATGGTGTTAGGTCTTATGTTTAAGTCTTTAATCCATCTGGAGTTAATTTTAGTGTAAGGTGTGAGGAAGGGGTCCAGCTTCTGCTTTCTGCACATGGCTAGCCAGTTTTCCCAACACCATTTATTAAACAGGGCCTCATTTCCACATTGCTTGTTTTTGTCTGGTTTGTCAAAGATCGGATGCTCGTAGATGTGTTGTGTTGCCTCGGAGGCCCTCTGGGCTCTGTTCCATTGGTCTATATCTCTGTTTTGGTACCAGTACCATGCTGTTTTGATTACTGTAGCTTTTTAGTATAGTTTGAAGTCCGGGAGTGTGATGCCTCCAGCTTTGTTCTTTTTGCTTAGAATTGACTTGGCTATGCGGGCTCTCTTTTGGTTCCATATGAAGTTTAAGGTGGTTTTTTCCAGTTGGTGGTTTTTTCCACGGTGGCCTCTTTTGCTGAGCCTCTCCTAGCATCTCTGCCTGTGTTGGGTGGCCGGTCATAAGTCGTTTCCCCGGTGGTTCCAGCTGGAGATTGTGATGGCCTGGAAAACGTGGGGGAGGGGAGCTGCATCGGATCAGCATGGGTTTCAATTACCTCCCCATCCTGAGGGGCCTCTTTTTTGGACAATGACGCTCACATCCCCAAGCCATGGACTATAGCTTTACCACAGCTCAGTGTCCACGTGTAGGAGGGCTGCCCCCCTACCTCAAAGAAGATGTTTATAATTTCTCTCTCCTTTGCCCTCATTGAGAAATCTACCCAGAGCTCGACACAGGGCTGGAACAGGGAGCCAAGAACAGGAGGTGGCAAGAATCTCTGTCCCTCTAACGCTGGCCACTGTGGCCAAGTCAACAGTTTGGCACACCCACCCTGGGATGCCCGTGGATGTGGCATTGTGCTGTATTTGGCATGGACTCTCGCCTAGGCTCTGTTCTCCCTCTTTTTTGTCTGACCCATTTCTGAGAAGCCTAGAGGCTTCTTGATCTGGCTCACTGACTTCAACAAAGAACAATTCACAGTCCACCATAGGGAAAACTTCGTGGAGATGCGTTTCATATCAGTTTCCCCCTCCAAACTAGTTTCTGGATGATTTGGCAGGTGCAATGATCGTTGAGCTCTGGACTTCCATCCCAGTTTGAGAGAGACACACTCTCTCTGTTTGCATGTCCCACTCGATGGTTGCCTGGCTGGCCTTTGCCCTCTCCACAAGTCAGTGCTGCAATTCACCTGCCCTTTCTCTCTTATTCTTGAGGGCCATCCACCTCCTCTGCTCCTGTGTAAAGTGCCTTCAAGCACTGAATCTTTTTTTCTGCTATGGATGCCAGGGAGTGATCCAAAGGTATTGGGTTTCACTGGGTGCAGGGGAGGTTGAGTCAGGAGTACCTGCTGGATGTTGGGTGGGTCACCACGCCTTAGGGCCCATGAGATCTTTCTTAACCCCAGCAAGGTCCTTCCCACCTCTCTCCATTGTAATCTCATTCCCGCTTACCCCAGGTGGGACCCAAAATTGGATCCGAGGAAGAGCCCGGACAGCCTATGGGCACCCAGAATCTCCACTTCTGCTAGGAGCCGAAGCAGAAGACCACTTGCTTGTGGAGGCCCTGAGGACACGATTCCTATTCATTTCACCCTGGCTTAGTCTCACACACGCCCCCTTCCCAGGACTCCCCAAACCCGCTGCATTTGCACCCCCCATTCTCCCTGGCCACCTCTGCCACAGTCATTTATTAAACCGGCTGCATCCTGACTTCCAGGAGCCAGGCAGGATTGGAGTTTGCCTCTCTGGTGCACATGCGTGGAGCGTGAGCAGCTCCTCGTGTCATAGTGGCTTTCATCATTGCTCTGGTGATGGGTTTCTGAGACTTCTCAAAGGGAGAGACTTTGTGGCAGTGTGTCAGGAAAGGGTCTCAGGACCCTCCTCACCAGGATGTCCACAGGATAGTCTCTGGACAGGATTGTCTCCAGAGTCCAGGATTCACGGATGTTGGGCCAGGATGAAGACACCCCAGTCAAAGTAGCCCTAGGGGGGAACAGCACAGAATCCCACTCTCAGGCCTTCGCCAACTGTGTACAGGAGAGTCTCCCCAAATGTCGTGCCCAGGTCATCTCCAGAACACCTCTGCCTGTGTGCCCGTGGGCTGCTCTTTAACCCGAGGGTCCTAGTAGTGGAAAACAGAAATCTGCAGCTTCAGGGGCTTCCTGGGGGTGAGTGATGCTCTGCCACTGCTGTGTCTGTGTGTGTGGAAGTGGTGTTGTTTATGTGTGTGCACCTGTATGTCTCTCTCTGATTTACCTATCACTTCTTTCCCACTCCGTCTCTTTCTCACTTTCTGCCTCTGTGTGTGTGCATGTGTGTGTGTTGGGACACATGTGCCCTGTGTGCTGGAGGGTTGTTTCTTGCACGATGGCCTCTCTTTTGCTGAGTCTCTCCCCATGTCTCTGCCTGGGTCGCGTGACTCTTTGTAGTTGTTTCCCTGGTGGATAGAGCTAGTTTTTGTAAAGGCCTGGCTAACGTAGGGAGGTGCTGTGTCTGACCATTATCCTGAGTGGCCTCTTTCTTAATACCAAAATGATCACACACTCCAGCTATGGACAAAAGCCTCACCAGAGCTCACTTTCCACCTGCAGAAGGGCTTCCCACTCACATCCAAGAAGATGGTTCTCCCTTCTCTCACCTTTGCCTTCATTGATAAATCTACCCACAGATCGACACAGGGGCAGACCATGCACTATGAATGGGATGTGGCAAGCATCTCTCACTCCAACACTGGCCTTTCTGGTCAAGTCAAACGTTTGGCACTCCCCCCAACCCTGATGCCCGTGGAGGTGGCATTGTGCTCTATGTGGCCTGGAAACTGCCCTAGGCTCCATCCTTCTTCTTTTCTCTGAAGGGGCTTCTTGGTCTGGCTCAGTGTCATCAGCAAAGAACACTCCAGGTCCAGAAGGTGGAAACTTGGAGGGGATGCGTTTCAGGTCTCTTTCCCCCCTCCAAACCTGTTTCTGGATGATTGGGCAGGTGCGATGATAGTGAAGCTCTGGGCTTCCATCCCCATGTGGGACAGAGATGCACTCTCAGACTTCATGTCCCACTTGATGGCTGCCTGGATTGCCTTTGCCTTCTCCACAAGGCAGTGTTGCAATTCACCTGCCTTTCCTCTCTCATTCTTTAGGGCCATCCAGCTCTCTGGCTCCTGGGCAAAGTGTCTTCAAGCACTGAATCTTTTAGCTGCTACAGATGCCAAGGAGCGAGCTAAAGGTATTTGGTTTCACTGGGTGCAGGGGAGGTTGCATCAGGGGTACCTTCCTGGTGGCAGGGTGGGACACCATGCCTTGTGGCCCTTGGGATCTTTCTTAGCTCCAGCAAGGACCTTCCTGCCTCTCTCCATTGTAATCCCATTCCAGTTTACCCAGGTGAGATCCAAACTGGTATCCTAGGTGGAGTACAGAGAGCCCTTCAGGCGCCCTTAATCTTCTCTTCTGACAGGAGCTGAAGCCAAAGACCACTCGCTGGTGGAGGCCCTGAGGACAGGAATTCTATGGGTTTTACCCTTGCTTGGTCTCATGCATGCACCTTTCCCAGGCCTCCCCAAACCTGCCACTTTCGCCGCCTCTTTCTCTGCCACCACCTCCACTGCAGCCATTTCTTAAAGGGGCCACAGACTGACTTCCCAGAGCCAGTCAGGAGTCGAGTCGGCCACACCAGTGCACTTCCAGGAAGCACAAGCCACTCCTTGGGTCATACTGACATTCACCCTTGCCCCGGTGATGGGTTCCCTAGATGTATCAAAGGAGGAACTCCCTGTGGCAGTGTGTCAAGAACTGTGCTCAGGCCCCTCCTCACCAGGACATCCACAGGATAGTCTCTGGATGCCAGGATTTGCCAAAGGTGGGCCAGGAGGAAGAAACCTCAGGTGGAGGGAGCACCAGGGGGAGCACCGTGGAATCCCAGTCTCAGGTCTCTGCCAATGGTGTACAGGTGAATCTCTCAAATTGTCCTGTCCTGGTCATTTCCAGGACACTTCTGCCTGGATGCCTGTGGGTTGCTCTCACACCCAAGGGTCCTAGTGGTGGACAAAAGAATGCTGTAGCTCCAGGAGCTTCCTGGGGGATGAGTGATACTGTGCCACTGCCGTGTGTCTGTGTGTGTGGAAAAGGTGTTGTTTGTGTGTGTTCACCTGTATGTCTCTCTCTGCTTTCTCTCTCTTTCTTTCCCGCTCCCTCTCTTTCTGACTCGCTGCATCTGTGTGTGTACATGTGTGTGTGTTGGGACGTGTGGGCCCTGTGAGCAGAAGGGTGGTTCTTAGCACTACAGTGTCTCTTTGCTGAGCCTCTCCCTTCGTCTCTGCCTGTGTGGCGTGGCTGGTGGCTGCCCACCGACCTCAAAGAAGATGGTTCCCACTTCTCTCACCTTTGCCCTCACTGAGAAATCTAGCAACAGCTCAACACAGGGCCAGAGAAGGGTACCAAGAATGGGATGTGGCAAGCATCTTTGTCACTCCAACCCTGGCCTTTCTGGCCAAGTGAACCATTTGGCACTCCCCCCAACCTGGATGCCCTTGGAGATGGCATTGTGCTGTATTTGGTCTGGACTCTGGCCTAGGCTCTGTCTTCCCTCTTTCTCTGTAGAGTCTTGGTTATAGTCACCTGCCTACCTTGAGTGGCCTCTTTCTAACCACCAAGATGATCCCACCCCCAGCCATGGATAAAAAGCCTCACCACAGCTCACTGTCCACCTGCAGGAGGGCTGCCCACTGACCTCAAAGAAGATGGTTCTCAATTCTCTGGCATTTGCCCTCATTGAGAAATCTAGCCAAAGCTTAACACAGGGGAGGAAACACAGCACCAAGAATGGGATGTGGCAAGGATCTCTGTCACTCCATTGCTGGCTTTCTGGCCAACTAAACCATTTGGCACTCCCGCAACCTGGATGCCCGTAGAGGTGGCATTGTGCTGTATTTGGCCTGGAATCTGCCCTAGGCTCCGTCCTCCATCTTTCTCTGTAGAGGCTCCTTGGTCTGGTTTAGTGTCTTCAACAAAGAACACTTTGCAGTCCAGCAGGGGAAACTTGGTAGGGATGTGTTTCATGTAAGTTTCCCCCTCCAAACCTGTTTCTGGATGATTGGGGAGGTGTGTTGATTGTGGAGCTCTGGGCTTCCATCCCCGTTTGGGACAGGGATGCTCTGGGTCTCCATGTCCCACTAGATGGCTGCCTGGGCATCCTTGGCCCTCTCCAGAAGGCGATTTTGCAATTCACCTGCCCTTCCTCTCATTCTTGAGGGCTACCCAGCTCCTCTGCTCCTGGGGGAAAGAGCCTTCAAGAACTGAATCTTTTGGCTGCCACGGATGCCAGGGAGCAAGCCATAGGGATTGGGTATCCCTAGGTGCAGGGGAGTTTGGGTCAGGAGTACCTGCCAGGTGGCGGGGTGGTGCACCATGCCTTGGGGCCCTTGGGATCTTTCTGAGCTCCAGTGAGTGCCTTCTTGCCTCTCTCCATTGTAATCCCATTTCCGCTTACCCAGGTGAGATCCTGAATGGTATCATAGGTGGAGTCCAGAGGGCCCATCCGGCACCCTGAATATCCTTATCTGCTGGGAGCTGAAGCAGAAGACTGCTCACTTGTGGAGGCCCTGAGGACACGAGTCCTATGGGTTTGACACTGGCTTGGTCTCGTGCATGGCCCATTCCCAGGCTTCCCCAAACCCGACGCTTTAGCCACCGATTTCTCTGCTGCAAGCTCCATCACAGTCATATCTTAAAAGGGATGCAGCCTGACTTCTGGGAGCCAGGCGCGAGTCAAGTCAGCCATGCCTGTGTACATGCACGAAGCACTAACCTCTCCTCCGGTCATAGTGACATTCACCATTGCCCTGGTGATGGGTTCCTGAGAGGTCATAAAGGAGGAGCCCCCTGAGCAGTGTGTTAGGAATGATGCTCAGGCCTCTCCTCACCAGGACATTCACAGGATAGTCTCCAGAGGCCAGCATTGGCTGAAGGTGGGCCAGGAGGAAGAAACTTCAGGCAGAAGGAGCGCTGGGGGGATCAGTGCAGAATCCTTGTCTCAGGTCTCCACCGATGGTGTACAGGTGAGTCTCCCCAATTGTCATGCCCTGATCATCTCCAGGACACCTCTGCCTGTGTGCCTGTGAGGTGCTGTCTCACCCAAGTGTCCTAGTGGTGGACAACAGATCCATGCAGCTTCAGGTCCTGCCTGTGTGTGAGTGATAACATGCCACTGCTGTGTGTCTGTGTGTGTGGAAGGGGTGTTTTTGTCTGTGTGTGCGTCTGTATGTCTCTCTGGTTTCTCTCTTCTTCTTTTTCTCTCTCCCTCTCTTTCTGACTCACTGCCTTTGTGTGTGTGTGTGCGTGTGTGTGTGTGTTGAAATGTTTGTGCCCTGTGCACTGGAGGGTGGATTCTTGCATGACAGCCTCTCTTTTGCTGAGCCTCTCCATTCGTCTCTTCCTGTGTCACCTGGTCGGTCATCAGTCGTTTCCCCGGTGGTTCCTGCTGGCGTTTGTAAAGGCCTGGGAAACGTGGGGGAGGGAGCTGCGTCAGAAAAGCATGGGTTTCAGTCACCTCCCCATCCTGAGTGGCCTCTTTCTTAGGACCAAGATGAACACACCCCCACCCATGGACAAAAGCCTCACCACAGCTCACTGTCCACCTGCAGCAGAGCTGCCCACCGACCTCTAAGAAGATGGTTCTCACTTCTCCGGCCTTTGTGCTTACTGAGAAATATAGCCACAGATAGACACAAGGCTAGAATAGGGTGCCCAGAAAGTTATGTGGCAAGCATCTCTGCCATTCCAACGCTTGCCTTTCTGGCCAAGTCATCCGTTTTGTACTCCCCCACACCCCTGGATGCCCACGTAGGTGGCATTGTGCTTTATTTTGCCTGGGCTCTCCCCTAGGCTCTGTCCTCCCTCTTTCTCTGTAGAGGCTTCTTGGTCCACCTCAATGTTTTCAACAAAGAACACTCCATACTCCAGCAGGAGGAAACTTCATGGGGATGTGTTTTGTGGCCGTTTCCCTCTCCAAACCTGTTTCTAGATGATTGGGCAGGTGCTATGATCATGGAGCTCTGAGCTTCAATCATTGTGTGGGAATGGGACACTCTCTAGGTCTCCATGTGCCACTAGATGGCTACCTGGCTGGCTTTGCCCTCTGTACAAGGCGGTTTTGCAATTCACCTGCCCTTCTTCTCTCATTATTGAGGGCCAACCGGCTCCTTTGCTTCTGGGGAACGTGCATTCAATCACTGAATATTTTGGCTGACACGTATTCTGAAGAATTTAAAACCAGACAGTTCCAGGAAAGCCCCGGCCTATAGGAAAAACAATAAAGACTTGGTTTGAAACTCAGGAAACATATCTTAGAAACTGCTTTACCGTGTGTCAGTTCAACTCAAATAGTTGAACCTATGTTTTCATTCAGCACCTTAGAAACACCTTTCGGGTAGAATATAGAAAGGGATATTTCAGACTGAATGGAGGCCTATGGTGAAAATACAAATATCTCAAAATAAAAACTAAAAGGAAGCTATATGTGAAACTGATTTGCAATGTGTGCATTCACATTCCAGAGTTAAAATAATGTTACTATTCAGCAGCTTAGAAACACTCTTAGTGGAGATTTTAAAAACAGATATTTCCAGGACCTCCTTGGGAAAAACCAGAAAGAATGGCTATCAAACCCAGAGGAAAGATATCTTTGAAACTGCTTTGCTGTGTGTCCATTCAACTCAGAGAGGTGAAACTCATTTGATTCACCAGTGTAGAAACACACTTCGTGTAGAATCTAGAAAGGGACATTTCAGACTGAATGGAGTCCTATGGTGAAAAGAAAAATATCTCACAATAAAAAATAAAAGGAAGCTATTTCTGAAACTACTTTGCAATGTGTGCATTCACCATCCAGAGTTTAACTGATGTTTGTACTCATTCAGCTTAGAAACACTCTGTGTTGATTTTAAAAACAGATATTGCAAACAAAACACTGGCCTGTGGGAAAAACCAGAATGACTGGCTTTGAAACCAAGAAGAAAGATATCATTGAAACAGCTTTGCTCTGTGTCCGTTCAACTCAGAGAGTGGAACCAATGTTTTAATTCAGCAGTTTAGAAACACACTTCGTGTAGAATCTAGAAAGGGACATTTCAGACTGAATTGAGGCCTATGGTGAAAAGAAAAATATTTCAAAATAAAAACTAAAACGAAGCTATTTGTGAAACTGCTTTGCAATGTGTGCATTGGCCTTTCTGAGTTTAACTGATGTTTGTATTCAGCAGCATATAAACACTCTTTGTGTAGAATCTAAAAACAGATATCTCCAATGAAACCCCAGCCCTTTGGAGAAACAGGAAATACTGGCTTTGAAACACAGAGGAATGATATCTTAGAAACCACTTTCTATGTCTCCATTTTACTCAGAGAGTTGAACCTATGTTTTGATTCACCTACTTAGAAACACACTTCGTGTAGAATCTAGAAAGGGACATTTCACACTGAATGGAGTCCTATGGTGAAAAGATAAATACCTCACAATAAAAATCAAACAGATTCTACTTGTGAAACTGCTTTGCAATATGTGCATTCACCTTCCAGTGTTTAACTGTTGTTAGTATTCAGCAGCCTAGAAACCCTCCTTGTTTAGAATTTAAAAACAGAAATTTCAAAGAAAACCTCGGCCCATGGGAAAAACCAGTTAGACTTGCTTTGAAACCCAGAAGAAAGATGTCTTTGAAACTGCTCTGCTGTGTGTTCGTTCACCTCAGAGAGTGGAAACTATATTTTGATTCAGCAGTTTAAAAACACACTTTGTGTCGAATCTAGAAAGGGATATTTAAAACTGAATGGAGGTTTACAGTGAAAATTCAAATATCTCACAATAAAAACTAAAAGGAAGCTATTTGTGAAACTGCTTTGCAATGTGTGCATTTACCTTCAAAAATTTAACTGATGTTTGTATTCAGCAGATTAGAAACACTCTTTGTGTAGACGCTAAAAACAGATATTTCCAACAAATCCCAGCCTATGGGAAAATCCAGAACTGACTTTGA
>JAZHEH010001473.1:0-27309 GCA_036589455.1 Ateles fusciceps
TAATGAATGGGACGAAAAACTGGGCATTTGCACTTTGAAATCTTGGCACTAAATGAAGGGTCCCCCTCTCTCACCACTCCTCATTCAATATAGTATTTGAAATTCTAGCCACAGCAATTACAGGCGAGAAGAAAAATAAAAGGGTATTTCAATTTAAGAAAAAGGGAGGAAGTCAAATTTGTCCTCTATTTGCAGACAACATGATTGTATAATTAGAAGACCCTATGACTCAGCCCAAAATCTCTCTTAAACTGATAAGCACAGACTTCAGCAAAGTCTCAAGGATACAAAGTCAATCTGGATATCACACGTTCTTTACAACCATGACAGCCTAAGAAGAGCCAAATCATGAGCAAACTCCACTTCACAATTGCTACAAAGAGAATAAAATATGTCCAAGGATGAGAACTAACAAAGGATATACAAAGATATCTGTCAAGGAGAACTACAAACCACTGTTCTAGAAATAGAGGGACACAAGATAAGAACCATTTCCATGTTCATGGTGCCATAAGAATCAACATCGTGAAAATCCATTACTGCCCAAAGTAATTTATATATTTGAACGCTATCCCCACATGAGCTACGAATCAACCTTCTTCCAGAACTGGAAAAAACCACCTTAAGACTTCATATCGAACCAAAAAGAGAGCCTGAGCCAAGAAGATCCTGCTTACAAAGAACAAAGCTGGAAGCATCAGTGCTACCTGATTTTCAAAGAATCTACAAGGCTACAGTAATCATAAACACCTGGTACCTGAAATACCAAAACAAGGAGCCAAGACCTACGGAACAGAACAGAGGCCCTGGAGGCAACACCACTCTACAACCATCTCATCTTTGACAAACCTGACAAAACAAGCAATGGGGAAAGGATTCCCTATTTAATAAATGGGGGTATCGGGAAAACTGGCTAGCATGTGCAGCAAGCAGAAACTTAACCTCTCCTGACACCTTACACTAAAAGTTACTCCAAATGGATTAAAGACTTAAACATAATACCTAACACCATAAAAACCCTAAAGAGACATAGGTAAAACCATTCAGGACATAGGCATAGGCAAGGACTTCATGACTAAAATACCAAATGCATTAGCAACAAAAGCCAAAATAGACAAATGGGATCTAATTAAACTTAAGAGCTTCTGACAAAGAAAAAAGAGAACCAGGCAGCCAGCCCACAACGAATACAGAAGGAAAAAGCTTTGAACCTACCCATCTACGATACAAAGGGCTAATATCCAGAATCTACAAAGAACTAAACAGATTTAGAAGAAAAGCAAACAGAACCCTATTATAAAGTGGGCAAAGGATATGAACAGACACTTTTCAAAAGAAGACATATATGAGGCCACAATCATGAAAAAATGCTCAGCATCACTTGATTATTAGAAAAATGCAAATCAAAACCACATTGAGATACCACCTCACCAACAGTTAGAGAATGGGATCATTAAAAATCTGAGACAAGACATGCTGGAGAGGATGTGAAGAAATAGGAACCCTTTACACTGTTGGTGGGGAGTGTAAACCTAATTCAACCATTATGGAAGACAGTGTGGCGCTTCCTTAAGAGGACCTGAAAATAAGAGTTCCATTTGTCCCAGCAATCCCATTACTGGTAGATACCCAAAGGATTACAAATCATTCTATTATAAAGACACATGCACATGTATGTTCATAGCCAGACAGTTTACAATAGCAAAGACCTGGAACCAACCCAAATGCCCATTGATGATAGAGATGGACAAGGAAAAATGTGGCACACATACACCATGGAATATTATGCAGCCATAAAAAATGACCTGAGTTCATGTCCTTTGCAGGGACATGGATCAATCTGGGAATACCATCATTCTCAGCAAACGAAACACAAGAACAGAAAATCAAACCACATGTCTCCTCAGGACTCATAGGCGGGTGATGAAGTAATGAGAACACATGGACACAGGGAAGGGATCATCACGCACTGGGCTGTTGTTGGGGAGGCCAAGGGAGGTACAGCAGGGGATGGGTGGGGGAGGTCAGGGAGGGATAACATGGAGGAAATGCCAGATGTAGGTGACAGGGGATGGAGGCAGCAAACCACATTGCCATGTGTGTACCTATGCAACAATCCTGCATGATCTGCTCATGTACTCTCAGAACCTAAAGTACAAAAAAGAAAAAAAAATGACCACATAATTGGAAGTAAAACACTCCTCAGCAAATACAAAAGTACGAAATCAACAAACAGCCTCTAGACCACAGTGCAATCAAATTAGAACTCAGGGATTAAGAAAACCCACTCAAACCACACAACTACATGGGAACTGAACAACCTTCTCCTGAAAGATTATTGGGTTAATAATGAAATTTAAGCCAGAAATAAAAGATTTTATTTGAAACCAAAGAGAACAAAGACACAACATGCCAGAATTTCTGGGACACATTTAAAGCAGTATGGAGAAGGAAATTTATAGCACTAAATGCCCACAAGAGAAAGCAGGTATGATCTAAAATCAACACCATAACATCACAATTAAAAGAACTAGAGAAGCAAGAGCAAACAAATTCGAAGAGGTAGCAGAAGCAAGACATAACTAAGATCAGAGCAGAACTGAAGGAGACAGAGACATGAAAAACCCCTTAAAAAAAAAATCAGTGAATTAGGAGCTGTTTTGGAAAGATCAACAAAAGAGACCACTAGCCAGACTAAGAAGAAAAGAGAGAAGAATCAAATCAATGCAATAAAAAATGATAAAGGGGATATCACCACCAATCCCACAGAAATACAAACTATCATCAGAGAATACCATAAACACCTCTACACAAATAAACTAGAAAAAGAAGAAATGAATAAATTCCTGGACACATACACCTTCCCAAGACTGAACCAGGAGGAAGTCTAATCCCTTAATAGACCAATAACAAGTTCTGAAATTGAGGCAACAATTAAGATCCTACCAACCAAAAAAAGTCCAGGACCAGAGGGATTCACAGCCAAACTCTACCAGAGGTATAAGAGGAGCTGGTACCATTCCTTCCCCAAACTATTCCAAACAATAGAAAAGAGGAAATCCTCCCTAACTCGTTTTATGAGGCCAGCATCATCCTGATACCAAAACCTGGAATAGAAACAACAACAAAAAAGAAAATTTCAGTCCAATATCCCTGATGAACACTGATGTAAAAATCCTCAATAAACTACTGGCAAACTGTATCCAGCAGCACATCAAAAAGTTTACTCCACCACAATCAAGTTGGCTTCATCCCAGGGATGCAAGGCTGGTTCAACATACTCAAATCAATAAATGTAATCCATCACATAAACAGAACTAATGACAAAAACCAAATGATTATCTCAAGAGGTGCAGAAAAGGCCTTCAACAATTCTACAGCCTTTCATGCTAAAAACTCTCAATAAAATAGGTATTGAGAGAATATAGCTCAAAATAATAAGAACTACTTATGACAAACCCACAGGCAATATCATATTGAATGGAAAACAACTGGAAGCATTCCTTTTGAAAACTGGCACAAGACAAGGATGCCTTCTCTCACCACTCCTATTCAACATAGTATTGGAAGTTCTGGCCAGGGCAATCAGGCAAGGAGAAAGAAATAAAAGGTATTCAATTAGGAAAAGAGAAAGTCAAATTGTCTGTTTGCAAATGTATAATTGTATATTTAGAAAACCTTATCATCTCAGCCCAAAATCTCCTTAAACAAATATGCAACTTCAGCAAAGTCTCAGGATACAAAATCAATGTGCAAAAATCACAAGCATGTCTGTATACCAGTAACAGACAAAGAGTCAAATCATGAGTGAACTCCCATTCACAATTGCCACAAAGAGAATGAAATACCTAGGAATACAACTTACAAGAGACATGAAGTTCCTTTTAAAAAGAGAGCTATAAACCACTGCTCAAGGAAATAAGAGAGAGACACAAACAAATGGAAAAAGCATTCCATGCTCATGGATAGAAGACTCAATATCATGAAAATGGCCATCCTGCCCAAAGTAATTTACAGATTCAATGCTATCCCCATCAAGCTACTATTGACTTTTTTCACATAATTGGAAAAACTACTTTAAATATCATATGGAACCAAAAAAGAGCCCGCATAGCCAAGACAATCCTAAGTAAAATAAACAAAGCTGGAGGCATCATGCTACCTGACTTCAAACTATATTACAAGGCTACAGTAACAAAAACAGCATGATACTGGTACCAAAACAGATATATAGATGAATGGAACAGAACAGAGGCCTAAGTAATAATGCCACACACCTACAACTATCTGATCTTTGACAAACCTGACAAAACAAGCAATGAGGAAAGGACTCCCTGTTTAATAAATGGTGTTGGAGAAACTCGCTAGCCATATGCAGAAAAGCTGAAACTGGATCTCTTCCTTATACAAAAATTAACTCAAGATGGGTTAAAGACTTAAATGTAAGAGCTTAAATCACAAAAACCCTAGAACAAAACCTAGAGAATACCATTCAGGACACAGGCATGGGCAAAGACTTCATGACTAAAACACCAAAAGCAATGGCAACAAAAGCCAAAATTGACAAATGGGATCTAATAAAACAAAAGCAAATGAAAGTATCATCAGAGTGAACAGGCAATCTACAGAATGGGAGAAAATCTTGCAATTTATCTATCTCAAAAAGAGCTAAAATCCAGAATCTATAAAGAACTTTAAAAAATTTACAAGAAAAAAACCAACAATCCCATCAAAAAAGTGGGCAAAGGATATGAACAGACACTTCTCAAAAGAAGACATTTATGCAGCCAACATATGAAAAGAAGCTCATCATCACTGGTCATTAGAGAAATGCAAATCAAAACCACATCTCATGCCAGTTAGAATGGCGATCATTAAAAAGTCAGGAAACACCAGATGCTGGAAAGGATGTCGAGAAACAGGAACACTTTCATACTGTTGGTGAGAGTATAAATTAGTTCAAGCATTGTGGAAGACAATGTGGCAATTCCTCAAGGATCTAGAATTAGAAACACCGTTTGACCCAGCAATCCCATTACTAGGTATATACCCAAAAGATTATAAATGATTCTACTATAAAGATACATGCACATGTATGTTTATTGTGGCACTGTTCACAATAATAAAGACTTGGAACCAACCCAAATGCCCATCAATGTTAAACTGGATAAAAAAAATGTGGCACATATACACCATGGAATACTATGCAGCCAGACAAAAGGATGAGTTCATGTCTTTTGTGGGGACATGGATGAAGCTGGAAACCATCATTCTCAGCAAACTAACACAAGAAAAGAAAATGAAACACCATGTGTTCTCACTCATAAGTCAGAGTTGGACAATGTGAACGCATGGATACATGGAGGGGAACATCACACTCTGGGGCTTCTTGGGATGTGGTGGGCTAGGGGGAGGGGATAACATTAGGAAAAATACCTAATATAGATGATGGGTGGATGGGTGCAGCAAACCACCAGGCACGTGTACATCTATGTAACCAACCTGCAAGTTCTGCACATTTACCCCAGAACTGAAGGTATGAAAAAAAAAAAAAAGTCAAGCAACAACCTAGAAAGTCTATTAAAAGAAAGAAAAAAGAAGACAGTAAGATAAAACCAACTTGTCATATGCAGGAAAATCTATTAGGTTCATCAGAAGCCTTCTCAGCAAAAAATAAATAAAATAAAATAAATCTTTCAGATGAGAAGGGAATAGGATAATATATTCAAAGTGCTGAAAGAAAAATAAAACTATGAACCAAGAATGAAATATGTAGCAAAACTGTTCTTCAAACACAAAGAGAAATCAAGATTTTCCCAGATAAATAAAAGCTGAGGGAGTTCATCACCTCTAGACCTGCCTTACAGGAAATCTAAAGAAAAGTCTTCTCTTTAGATTGAAAGGGAAATGAAAATGAAAATGAAAGAATGCTAAATAGCAACAAAGTAGCATAAAAAAATACAAAAGTTGTTGGTGAAAATAAATATTTAAACAAATAAAGAATACTATGTTACTCTAATGTTGGTGGGGAAATCACCTTTAATTGTAGCATAAATTTTAAAACTGTATTAAAATAACTTCTGCCAAGACAGCTGAATAGGAACAGCTCCGGAGCGCAGTTCCCAGCGGGAGCAATGCAGAAGGGAGTGATCTCCTCATTTCCAACCAAGATACCAGGTTCATCTCAATGGGACTGCTTAGACAGTGGATGTAGCCCAAGGAGGGCAAACTGAGGCAGGGTGGGGTGCTGCCTCACCCGGAAAGTGCAACGGGCTGGAGGACCACTGCCCCTCTTACCCAATGGAGGCCATTGGGGACTTTCCAGCCACTCTAGCACTCCGATTCAGATACTGCACTCTCCCATGGTTTTTACAGTCCACAGACCAGGAGATTCCTGCTGGGCTAACAAGCAACACGGGTTTCCAGCACAAATCTGGTTGTCTGTTTCAGCTGGCACTGCAGGTTTCAGTACAAATCTGGGAGGCTGTTTTAACTGGTGCCTGGAATGCCTGCAAGACAGAGCCACCCATTCCCTTGAAAAAAAAGGGGGCTGAAGGCAGGGAGCCAAGTGATCTGGCTTGGTGGGTCCCATCCCCACAAAGACCAGGACAAAGACTTAAACACATTGGCTTGAGATTTTTGCAGCCAGCACAGCAGTTTGAGCTCAACTTGGGACAGTCAAGTTTGGTGAGTGGAAGGGCATCAGCCATTACTGAGGCAGTCTGCCATAACCAAGGCAGTCTGCAATTACCGAGGCAGTCCACCATTACTGAGGCAGTTCTAGGCTTACCTGTATAAACAAAAATGCAAGGAAGTTTACACAGCAGATGCGTGGAGGCCGTGGAGGCTCAGCAATGCCTCTGCAGGCAGAATGTGACTAGATTCCCTATTTGCTGGGCAGGGCATCTCTGAAAAAAGGCAGCAGCACATCAGGGACTTATAAATAAAGCCACACCTTCCCGGGATAGAACACCTGGGAAAGGGGCGGTGTGAGTTCTGGTGAAGCAGACTTAAACGTCCCTGCCCAGGAGCGCTGAAGGGAAGCAACAGAGCTCCCAGCACAGCACCTGAGCAATGATAAGGGGACAGACTGCCTCCTCAAGTAGCTCCCTGACCCCTGTATATCCAAAGAGACACCTCATACAGGAGAGCTCTGGCTGACATCTGGCAGGTATGCTTCTGGGACGAAGCTACCAGAGGAAGGAACAGGCAGCAATCCTCGCTGTTCTGCAGCCCCCCGCAGGTGATTCCCAGGCAAGTAGGGTCTGGAGTGGACCTCCAGCAGTCCTGCAGCAGAGGGGAACGACTGTTGGATGAAAAATTTAAAAACAGAAAGAAATAGCTTCAACATCAACAAAAGGATATTTACTCAGAGACCACATCTAAAAGTCACCAACTTCAAAGACCAAAGGTAGATAAATCCATGAAGATGGGAAGAAATCAGCCCAAAAAGGAAGAAATCACCAAAACCAGAAGGACTCTCCTCCTCCAAGGGATCACAACTCCTCACCAGCAAGGAAACAAAACTGGATGGAGAATGAGTTTGACAAATTGACAGAAGCAGGCTTCAGAAGGTGGGTAATAAACTTTTCTGAGCCAAAGGAACATGTTCTAACCCAATGCAAAGAAACTAAGAACCTTGAAAAAAGGTTAGACTAAATGCTATCTGGGGCAGTCAGCTAAGAGAAGGACATAACAATTTGATGGAGCTGAAAAACATAGCACGAGAACTTCGTGAAGCATACACAAGTTTCAATAGCTGAATCGATCAAGCAGAAGAAAGGATATCAGAGATTTAAGATCAACTCAATGAAATAAAATGAGAAGGCAAGATTAGAGAACAAAGTGTGAAAAGAAATGAACAAATCCTCCAAGAAATATGGTACTATGTGAAAAGACCTAATCTACATTTGATCAGTATACCTGAATATGACAGGGAGAATGAATCCAAGCTGGAAAACACTCTTCAGAACATTATCCAGGAGAACTTCCCCAAACTAGCAAGGCAGGCCAACATCCAAATCCAGGAAATACAGATAACACTATAAAGATATTCCTCAAGAAGAGCATCCCCCAAGTCACATAATCGTCAGATTCACCAGGATTGAAATGAAGGAAAAAATGCTACGGGCAGCCAGAGAGAACGGTTGGGTTACCCACAAAGGAAATCCCATCAGATCTCACAGCAGATCTCTCAGCAGAAACTCTACAAGCCAGAAAGGAGTGGGGGCCACTATTCAACATCCTTAAAGAAAAGAATGTTCAATCCAGAATTTCATATCGAGCCAAACTAAGTTTCACAAGTGAAGGAGAAATAAAATCTTTAATGAACAAACAATTGCTGAGAGATTTCGTCACCACCAGGCCTGCCTTACAAGGCTCCTGAAGGAAGCACTAAACATGGAAAGGAACAAGCAGTACCAGCCACTACAAAAACGTGCAAATGTAAAGACCATTGACACCATAAAGAAATTCCATCAACTTATGGGCAAAACAACCAGAGAGTATCAAAATGGGAGGATCAAATTCACACATAGCAATATTAAGCTTAAATATAAACGGTCTAAATGCCCCAATCAAAAGACACAGACTGGCAAGATGGATAAAAAGTCAAGACCCATCAGTGTGCTGTATTCAGGAGACCCATCTCATGTGCAAGGACACACATAGACTCAAAATAAAGGGATGGAGGGAAATTTACCAAGCAAATGGGAGAGGAAAAAAAAAAAAAGCAGGGGTTGCAATGCTAGTCTCTGATAAAACAGACTTTAAACCAACAAAGATCAAAAGAGATGAAGAAGAGCATTACATAATGTTAATAGGATCAATACATCAAGAAGAGTTAACTATCCTAAATACATATTCACCCAATACTGGAACACCCAGATACATAAAGCAAGTTCTTAATGACTTACAAAAAGACTTAGACTCCCACACAATAATAGTGGGAGACTTTACACACTCCACTGTCAATATTAGACAGATGAACGAGACAGAAAATTAACAAGGATATCCAGGAACTGAACTCAGATCTCGACCAAGCAGACCTAATAGACATCTACAGAGATCTCCACCCCCAAATCCATAGAATATACATTCTTCTCAGCACCACATCACACTTACTCTAAAACTCCACCACATAATTGGAAGTAAATCACTCCTCAGCAAATGTAAAAGGATTGAAATCATAACAAACAGTCCCTCAGACCACAGTGCAATCAAATTAGAACTCAGGATTAAGAAACTCACTCAAAACTGCACAATTACATGGAAATTGAACAACCTGCTCCTGAATGACTACTGGATAAATAATGAAATGAAGGCAGAAATAAAGATCTTCTCATCGGTTTCAAACCAATGAGAATGAAGACACAACATACCAGAGTCTCTGGGACACATTTAAAGCAGTGTCTAGAGGAAAATTTATGGCAATAAATGCCCACACGAGAAGCAAAGGAGATCTAAAATTGACACCCCTATCATCACAATTAGAAGAACTAGAGGATAAAGATCAAACAAATTCAAAAGCAAACAGAAAACAAGAAACAACTAAGATCAGAGCGGAACTGAAGGAGATAGACACACAAAAAACCCTTCAAAAAATAAGTAAATCTAGGAACTGATTTTTTGAAAGATCAATAAAATAGATAGACTGCTAGCCAGACTAAAAAAAGAAAGAGAAGAAGAATCAAATAGATGCAATAAATAACGATAAAGGGGATGTCACCACCAGATTCCACAGAAATACAAAGCACCGTCAGATATTACTACAAACAACTCTGTGAACATAAACCAGTAACTCTAGAAGAAATGGACAAATTCCTGGACACCTGAAAATTCCCAAGACTAAACCAGGAAGAAGTTGAATCCTTGAATAGACCAATAACAAGGTCTAAAGTTGAGGCAGCAATTAATGGCCTACCAACCAAAAAAAGTCCAGGTCCAGATAGGTTCACAGTCAAATTCTACCAGACAAACAAAGAGGAGCTTGTACCATTCCCTCTGAAACTGTTCCTAACAATACATAAAGAGGGAATCCTCCCTAACTCATTTTATGAGACCAACATCATCCTGATACCAAAACCTGGCAGAGTCACAACTAAAAAAGAAAATTTCAGGCCAATATCCATGATGAACATCAATGCAAAAATCTTCAATAAAATACTGGCAAACCGAATGCAACAGCACATCAAAAAGCTTATCCATCATGATGAAGTAGTCTTCATCCTGTAAATGCAAGTCTGGTTCAACATGAGCATATCTATAAATGTACTCCATCACATAAACAGAACCAAAGACAAAAACCATGTGATTATCTCAAAAGATGCAGAGAAGGCCTTTGACAAAATTCAACAGCCCTTTATGCTAAAAACTCTCAATAAACTAAGTATCAATAAAATGTATCTCAAAATAATAAGTTATTTATGACAAACCTACAGGCAATATCATACTGAATGGGCAAAAACTGGAAGCATTCCCTTTGAAAACTGGCACTAGACAGGGATGTCCTCTCTTACCATTCCTATTCAAGATAGTATTGCAATTCTAGCCATAGCAATCAGCCAAGAAAAAGAAATAAAAGCTATTCAATTAGGAAAAGAGGAAGTCAAATTGTCTCTATTTGCAGATGATATGACTGTATGTTTAGAAGACCCCATCCTCTTAGCCCAAAATCTCCTTGAGATGATAAGCAACTTCAGTAAAGTTTCAGGACACAAAATCAATGTGAAAAAATCACAAGCATTCTTATACACCAATAACAGACAGAGAGCCAAATCATGAGTGAACTCTCATTCACAATTGCTACAAAGAGAATAAGATACCTAGGAATACAACTAACAAAGGACATGAAGAACCTCTTCAAGGAGAACTACAAACCACTGCTCAAGGAAGTAAGAGAGGACACAAACAGATGGAAAAACATTCCATGCTCATGGTTAGGAAGAATCAAAATCATGTAAATGACGATATTGCCCAAAGTAATTTATACATTCAATGCTATCCCCCATCAAGCTACCACTAACCTTCACAGAACTGGAAAAAACCACCTCAAACTTCATATGGAACCAAAAATGAGCCCACATAGCAAAGACAATCCTCAGCAAAATGAACAAAGCTGAAGGCATCACGCTACCTGACTTGAAACTATACTATAAGGCTACAGTAATCAAAACAGCATGGTAGTGGTATGAAAATGGAGATATAGACCAATGGTACAGAACAGAGGCCTCGGAAGTAACACCATACACCTACAACCATCTGATCTTTGACAAACCTAACAAAAACAAGCAATGGGGGAAAGAATTCACTGTTTAATAAATGGTGGTGGGAAAATTGGCTAGCCATGTGCAGAAAGCTGAAACTGTACCCCTTCCTTACACCTCAGACAAAAATCAACTCCAGATGGATTAATGATTTGAACATAAGATCTAATACCACAAAAACCCTAGAAGAAAACCTAGGTAATACCATTCAGGACATAGGCATAGGCAAGGACTTCATGACTAAAACACCAAAAGCAATGGCAAGAAAAGACAAAATAGACAAATGAGATCTAATTTAAGTTAAGAAATTCTGTAGAGCAAAAGAAACAATCATTAGAGTGAACGAGCAACCAACAGAATAGGAAAAAATTTTTGCAATCTACCCATCTGACAAAGGGCTAATATCCAGAATCTACAAAGAACTAAAACAAATATACAAGAAAAAAGCAAACAAACCCATCAAAAAGTGGGCAAAGGATATGAACAGATACTTTTCAGGAGAAGACTTTTATGCCACCAACAAACGCAGGAAAAAATGCTCATCATCACTGGTCATTAGAGAAATGCAAATCAAAACCACGTTGAGATACCATCTCATGCCAGTTAGAATGGCTTTCATTAAAGAGTCTGGAGACAACAGATGCTGGAGAGGATGTGGAGAAACAGGAATGCTGTTACACTGTTGGTGGGAGTGTAAATTAGTTCAACCATTGTAGAAGACAGCATGGTGATTCCTCAAGGATCTAGAAATAGAGGTGCCATTTGACCCAGCAATCCCATTACTGGGTATATACCCAAAGGATTGTAAATCATTCTAGTATAAAGACATATGCACACATATGTTCATTGTGCCATTGTTTACAATAGCAAAGACTTGGAATCAACCCAAATGCCCATCAACAATAGACTGGATAAAGAAAATATGGCACATATACACCATAGAACACTATGCAGCCATGAAAAAGGATGAGTTCATGTCCTTTGCAGGGACATGGATGAATCTGGGAACCATCATTCTCAGCAAACTGACATAAGAACAGAAAAGTAAACACTGCATGTTCTCACTCATAAGTGGGTACTAAACAATGAGAACACATGGACACAGGGAGGAAACATCACACACTGGGGTCTGCTGGGGGGTGGAGGGCTAGGGGAGGTTTAGAAGGGGGTGCTGAGATTGGGGGAGGGGATAATATTAGGAGAAATACCTAATGTAGGTGACTGGGGGATGGAGGCAGCAAACCACCATGGTATGTGTGTAACTATGTGACAATCCTGCAAGAGCTGCACATGTACCACAGAACTTAAAGTAACATAAAAAAGTATTAAAGTATGCTAATGAATATACAATATAAACAGATGTAAACTTTGACATCAACAACATAAAGGGAGAAGAAGAAATAGTGTAATGTGTACATAATTGAAGTTGTTATCTCATTAAGACAGGCTATTAGACTGTTAGGTACTTTATGTAAGCCCCATGGTAACTACAAAGAAAATATCTACAGAAGTTAAAAAAAAAAAAAAAGAAGTGAAAGGAATCAAAGCATACTAACATAGAAACTAAACAACAACAACAAAAACAAAACATAAAGAAAGACAGCAAGAAATGAAAAGAAGAAGAGGACCAACAACAAAAACCCTACCAGGCAAACAGAAAACAATGAACAAAATGGCAATAGTAAATACCTCCCCTATCAATATATATACATGGATTAAACTCTCCAATAAAAATACACAGAATGAGTAAATAGTTTTAGAAAAACATCCTATTATATGCTGTCTATAAGAGACTCACTTTAGATTTAAGGGCACACATAGACTGAAAGTGAAGTGAAAAAAAAAAAAAGATTCCATGCAAATTGTAACCAAAAAAAAAAAAAAGCAGGTGTAGCAATAGTAATATCAGAAAGAATGAACTTCAAGTCAAAAAATGTCACAGAGACAATGAAGAATTTTATGTAATGATAAAAGGATCAATACACCAGGAAAATATAACAATTATAAATGTATGTGCATTCAACATCAAAGTACCTAAATATGTAAAGCAAACACTGATGGAACTTAAGGGAGAAACAGAAATACAGTAATAGATTACTTCAATATCCTACTTTCAATTACAGATAGAACAATCCGAGGGAAAAATTTAAAAAAAATAGCAGATTTAAACTCTATAGACCAAATGGACCTAACAGATATACAGAATATGCAACCCAATAACAGTACAATACACATTCTTTTCAAAAGCACATGTAACATTCTCCAACATAGATCATATGTTAGGTCATAAAACAGAGCTTATAAAATTTAAGAAGATTAAAATCATACCAAGTATTTTTTCTGATCACAATAGATGAAACTAGAAATTAATAGCATAAAGGAAACCTGGAAAATCTTTAAAAAATATGGAAATTAAAAAACACACTCTTAAACAGCCAATGGATCAAATAAGAAATCAAAAGGAAAATTGGAAAGTATCTTGAAACAAACTAAACCACAACATATCAAAACATACAGGATGCAGCAAAAGCAGTACTAAGAAAGAAAATCTATTAGCACAGCTATTATGGAAAACAGTATTGAGGTTCCACAAAAAATAAAAAATAAAACTACCATATGATCCAGCAATCCCACTTCTGGGTACAGGAATGGAAATCAATATTTTGAAGAAATATCTGCACTCTCATGTTGACTGTGGCATTATTCACAAGAGTCAAGATATGGACTCAGTCTAAGTGTCCATCAATAGATGACTGAATAAAGAAAATGTGATATATATATACATATACACACATAATGAAATACTATTCTACCTTAAAAAAGAAATATTGTCATTTGTGACAACATAGATGGAACTGGAGGACACTGTGTTAAATGAAATAAGTCAGATACAGAAAGACAAAAACTATATGTTCTCACTTATATGTGGAATCTAAAACAATCAAACTCATAAAAACAGAGAGTAAAATTGTGGTTATCAGAGGTTGAGATAGGGAGATTGGGGAGATGTTGGCCAAGGGTACAAAGATGTAGTTAGATAGAAGGAATGAGTTTTGAGGTCTTTTGCCAAGCATGGTGACCATAGTTAACAATAATGCATTGTATATTTCAAAATTGAATAGAAGAGAGTAAATTTCAAGTGTCTCACCACAAATATGATGGGTAAGTGAGGTGATGGATATGTTAATTAGCTTGATTTAATCATTCCACATTTTATTCATATATCAAAACATCACACTGTATCTCCTAAATATATAAAATTATCACTGGCCAATTAAAAATATTAATTAAAAAGAGAAATTTATAGTGATATAGTGATAACTTAAATTGATACTAAAAAAGAAGGAAGATCTAAAACAAAAACCTAACTTTGTATCTCAGAAACTAGGAAAGGAACAAACAAGCCCAAAGGTAGTGGATGAAGGAATAATAAAGATTAGAGAAGAAATAAATGAAATAGTAAATATAAAATCAAAGAAACTAAGAGGTGGGGCCAGGTGCAGTGGCTCATGCCTATAATCCCATCACCTTGGGAGGCCAAGGCAGGAGGACTGTTTGAGGCCAGGAGTGCGAGACCAGCATGGGCTACATAGAGGGACCCCATCTCTACAAAATAATTTAAAAAACAGCACATGCTTGTAGTACCAGCTACTCGGGAGCTGAACTGGGAGGATTGCTTGTGTCTCGTCCAGTCTGCAGTCTGGCCAGCAGAGTGAGTCTCCGTCAAAAAAAAAAAAAAAAAGAAAGAAAGAAAAAAAAAAGTAAAGAAAAGAAAAAATAGCAAGAAAGAACCAAAGAGGTGTATATTTTTTGGAAAAAAAAAAAAAGAACAAAATCGATAAAACTTTAGCTAGACTAAGAAATAAAGAGAGAAGACTTGAATAAATAAAATCAGGAAACGAAAAAGGAGACATTACAACTGATGCAACAAAAATACAAAGGATCATAAAGACAACAATATACCAACAAATTGGATAACCTGGAAGAAATGGGTAAATTCCTAGAAATAAACAACCTACCAAGACTGAATCACAAAGAAAAATTGAACAGACTAATATTGAGTAAAAAAATTGAATTAGGAATCAGAAACCTCCCAGCAAAGAAAAACCCAGGGCCACAGGCTTCACTGAATAATTCTCCTAAATATTTGAATAATAATGCTAACACTTCTCAAATTATTTCAAGAAATCACAAAGAAGGGCACTCTTCCAAATTCATCTTATGAAGCCAGAGTTACCCTTATACCAAATAAAATTATAGGTTGATGTTGCTGATATTAAATATAGATGCAAAAATCTTCAAGAAAATACTAGCAAACTGAATTTAATGGCACATCAAAAGGAACATATACCACGATCAAATGCAATTTATCCCTGCAATGCAAGGATAATTTAACATAGGCAAATAAATTAATTAATATGAGACACCACATTCATAGAATGAAAGATAAACATTACATGATCACCTCAATAGATGCAGAAAAAAACATGTGACAAAATTCAATACTCTTTCACAATAAAAACTCAATAATTTAGGTACAGAAGGAATTTATCTCAACATAATAAATTCTATATACTACAAACACACAGTCAACATCATACTCAATGGTGAAAGACTGAAAGCTTTACCTTTAAGATTTGGAATAAGACAAGAAAGCCTGCTTTCACTAAACTTAAGTATGCAGGTATAGAGCTTATGCACAATAAACTACAAAATATGGTTGAAATAAATTAAAGATTAATCAAATAAATGGAAAGACTTTCTCTGTTCATGAATTGAAAGACTTAATATTGTTAAGATGTCAATACTACCCGAAATGATTTACAGATTTAATGAAGTCTCCATCAAAATCCCAATGGTGTGTTTTTTTTGTTTTGTTTTGTTTTACAAAAATGTAAAACTTACATCCTAAAATTCATATGGATTCTCAAGGGACCCTGAATAGCAAAAACAATCTTGAAAAATAAGACAAAGTTGGAAGTGAAGCCTCTGGCCCTGGGCTTTTCTTTGCTCGGAGGTTTCTTGGCTTCAAAATATATTATTAAGCTAGAGTAATCAAAACAATATGGTACTAGCATGAAGACACACATATGGACCAATGGAATAGAACAGGGGACCTAGAAATAAACCACTGCATATACAATGAAGTGATTTTTGATAATGGTGCCAAGATAATTCAATGCAGAAAGGACAGTCTTTCCAACAGACAGGTGCTGAGAAAACTTGATATTTACAGGCAAAAGAATGAAACTGAAATGAATAAATTCCTGGACACATACATCCTCCCAAGACTAAACCAGGAAGAAGTCGAATCCTTGAATAGACCAATAACAAGTTCTGAAATTGAGGCAGTAATAAATATCCTACCAACTAAAAAAAAGCCCAGGCCCAGATGAATTCACAGCTAAATTCTACAAGAGGTACAAAGAGGAGCTGGTACCATTCCTTCTGAAACTATTCCAAACAATTGAAAAGGAGTGATTTCTCCTTAACTCATTTTATGCAGCCAGAATCATCCTGATACCAAAACCTGGCAGAGAAACAACCACAAAAAAGAAAACTTCAGGCCAATATCCCTGATGTACACTGATGGAAAAACAATAAAATACTGACAAACGAAATCCAGCAGCACACCAAAAAGATTATCCACCACAATCAAGTCATCTTCATCTCTGGGTGGCAAGGTTGGTTCAGCATACACAAATCAATAAATGTAATTCATCACATAAACAGAACCAATGACAAAAACCATGATTATCTCAATAGATACAGAAAAGGCCTTCGATAAAATTCAATGTCCTTCATGTTAAAAACTCTCAATAAACTAGGTATTGAGAGACATATCTCAAAATAATAAGACCTATTTATGACAAACCCACAGCCATTATCATACCAAATGGGGCAAAAGCTGGAAGCATTCCCTTTGAAAATTGGCACAAGACAAGGATGCCTTCTCTCACTACTTCTGTTCAACATAGTATTGGAAGTTCTGGCCAGGGCAATCAGGCAAGAGAAAGAAAGAAAGGGTATTCAAATAGGAAGAGAGGAAGTCAAATTGTCTCTGTTTGCAGACAACATGATCCTATATCCAGAAAACACCATCGTCTTAGTCCAAAAGCTCCTTAAGCTGATAAGCAACTTTGGCAAAGTCTCAGGATACAAAATCAATGTGCAAACATCTCAAGCATTGCTATACACGAACAATAGACAAGCAGAGAGTCAAATCACGAATGAACTTCCATTCACAATTGCTACAAAGACAATAAAATACCTAGGAATACAGCTAACAAGATATGTGAAGGACCTTTTCAAGGAGAACTATAAACCACTGCTCAAGGAAATAAGAGAGGACACAAACAAATGGATAAACATTTCATCTTCATGGATAGGAAGAATCAGTATCATGAAAATGGCCATACTGCTCAAAGTAATTTAGAGATTCAATGCTATTCCCATCAATTATCATTGACATTTTTCTCAGAATTAAAAATAACTACTGTAAAATTCATATGAAATCAAAAGGCAGCCCATAGCCCATATAGCCAAGACAATCCTAAGCAAAAAGAACAAAGCTAGTGGCATCACATTACTTGACTTCAAATTATACTACAAAGCTCTACAGTAACCAAAACAGTAAGGTATTGGTACTAAAACAGACACATAGACCAATGAAATATAATAGAGATCTCAGAAATAACACCCCACATCTACAACCATCTGATCTTCGACAAACCTCACAAAAACAAGTAATGGAGAAATGATTCCCTATTTAATAAAAGGTTCTGGGAAAACTGGCTAACCATTTGCAGAAAACTGAAACTGGACCCCTTCCTTAAACCTTACACAAAAATTAACTGAAGATGGATTAAAGACTTAAATTAAAAGTTAAAACCCAAAACCATAAAAACTCTACAAGAAAATCTAGGCAATACCATTCAGGAAATAGGCATGGGCATAGCTTTTATAATGAAATTGCCAAAAGCAGTTGCGACAAAAAGCTAATATTGACAAATGGGATCTAATTAAACTAAAGAGCTTCTGCACGGCAAAGAAACTATTATAAGAGTTAACGGACAACCCACAAAATGGGAGAAAATTTTTCAATTTACCCATCTGATGAAGTTCTAATATCCAGAATTTACAAGGAACTTAAACAAATTCGCAAGGAAAAACCAACCCCATCAAAAAGTGGGCAAAAGACATGAACAGACACTTCTCAAAAAAAAGACATTTCTGCAGCCAACAAACATACGAAAGAAAGTCCAACATCACTGATCATTAGCGAAATGCAAATCAAAACCACAATGAGATACCATCTCATGACAGTCAGAATGGCAGTTATTAAAAAGTCAAGAAACAACAGGTGCTGGCAAGTCTGGGGAGAAATAGAAATATTTTTACACTGTTGGTGGTAATGTAAATCAGTTCAACCACTGTGGAAGACAGTGTGGAGAGTCCTCAAGGATCTAGAACCTGAAATACCATTTGACCCAGCAATGCCATTACTGGGTATATACCCAAAGGAATATAAATAATTCTATTATAAAGATATATGCACATGTATGTTTATTGCAGCAGTATTCACAATAGTTAAGACTTGGAACCAACCTAAATGCCCATCAATGAAAGAGAGGATAAAGAAAATGTGGTATATGCACACCACAGAATACTATGCAATCATAAAAAGGAATGAGATCTTGTCCTTTGCAGGGACATGGATGAAGCTAGAAGCCATCATCCTCAGTAACCTAACACAGGAACAGAAAACTAAATACTGCACCTTCTCACTCAAGTGGGAGCTGAACAATGAGAACACACAGGAAGGGGAACAATACACACCAAGGCCTGTCAGTGGGGGTGAGGGGAGGGAGAGCATCAGGACTAATAGCTAAAGCATGTGGGGCTTAATACCTAGATGATGGATTGACAGGTGCAGCAAACCACTATGGCACATATTTACCTATGTAACAAACCTGCACATTCTGCACATGTATCCTGGAACCTAAAATAAAATAAAATTAGAAAAAAAAATGAGACAAAAAAAAAAAAATGAAGTTGGACCCTTACTTTACAGCGTAAACAAAAATTAACTCAAAGTGTATCAAAGACCTAAAGGTAAGAGTGAAAATTGTAAAATTCTTTACAGTGAACATGGGATAAAATGTCATGATATTGGATTTGGCAAGAATTTCATAGATTTAAGACCAAAAGCATAGGTAACAAAATAAAAATGAATAAATTGGGCTACACCAAAATTAAACTTTGTATATCAAAATATACTATCAGGAGAGTGAAAAGACAACGTGCAGAATGGGAGAAAATATTTGAAAATCATATATCTAGTAAGCAGTTAATATCCAGAATATATAAAAAAGTCTACAATACAACAACAACAAAATAATTATAAAGTGTGCAGGGACTTAATAGACATTTCTCCAAAGAGATTCAAATGGACAAGGCACACATAAAAAGATGTTCAGCAACACTAATAGGGAAATGAAAATCAAAACCACAATGATATATCACCTCACACCCATTAGAATGGTACTATCCAAAAAAAAAAAGAAACAAAGAAAGAACAACAAGTGTTGGTGAGGATGTGGACAAATTGGAAACCGTGTCCACTGCTGTTGAGAATATAAAATGATACAGTCACTATTTAAAACACTATGGTGGTTCCTCAACAATGTAAAAACAGATTTAACATATAATCCAGCAATTCCACTTCTGAATACTTATCAAAAGAACAGGAGCTTGGGCAACATAGCAAGACCCTGTCTCTACAAAAATAAAAATAAAATAATTAGCTGGGCATGGTGGCACATGTCTGTAGTCCTAGCTACTCCAGAGGCTGAGGTGGGGAGGATCACTTGAGCCCAGGAATTAGAGGTTACAGTGTGCTATGACTGTGGCACTGTATTCCAGCCTGGGTGACAGAGTGAGACCCCATCTCTCTCTCTCTCTCTCTCTCTGACACACACACACACACACACACACACACACACACACACACACAAATTTAGTTGGAAGCAAGGACTCAAAAAGATACTTTTACAAAAATGTTCCATTCGGTAGTATTCACAAAAGCCAAAAGGAGGAAGCAACCCCAAGTGTCCATTGCCAGATGATAAAAAAAATATGGTATATACAACCAATTAAATATTAATCAGTCTTAAAGAGGAAGGAAACTGTGACATACGCTACAATATGGATGACACTTGGGCACATTATGATAAGTAAAATAAGCCAGCTGTACCTGGATTAGTCAAGTTTAGAGATAGAAAGTAGAGTGGTGGTTGCCAGGGACTAGGTAGAAAGGAAAATGATTTCTTTAGTGGGTAGGGTTTCAGTTGAAATGATTTGTTTAATGGGTAGAGTTTCAGATGAAAAAGTTCTAAAGATTGACCTAACACTACTGAACTGTACACCTAAAAATGGTCAAGAAGGTAAATTTTAAGTATATTTTACTACAATTCAAAGTAATTTAAAAAGAAATAATAGCATTACCATGGACTCCTTACCCAGTTTTCCCAGTGGGTAACTGGAATACAATATCACAACCAGGATACTGAAACTGATAGTCAAGATACCAACAATTCCAATAGGCAAACTCCTGTTCTCCTTTAGTAGAGACACCCACATCCCCCTCATACACATACTCTGTCCTTAACCCTTCATAACCATTAATTTGTTCTCTATTTTTCAAGAAATTTATGTAAATGAAATCCATACAGTACAGAGCATTTTTAAATGGGCATTTTTCATTTAACATATCCTCTTCAAGGTGTTGCATATATTTAGTTTGTTCTTTATTGCTGAGCAGTATTCCATGGTACAGATGTATCACAGTTTGTTAACCATTCAGCTGCTGAACGACAGCTGGGTTGTTTTCAGTTTTTGGCTATATGAATAGAACTGTTATAAATATTCATGTATAGGTTTTCATATAAACAGAAAGTTTTCCTTTTTCTGGGATACATGGCCAACAGTACAATTCATGAAATTGTTGGGCCATATGGCATTTATATGTTTAGTTTTTTAGAAATCTGACAAACTGTTTTTCAAAGTGGCTCCATACTATTTCATATTTCTATTACATAAATGAGCCAAAGGTGGCCTCTGCATATGGGCCTTATGTTGTTTATTTTTTCTTAGCAGGCTGGGAATCCATTAGCTTAAAAGCCTACCAGTACCAAACTCAAATTTTTACACATCCAATTGTTTTAAATAGCCCAAATGAGCATATTTTTAACCATTTAGAGCCTGCCTGTCTTGCATACCCCACAAAACAGCACTCAACATCTGCTAACCAAAGATAAGATTAACCTTGGAGTAATAAAAACGCCAATTTACTGCTGCCCTTCAGAATCCTCTTGACCCAGCAAATTCCTGACATGCTGCTTAGTAATCTAGACATGGAATCCCCCTCAGATATCACTTTTTTTTTTGAAGAGAAGTTTCCTTGCCTTCCTCCCCTTCTAAGTGCTGGCTTCTGTACTCATGCAAACCCGTCAAAGTGTTGGCTACTGAACACCCTCTACTGCCCCCCACTCAAAAAAAAAGCTTATTGTGTGCTACTGTGGTCATCTCTTTTCCCTTTTCCCTTGATTAGCCCTAAAATCCCTCATCTCATTACAAGTGGCAACAAGGATGGAATTTTGGTAATGACCAGGAAATCAATATGGGACCTACCAAGTCAATAGGAGGATTAATTGGCAAAACAACCCTGGATGACCTTAAGTGCTTGGGACTTAGAATTTGGAACACATTTGCATAACTTTGGCATGGCGTTGTTCTGTACTGTATTGCACTCTATATTTTCTATGGTCTCCCTCATGCCTCATGAGCCTGGACAAGTAGTAGTGCCAGTATTTGAGTAAATCCTTGCGATCAGAATTTGCTTTTGGGAGAGGCGCCAAGCCGGCTAGGGAGGGTGAGCCTGCTCACCTGGGTGTCCTGCTAGAAAGGCACTAGGTGGGCGCTGGTGGGCCTGAATACAAAATGGGAAAGTATATACCTGTGGACTACATGTGGGTTACCCCAGATCCCATAATGGGCTATAGTGGGAGAGCTCCCCATGGCTGGACTGGTGATATGTGATGAGGGTACTCTGAGATAAGAGAATATCCTTGTCCCTGGACACTGCTATGGCAGGTAAACAAGCTGATAAGGCAGATGTGTCAGTCTGATGCTGGTCTCGTGAGCACAATTGGGAGAGATACTCACAAGCAGCTAGTAGTCCTCTGCTAGCATGACAATTATGCTTTTGACACTCTCATTCTAACCACTGTTGGAAGCATATTGAGCTCTCTATCCTTTGGCTGAGCCAACTAAAGCATTGTTTCAAGTGACTAAATCAAGGAAAGTTATATCACAGGACACCAAAGGAAGTGGCTATCCTACTCAAGGGATGCTCCAAACCATAAAGTACATGCGTGCTGGACCTTGCTGTTGGTTGTTTTTCACCAAGGTTTGCCCAGAGAGGAGGTAGAAACTCAAATTCCTGTAGGAGATGAGTTAGAAGGGAAGATCCTGGGGAATAGAATTGGTGACCTCTAAAGAGAAAAGCAGCAGCATGGTGTCACCATGCTAGGGACTAGGATCATTTACCCTCTGCTTTGCCATTAACTACCAGCAAAGTCACAAAGACAGAAAAACAAAAGAAGACCACTTCTCTTTTGGAGCAGAAAATCCATCCTCTTTCTTGTCCTTACATCCAGTCTCTCTTTAAGGACCTGACCCAGGAACTGAATGAAAAGGGGCTGCCTGCCTGTAATACAGAATGTTATCTGGCAGGGAGCAAACTCCACCTAACAGGGCAACTAAACAACTGGCTGCCATAGTACAAGATGGAAAAAAAAAATGGTGTCACTGCCAAAGGATCCCACATAATAAACATGGAAGGAAGGAATGACCCTTAAAAGAGGCTTTGGACTTCAGTCTACACATACATTGTTGATGTGGATTTTTATGGTTTGGAGTGCTTCCCATCCTATATTAGGCATTATAAAGGCCTGGGCAGACTGTCAATGGAAAACGTTAACCAAGGCCAACGATCTCCTCCATCAGCTGGGGATGTTGAAGTGGGTTTATCAGGCAACAGATGACCTGTAGCATGATGACTTGGCAAGTCCAGAGGAAACTGACTTCAGTCCCGTGTCTAACCACTTACTTCTCAGGAGGGCTCCTGACAAGTGTAAATCCTCATTTTGGTAAATAATGACTAACGCTAAAACAACTGAAGAGTTCATAGCTGCCCTGGATTTAGTAGAAATACAAGAAAGACAAACTCAAGTGTTGTCTGTTAATTCTATGAATGTAACTCCACCTAGCCTATATCAAAATTACTATCAACAGTTATGCTGGACGCTCTAGACCAAGCCAACCATGCACAGCCAAGTCCGTGGTTTAGCTTGACCCCTGAGATAAATAGAGGGGGTTACAATGGACTCTAAGGGATAAAGGGGCCCAAACTGCATGATCTCTCTTAAATTGGTCAAGCAAGTGTAACATTGACTAGAGTTAGATTACAATCTGCAGCAGGTATTCAAAGACAGCCTTATGTGGGAAGGCTGTTCTTGACCTTCTACAGTGGCAGGGACCCATCCCCCACATAGGAATCTGGTGGTTGCAGAAGGTGGCTACTTCCAGCAGACAATCACCCTTTACCATATTAACTGTAGTTTGGCTCCAAATACTAAACAACATTGTCTGGCTCTGTTGGACATGGGTACCCAAATCTCCCTAATCCTAAGAATGACTCAAGCTCTAAAGGAACCCCCTCACCCCTCACCCTGTCCAGGAGGATGATTAGGTAAAGGAGCAATTACTTACTTAACTATTAAAATTGATCCAGTTCTGCTAAAAGATGCTTTGATTCTGGTTATACCCCTGAGACTATCCATTTTCCCATTATTTGAATGGACTGCTTCAATCAGTTAGTAACCTCACAAAACCTAATGCTTTTATGATATTGGTGGGCACTACCTCATGGAAACCAATTAACTTTCCCCTACCAGTGCAGGTGGTAAATATGGCACGTACAAGCTAAGGTAAGGCACTGAAGGATTATAGGATATCATAGCTTAGTTAAATAACACGTACTGATTCTTACCAACTCACCTTTCAATTCCCTGGTATAGCCTATGTGTAAAGCCACTATTAATAAATGGAGGCTAACTATAGAGTTAAATAAGAGCACTTTTTTATTAGAGCACTTCTAACAGATATCATCCCAATGGATGACATTCAAAAAAACATAGATAAATGGTATGGAATTATAGACTTGCCTAACATGTTTCAATCAGGAAATATTTTGTATTTTTTGCCTTCACTTTGGAGGGTAAAGAGTATACACAATTTGCCTTCACTTTGGAGGGTAAAGAGTATACTTTTTCCCAGCCATCTATGGAATACTCAAATAGCCCTGTGATGGAACATATGCAGACATGACCTAGATGCCTGCCCCATATTTCCACCAGAAATTCGGCTTTGGCATTATATTGATGAAGTCCTCCTTACTGAACCTTACCAAGATTCTCTCACAGGCTATCACAACTGTTAGCAAACACTTCGCTGAGAGGGGGATGGTGTCTTAGTCCACTTAGGCTACTAAAACATAATACCATAGATTGGGTGGCTTATAAACAAGAGAAATTTATTCCTCACAGTCCTGGAGGCTAGGAGGTACAAGGTCAAGATGCCAGCAGATTTTGTATCTGGTGAAGATCCTCTTCCTAGTTCACAGATGGCTGTCTTTTTGCTGTGTCCTCACATGGCAGAAGGAGCAAACAATGTCTCTGGGGTCTCATTTATAAGGGAACTAATCCCATTCATGAGGGCTGTGCCTTCTTCTAATGACTAGGCCCCAACTTCTAATACCATCACATTGGGAGTTAGGATTTCAACATATGAAATTGGGAGAACATAAATATCATCTATAGCAGATGGGCTACTCCCCCACATAAGGTGCAAGGCCTCTCTATTAAATCTTGGGGTTACCTTTGGAACTTAGAAGAGTGAACTATTCTCAGTCTGGTAAGACAAGCTCCTAGTGCTCCAACCTCCCACATTGCTAAAGAAGATCCAACATTTAATAGGAATGTCTATATTCTGGCTCCAACACACTCCTCACTCCAATATTTGCCACTGAGTCACCTGTCTTTCACTTTTCAGTGAGAACCTGAGCAACGAGGTACTAGATAAACAAAAGAAAGCTATCACTTTGGCTCTCCCATTATTGTCCCTGAGATAAAACTTAAAATGAGATGTTTCTGACACACACACACACACACACACACACACAAATTCCTATATCCTCTTGGCCAAGTGAACAGGTAAACCCAAATGCAAGAACTGTAAAATTCATTTTTTCTCTCACAAGAAGATTTAGAAGACTAAAACTATAAACTTCTTAGAAGAGAACATGGGAGAAATCTTCGTGACATGGAATTTGGCAAAGATTTCCTCAATATGACACCAAAAGTACAGGCAACAAAGAATTGATAAACTGTACTTTATCAACATTTTTGTGCACCAAGACATTATCAAGAGAAGAAAAAGGCAATCGGAGAATGGGAGAAATATTTGCAAATCATATATATGGTTTGGGATTGATATACAGAATATATAGAGAATTCCTACAACTCACCACAAAAACCAAACAATCCGATACAAAAATGGGCAAAGGACTTGAACAGATATTTCTCCAAAGAAGATGTACAAATGGACAATAAGCACATGAAAAGATGCTCAGTGCCACTAGTCATAAGGAAAACGCAAATCAAAACCACAATGAGATACTACTTCATACTTACTAGGATAGGTACTATCAAAAAAAAAAATGAAAAATACAATTATTGGTAAGGATACAGAAAAAAACGGAACCCTTGTGCATTGCTGGTGTGAATGTAAAATAGCACAGCCACTGTGGAAAACAACTTGGAAGTCATTTAAAAAGTTAAATATAAAATTACCATATGATCCAAGATTCCACTTTTAGGTATAAACCTAAAAGCACTGGAGCAGAAACTCAAACAGACACTTGAACACCGATGTCATAGCCAAATTATTCACCAAAGCCGAAAGATAGAAGCAACCCAGTTGTCCATCAATGAATGAATAAACAAAATGTGCTATATCCATACAATAGAATATTTTTCAGCCTCAAAAAGGAATGAAATTCTGATACATGCTACAACATGGATGGACCCTGAAAACATGCTAAGTGAAATAAGCCAGACACACACACATACACACACACACAAACAAACACACACACAAATATTGTATAATTCCACTTATATGACCTACTTAGAATAGGGTAAATTCATAAAGATAGAAAATAGAATAGAGGTTGTCAGGGGCTGCTGAGAGAAGGAAATGGAGAGTTATTTTGTTATGCTATGGAGTTTCTGTTGGGGATGATGAAAGAGTTCTGGAAATGAATAATGATGTAGATGCACAACTTCTGATTGCTGATTACACTGTACACTTAAAATGGTTAAAATGGTAAATTTTATGTTACGTATATTTTACAAAAACCAAAACAAGCAAAAAATGCCAAGGGCCCAGAGGACGGACTCTTATAGCCTCTGTATACGGACCCTATGTTGTTTACTTCACAGGTTAGGAACCCACTAGCTGAAAAGCCTGATGGTACGAATCTGAAAACTTTACACATTCAATTGTTTTAAATATAGCCTACATGAGTATATTTTTAGGCATTAGAACCTACTCGTTTACATACTCTGCAAAACTTCACATACCTGCTACCCACAGACAAGATAAACTATAGGGCAATAAAGACCCCAAGCTGCTGCTTGACTTCAGAGTTCCCTGACCCACAGACTTCCCGCTGTGCTGTCTAGCAATATCATGTATTAATAGACATGACAGCCCCCTCTCCTTCATGAGTTTTTAGCCCTCCTCCCCTTATGGGTCATGCCCTCAGGCCTATACCACAGAGTCTGGATGGCCTCGTGCTGTGAAGGATTTTCCTGGGTGCAAACCTGTCAAAGGACCACTCAAAGTTTGTTGTGTGTCA